>JAZDUH010000083.1:792500-1262500 GCA_036419115.1 Scarus forsteni
TGTATACTAACATTTCAAAGATTTGAGAGCAATCCTTAAGGATTACTGGTATTAATCCTAACAGTGAGTGATTCATGAAAAATTATTTGCATGTATTATTATTTGCTGTATGCTACTACCCGAGAATATTTGATAATCATTTACTAGATTATGTACAATATCAATCACATTGAGGGTTAGAGAAGTTTGTCATGAAATTAGTATTCTGTATTTATATGAATTAGGCTTTCTTACTTCTGTTGGAAGTATTTGTGGTAGTAATGTAGTAATAGTAATGCGATTAGTAGTGGCAGCACACCAACTACTGCTAATACTGAGACTGCAACAATTGGCTATACTAAAAGCTGACACTACTTCTACTACTCTAAGGGCCATTTATACTATTACTATTACTGTTTCAGTGCTCCTACTGATTCTTGTGTAACTGTACTAAAGGCACTGTTAATCATCCAATACTATCAATCATAATCATTAATCAAACCACCTATGGTCAAGCTGCTAGCTCGAATTAGTGTTTTGCTAATAGCAAAGTAGTTACTGAAGCTCTCATAGATTGGAAACCCTTAACATGATTTAATAATGAAAAAAGAGCAAAAAACTATTCTTACTTATGAAATGTTATATTGCGTTTCAATTGTTTGGCCTATTTTACAGCTGTATGCAGGGTAATGTGCCGACATCTTGAGTGTTTTTATTCTTCATGCCTTTGACGGCAATGGAACGCCCTGACACTTCGCCCCCACTAGCTTAGCTTCAACGTAGGCACGCAGCTCAGAGGGGCGTGTCGCATCTAGTGTTCTATGTATATCTATGATTGTGTGCGGCATATGCTGCGGAGTGTCGCGACCGTTTACGACAGCTGCGTCCGGATTATGGCCCAAATTCTCTACTGGCTGCACAATGGCGGCACCCTGACGGGGGCTATTTAGGCTTCAAATCCGTTACATGGTGGAAGGCGGAACCACGCTATCCAGTTCTTATAATACATCCATGCTACCGTCGGCTGAAATTCACTAGTTAGCATGGTCGCCATTAACTCCGAAACACCGGTTGCTCTGTAACTGTTGAAACTTGACAGAAGTTGCCTCGATTGTGTAGAATTGTTTTTGACAGCTGTCCACAGAACAACCGTACATTTTGATGCTGCTAACAGGTTGAATTTCGTGTTTAAAAATGCTAACTCGTCTGAATGAATGGAGCTAAACGCTGCTTCTGCGGTCAAGATGCGTGCGCAACTTTATGATGACGAAGACTGATAATCCCTCTATAGAGAAACGTCAGGTCTAATATTTAATAAAAAGAACTTCTCAGTATCAATCACTCTAAAAATCTCATCCAGGAGCATATATACATATATATATATATACATATATATGTACATATATATTTTAGGGGTGCAACAATACATGTATCCGTATTGAACCGTTCGATACAGTGGCCACGGTTCAATACACCTTTGAACCGAACGATACGCTATTATGTATTTATTTGATCAATTTCTGACGAGGCGCTATGTGCTGAAAGTTCAGTGAATCTGCGTTCGATTACTCTGGGCTGCATTGTCGAGCACAGACCCGCTGAGCTGCGCGCGCAGCACCTCCCCTTTCATTCGGCTCAGGGTGCTTCCCAATGTGCCAAAATGCAGTCTCCTCTCTCCTCTCTCCTCCGCGACACCGGAAGTACTTTGTGAGCAGCCATATTGAAGGACATTCCAAGCGCCAAATGCGCTTGGAGGAGAGAGGAGAGAGGAGACTGATCTGGAGGAGGCATAATCGAGGAAACACAAGTGCAGGCTACGCGGAAGTCTTTTCACTGACAGACACGCCCCCTTGTGACATATCAGCAGCTAGCTGTAAAGCGTCAGCTGCTCACATGTGTGAAATATGAACATCACAGCGCAAAAGAAAGTGTTAAAGTGTAATTAGCAACTTTTTGGGAGTGATCGTAATGAGTATATCCACATTTCACACAAAGCAGCCGATGTGTAGGCCTAATGTTCCCTCAAAATGTGAGCAGCACTACATTTCAGTGTCTCTTTTATCTATTTTTTATTTTCTTCACTGTACAAAGAAATATTTGACTGATCATTTAAAAGTATTTTAAGATGAACATATTGATATCACAGAAAATATTGAACACTATCATGGGGCAGTTCTTTCAGGTTTTCCATCTGTTGTCAGTCATGATTTACCTGTGTAGTTTGTGTTTATGTCTGTAACTGTAAGGCTGCTACAGTAGACAGGTCTGTTAAGGAAAACACATTTTACATTAGATTAGATTAGACGTCTTTATTTATCCCAAAGGCCAATTCAGTTTTTGCAGTCTACCCAGACCATACAAACATTTACAAACAGCAAACATGGACAATAATAAATAATAAAAAAAGGGATGCTCATTGACAAATATCAGCACCCAATATACCCCATGGTCAGGCAGATTATAATGCACATTAACGAAAAGCATGTTTTATGTAGTTCCCGATATAACCAAGCATAAATAAGGAGAGTGAATTGTACACTGTTATCTCAGGCCTTTACATTTTTTCTACATAAATGCGCAGAAAGGGGGGTTTAAGTGCTTAGTGCAGAATAAAAACATTATTTATGAACACAAAGTGGTCGCAATATAACAATAAAAAATTCCTATCATTCTGGGCCTGGGAAAACGTGACATTTTTCTTTTTCATTCATGAACATATTCATGTTAAACTGATCTAAAAGTGAATATGAATGTACCGCGGTCGAGCGCCCTGGAGTTTACATTATTTTCCTTAATTCAGTTTCTCCCGTGTGCTCAGACCAGTTTATTCAGCTGTGACGTGTCATCACTAAAAGACGTCGCTTCATGTGACGCTCCGGAGGAGAGGACATCTCAATGCTCATAAAATGAACCTCGTCTCCTCTCTCCTCTCTTCGTTTCCTCGCATCTCTGGCATGCATTTCTGGTGGGCGGGACTAAGACGCAAGTGGAGGAGGCGAGTGTAGGAGGCGAGGATGCAACTTTGGAGCTTTGAGAAGCACCCTCCGAGCATAGACTGTAAAAAACATGGACGCCATGTTGCTGGGCTCAAATTGAAGCCTCCACGAAAACTGCTCCCCCTGGTGACTGGCTGCAGTATAGGTCAAATTTCCGTCTCCCTCATTCATCTGGACGGGCCAAAGTGAAACTTCAAAAAATTATTACACCCCATACAAATATTTCTCCCATCTGTATGCTGTGGTGATATGAAAGTATTATTGGGCTGCGTTTCTTCCAAGTCCTCTTTTTTCTGAAAAGTTTCTTTTTTATTAGTTATTAGACTTTAAAAATAACCGCGGTTTACGGCAGCTTCACAATGATTGTGTACGGCGTATGCTGCGGAGAGTTGCGACCGTTTACGACAGCTGCGTCCGGATTATGGCCCAAATTCTCTACTGGCTGCACAATGGCGGCGCCCTGACGGGGGATATTTAAGGCTCATTTATGCTCAACGTTAAATACGGATCCGGATACGGACAGAGCTCTCTGTCCGTGCTTGGCGTTCTTTTCATCCGTATTTCTGCGCGTATCCTTGAAGCTTACGGATATGGACCAGATGGAGCAGTACCACCGGAAACCGTGTGGGCAGTGTTGCTACTGTCACTTTGATACTCATCTCTGGAGAGAAACGAAGAAGTATATGGCGGGGCTCTTCAAAGAAAAGTTGTGTGTGCTGGTGCGAATCACAAACATATACACAATGTTACTTGTCCGGGACACCACGGCAAAATCAAACTCCAAAACAGCTGGGAGGAGATCGGGAGGGAGCTAAATGTTAGCTCGTTGGATGCAAAGGAGAAGTGGAGGTCGGTGAGAGACAGATTTGTGCCCCCTGGTGGATGCAATGGTCAACATCCATTGCAAAAGTAAAAGACGCATGGGAGCATGTGCGCAGTGACGGAACCATCGTTTGAAACGGACGCATACTTTTTCATGCGTATGACGAGCAAAAATGAGCCTTTAGGCTTCAAATCCGTTACATGGTAGAAGGCGGAGCCACGCTATCCAGTTCTTATAATACATCCATGGCTCAGAGCAACAGAGATAGCTCTGATTCGGCTAAGCTGCTGAGACAGAAGAGGCTACGGGACGCTACGGCACTGCTACATGGAGAATGCATTACCTTCAGCTGAAACTGAAGACCCTCCACTATCATTCAGATCTGGCGTATGGCCAGCAATGCCACTACGAGCTGCCGCTGCCACAGATCGTGCTTGCTGTCTCTCCGTTTGGGACTACTTTAGCCTCCGTGTTAAGTATGACCCTGATGGTTCAAAGGTTCAAAGGTTCAAAGGTTTCTTTATTTATACCTTGTGGTAAATTTGGTTTGCAGGCAAGAACTCAGCAGTCCAGACAAGACACACAGATGAACAACCATACAACAATAAATTACAGTACAATAAAGAAAGAAATGCCAGTCGTTAAAAACCATACAATCACATAAAATTTCTCCAGATCCGAAGATTCAATAAGACTCCCTCATCTCTTTACGCTGCTATTGAGTTTTGTAATAGCTGCTGGGACAAAGGTGGTTCTGTAGCGCTTGGTCCTGGCCTTGGGGACCACGAAGCGACAGCCGGAGGGAAAGAGCTGGAACTCGCTACGCAGAGGGTGCGAGCTGTCCAAAGCAATAGCGCTGGCTTTACGCTGCAGCTGGGCCTCATAGAGAGCTATCATGGAGAGTTGAGGCTCCCCAATTAGCCTTCCAGCCCATTTAATGATTTGGCCCAGAGCATTTTTGTCCTGGAGAGTCAAATTGGCAAACCAGGACACCAGTGCAAAAGATAAAACAGACTCTATAAAAGCTCGGTAAAAGAGAACAAGCATGGTCTTGTCAACATTAAAAGCAGACCCAAGCGCCGAAGGTAAAACAAACGCTGATGTCCTTCTTACACACAGCTTCACAGTTTTGTTTAAAAGAAAGTTTACAGTCAATAACAGTCCCGAGGTATTTGTAGCTTCCCACACATTCCACAGGTTGTCCTTTGATAACTGTGGGATTTTGGTTTGGTGCCTGGGTTCTAAAATCAATAACCATGTCCTTTGTCTTGGATGCGTTAATAACCAAAAAGGACTGATCACACCAACTGCTAAAATCCTGCAGGACTGGACCATGGCTTGTTTCCGCATCGTGCAACAGACTCACAATAACAGTGTCATCCGCAAATTTTAAAATGTGTCTGTTTTCATACACACTTCTGCACATATTTGTGTAAAGAATAAAAAGCAAAGGGGAGAGAACGCATCCCTGAGGTGAGCCAGTGGAGGAACATCGTGACTCAGATACAATGCCGTTCACTTTGACTCTTTGTGTTCTATCTGTTAAAAAGTCTAAAATCCAACCCACCAAATTCTGGTCCAGCTGATAGTGCTCGATCAGTCTCATGGCTAAAATGTGAGGTTGGATAGTGTTAAAAGCTGAGGAAAAATCAATAAAAGTGAGTCTAGCATGATTTTTGTTCCCCTCTAAATGCTTGAATAAAAGATTTAGCAGGGTAAGAATGGCATCATCCACACCTCTATGATCCCTGTAAGCAAACTGCAGAGGGTCAAGTGCATGTGCAGTTTTCTCTAAAAGTTCTTTCTTGACAAGTTTTTCAAAAGCTTTCATTAAAAGAGAGGTGAGGGCAACTGGTCTAAAATCATTCAAAGTTTTAGGTTTGTTGACTTTGGGAACAGGTATGATCTCCGCTTGTTTCCACAAGATTTCAGTTCTCAGCTCTCTTTTAGCTGCATGTTGTTCAGCAAGTCCTCCATGTTTGAAAGAGAGATTTTTCTGCTGTAGATGAACCCTAACCTCCTTAGTCATCCATGGCTTATTATTGGGGTACACCTTGATAGCCTTGGAAGGAATGATCATATTCTCACAGAATGTAACATAAGAACATATCACTTCAGTTAGTTCATCAATGTCTTTGCAGGAGCTTGTAAACATCTCCCAATCAGTGCAGTCAAAACATCCTTGCAGACAGGAAGTTGATCCCTCTGACCAGATTTTGACCACTTTGGTCTGTATCTTCTCACTTTTTAGTACAGTCTTATATGCAGGTATGAGGAGCACACAGTTGTGGTCTGCTGACCCTAGTGGAGGCAGCCGAATTGATTTATAGGCTCCCTTAACTGTACCGTAGCAGAGGTCCAATGTTTTGTCCTTTCTAGTTGTGCAGGTGACATACTGATAAAAAGTTTTTAAGGTCTTATCCAGAGACACATGATTAAAATCTCCTAATATAAAATGTGGGGCTTCAGGGGACATAGATTGCAGTTTCTGCACCCCCTCAAAAATGGTGCTTGTTGCAGTAGACTGGTTTGCTTTGGGGGGAATGTACACTACTGAGATGAATATTTGGGGGGAATTCACGGGGCAGGTAAAAAGGGCGAAGTGACACAGTCAGGAGTTCTACGTCGGGGGAACAGAGGCTTTCTCTCACTGTCACAGCGCTACAGTAGCGCTGGTTGACGTATAGGCACACGCCCCCTCCCCGGGATTTCCCTGTCATCTCTGCATCCCGATCCTGGCGGAGCGGGGCTCCAAATCCGTCAATGAACAGATCAGTGTCCGAGTCCTGCTTGGTAAACCAGGACTCCGTGAAGGCCATAACGCAACAGTCTTTGTAGTCGCGGAGGAAGCGAACATTTCTTGGAAGCTCGTCCAGTTTATTCCGCAGTGACTGAGCGTTCCCCAGAATCAGGGAAGGCAGAGGGAGGGGCGTCAGCTGTTGCTTCTTCAGGCGCAGCCTGACTCCTCCCCTTTTACCCCGCTTCCTTCTTTTACGACCATTTCTGTAGTGATCGCCGCCAAAGTTCACCCTGACATCCCGTCGAATCTCATCTGGTAGCTCTGTCAGATGAAAGTCTGATGTTATACCAGCGATTCGGGTCTGTGTGGTCCCCTGCAGCAGAAATTCCCGAGTGTATTGTATCCTCGGACCAGGAAGTGCTGCGCCATCATGTCCTACTAACAGGCTGCTAAAAGTCCACAAAGTCAGCAATACGGTGATGCTAAACAGGTCCATCACAGCGGATCAGTGGGAAAACTTATGGAGCGTCTAGTCCGTAACGATCGGCAACAATAAGAACATACAGTCAATCAAAAAAGTCACTTTTACACAGCACATAGGACGCCGAGAAACCCCCCGCCGGTCGCAGCGTGCGCATGCGCCCACAGGGGTACGATGGTGAGCGTGTCGTGGACAAAACACAACAGAATGTTGGAAGTGCAATACGATGCTAAGCTACGTCGGGGGAAAACAACAAACACCTCCATCATCCCGGGGTTAAAACAAGTGGAAACAGAGAAACAACAAGCAGCACACATGCTACAGACTTTACCTGGGTCATTTAGACAGCCTTTAGCACATGATTCAAAGAGGACAAAGGACATCGACCGGGCCATAGCTACTTTTATTGCTGTCCACATGAGACCCTTTTCTGTAGTGGATAAGGACACTTGATACATTAGAGCTCGTTCTTTGTAATATTTACTCTGCTGCTAAGAATGCACCACATAAGATGGGTGACTTCTCTATTAGATTCATTTAATTTTTACTTATTCTTATTTTACATGGTATATAGTGACTGTTTTTTTAATCTCTAACAGTGCAATACACTTCATTCCACATAAATATTTGTAGTAGTTATAGGTCACTTTTAACTGACAGTGTTAATCGATGTTTCTTGCATAGCCCTTGTATTCATATTTATTTTTTATACTATTTATTCTGGCCCTAATAATGTTTATATTTTTATACACTTATTCATTAACAATATCACTGTGTGTTGTTACAATCCAGGAAGCCAATGCAACGAAATTTTATTCCAAGTGCACTGCTGTGTAATTTGCGTAATGACAATAAAGGAAGTAAAGTCTAAGTGATGTTTTTGTTTTTTATGGATCTAAGTATGCACTGAAGAATGTGCCTGGTTTAGCTGCAAGAGGTACATTTAATTCAATTTTAAAAATATACTCTGAGTTAAAACAAATGTTGGTTATTTTAATAAACCACAAGTAAAAAAGGCATTGAAATTTGTCATATTTTGTATCGAAAATGTATCGAACCGTGACTGAAACGTATCGAATCGAACCAAACCGTGAATTTTCTGTATCGTTGCACCCCTAATATATATATATATATATATATATATATATATATATATATATATATATATACATATATATATATATATGTGTGTGTGTGTGTGTGTGTGTGTGTATATATATACATATATGCACTTTCACTTATTGATACATGTATTTTTGTTACTGTTGCTTTCTCTAAGACTCACTCAACAAATCAAATTACCCTAAAACAGGAACCATTTTGTTTAATTTTGTTAATTGTGTATTCATTATTAATTTATGCATAGATACTAAGCATGTATCAAATGTCAGCAAAACAAGTCCCCAGCATTCTTGTTCCTTCTTTTGTTTCTTCACCACTCTAAAGGAAATTATTTACATATCAACACTGTTAATAGTATCACTGTTTCGATGACATTTAACACTTTTCTGTTCGAATATACATTAATATTTTTGTTGTTTCTGTTTGAATTATAATTTTTATTACTGTGGTCTGTAAATAATTATAATGTTCAGAAATGTCATTGGAGCCATGTAATGTCAGATGATCTCACAAAAAAAAAATTAACGTAAAACATTGTAACCTTAAACTGGTAAACACCGATTGCTCTGTTGCATCTAAAATGAAGCTTATTTAATGATGCATCACGTCTGTTATAGCCTAATAAATGAGTATTGGTTTAATACACCGTTCGGACAGCTTTGCGTTTGCTATTTTAATTCATTTGCATGTCTTTTTTAACTCCATAAAAGTATTTAGCAATCTGTAACAATGTGGCCTTTACACTGAAAAAAAAATGTTTTTTTATGGCTGTCATGGAAATCAAAGTTGGCCATCCCTGATCTGTCACGATAAGGAGTAGGCCTATCTTCGGCGTCGTAGAAATGACTCGTGCGTTGGACTTTTTCTTGACCCTCGTGGCAAACACAAAGAAACGTCTGTATCTCCGCATTTACGCTATTTATTTTCAACTTCTGTTTGTTATTAGATGTTAATGAGTCTATCCTCTTCTTCGTTGATGTGCGTTATGTAAAAATGATGAAGCATGATTTATTCGTCACTATTTGCTAGCCTCTGGTAATAATCTTGGGTACGCTGCTGCTAAGGCCTCACTCCTTAGCATTGTATACTGCCTGTATTATTATCATAGCCTTTAAAAATCCCAAAATAACAAATTGTAAACATAATTATTTCTATTTACCTTGTACTTTGACATGAAGGTGCTCTCTCTTAAATACCAGTGTTGTAAAGTTTTAAACCCACGTTATATTACATGTAGCAGAGCAACAAGTTAGCAGCAACTCCAAGCAGTGT
Organism: Scarus forsteni; assembly: GCA_036419115.1. Classification (NCBI taxonomy): domain Eukaryota; kingdom Metazoa; phylum Chordata; class Actinopteri; order Labriformes; family Labridae; genus Scarus; species Scarus forsteni. Next base: position 801,914 of record JAZDUH010000083.1, read on the forward strand.
TTGACAACTATTGCTGTAGCAACGGAGGATGGAACAGTAGTAGTATGCATGCCGGCTCAGTAGATGGCGATGTAGGACTGCAGAGAGGCAGCGCTGCTTTGTCGACTTTATTTATTATTCGACATCTTGGCTGCGCCTAACTACCAAACACAAACGCAGATTCAACCGTCAGTGTAGGCTAAATGAAACCTCTGATATATCACAACATGACGTGACCGAGACAGAATGAGCGTCACCGTCCTGAAACTTTGCGAACGTTGCACAGACCATAGACTGTAAAATACATCCATGGCACAGACTCCGATTAGCAAACATTAGCCGGTGGGTGAAGAAGATTGACAGCAGGGATAATCACACAGGGAGCGCCACAGCCAATGACGAAGCGTGTGGGTGGTCCAGACTGAGGGAAGTCTTCGGCTTGAGTGGCCATATGGTCCTAGTCAGAGCCATAGAGATAGTAAGAGTTACGACCATAGACATATATAACACTAGACGCCGCATTGACTGCTGCCGCCCGCTAGAGCGGCGTGCCTATAGGGCGGCCATATTGGAACAGGGCCAGTCGCTCCCAACGTGTATCCAGAGGCATATGTTTACATGTATATCTATGATAACATCTATGGAGAAATGGGAATTCTGCACAATATAAGTGATAAAAAAACACGCAGTTGTCATGTTTTTTCCACGAGGTATGTTTATCGAACGTCAGACATCACAGACAGATAAAATAAAATAAAAAAGAAACGAAAACTATCAGGTGTGTTCAGGTCTTCATTAAAAGCACTGCTTGAAGGGTATACATTGAGTTTGAGTGTAATATTAATCGCGCTAATAATGATACACACACACAATATATGTATATGTATATATATATATATATATATATATGTATATATATATATATATATATATAGATATATACATATATATATATAGATATATATACATATATATATGTATGTGTGTATGTGTGTATATATATATATATATATATACATACACACACACATATATATACATTTGTGTGTATGTATATATATAGAGAGATAGATAGATAGATAGATAGATAGATAGATAGATAGATAGATAGATAGATAGATAGATAGTGTGTGTGTGTGTGTCTGAAATATATTGTTGGTATTATACATTTTTTGCCACTATCATCATCATTATTAGTATTACCTGTGTACAGGTCTGTGTACAGACCTGTGTACAGGTCTTAATTTAATCCATTGCTTATATATTGGGTATATTGCATTAAAAATAAAATATAAGACTATAATAAAATATAATAAATATAATATAATACTAATACTTATTACATTACATATACATTGTAATATTTAATAATTATTAATAAATTGTTACTGTTATTACTATTCTTTTAGTTTTGGTTGTTATATATAATTATATAAGAAGTATTTCTATTAATATATCATTATGATTTAAATTATATCACTATCATCATTTTCAATAATACCTGTGAATTATCTTCATTTAAAGCATTGCTTGAAAAAGTATACACAGAAGTACAATAAAAAGTATATATATATATATTATAATAAATTATAGTTGCCGACTATTTTTCTATTCCTATCATTAGTTATTATAACTATGGCTATTATTAATATAATCATTATATTGTTTTTATTGCTGCTATTGCTATTATTCTTGTGTTCGTCTTATTATTGTTATTATCAAACTACAACACTATCATCATTTTTATTTTTATTGTAGACATGGGATCTGTTGTCTTTACTCTTTTTGAATATCAGACCATCAGAACAGCTTGCAGGAGCTTATAAACTCAGGGTTCCTACAGCTGAAGGCAAGTTAAATTCATGACTTTAAGACTTTTTTAAATTAAGTTTGAAATCAAATTTAAAAACAAGTCAACAGCAAACCACAATTGAAGCAAAGAAAAGGAACAAACAAAAAACACCACATGAATTACCTGGGTTAGAGGCAATTTTAACCCAATGTTTATTTTACATAAAACATCACTTTTTACCTTTGTTTAATCCCATTTTTACAACTTTATGCCTATTTTGCCCCCATTCATCTTTTTTGGCCACTGTCAGAACCATTTTTGGAATTTTTACATGGTTTTAGAAATTGAATTTCAAATTGAATTCCCAGTTTTGCTGCCATAATCCCTTTTCCTAAGCCACTTTTGGATTTTTTTTGCCAATCCCCCCCCCCCCCTCCTTTTTTTTTTTTTTATGTAAGACATTTTAATTCACATTAAGGCCCTATTTTTAGAATTATGAATTCAATGCGTTTCAACACTAGAACTACCAAGGCAGTCATTTTGACTGTTTTCAAAATTTGCGATGTCATAACTTTGATAATATCAACGTACCCACAATTCAGAAAGACTATTGTCTCTTGGTGCTTGGAAGGTTCATCTAGCTCTGAGGGTGAATCAGAAAATATTTTAGAGATGCCCCCTACTAAAAAAAAAAAAAAAAAAAAAATGACTGGAAACATCAAATTCCACATATGCTGAAATCTCATCTGCTAATTTTCAAGGTATGAGGCCTTCAGTAGGAATCTTTATGCTCATACTGTAATGTAAGCTTGTACTAGTTTTGTCTTTTTGAGAGCTTCTTTGTCTATATATAGACCAGTGGTTAACAACCTGTGGTCCAGGGCCCACTGGTGGCCTGCAAAAGGTACTACACGTGCCTGCCGAATAATGACCTCATCCAAGGAGGTTATGTTTTTGCCGGGGTCCATCTTTTTGTCTGTTAGCAAGATTATGCAAAAATTACTGAATAGATTTACAATTTAAAAATGTGGAGGAAGAAGCCATTACATTTTTCAGATCCAGGTTGATGAAACAAAATACATAATTTTATAATGGTAAATCCCATTCATTCACATTGCTATGGAAATTGTAATTTATTTGCAAACTGACATGAATGTTTTTCAAGGCTATGCCACACTACATTTCTCATCTCAATGCCAGGAGGACTTCTGCCAACATAACAGCAAACAATAACCTGGTAGATCGGCATATTTTTTCCAACTTTATATCTAGCATGGTGATAACTTTAAGATCACGTCATTCACACTCCTCTATTCCCACTGCCAATGTAATTGGAACACAGCATTCTCCACATGGAGAGATATGAGTAGAAACTCGGCTGTCCAATCAGAGCAGAAAAGCCATTGAGCTGAGCTGCCTGGCAGAGGTCTGTGCTCTCTGAGTGCTTTTCTAATCTACATAATATTATGGTTTTCTTATATATAGCTTGTTGCTCTATAAAATGTGCCATGAATTGGAAATCACCCGATAAGAGGAGCATTCCATAAAATAAAACTTTTTAGGCCATACCATTTTGGTGACAGGGCAACATCCTACAACTTTAGCGGCAACTACTGCCCCAACCACAAGAGCATTTATGATGGTTAATCAGTTTTCTGTTTACAGTGTCTTATAACACCAACCTATTTTGAAGACGGAAGGAATTTGTATTTTAAAAAGAAAAGGAACTCGGTCCAAGTTTGCATGTGTAAGTTCAAAAGTTATGTTGGTGTCCATTAAATAAAAAAACTCATCCGTTTTATTTTTTTTTTTGTGTAGTGGTGCATATTTAACCCTTTTCATCAAATTATTATTTGAAAATTTGTTTGAATATCCAAATTACTACAAAAAATGTCCGAGCAGTCAAAATGACTGCTATGGTAGTTCTTGTAGTGGCAGAATTCTGGTAGACCAAGTGTTAGGACTTTTCAAGGATCCGTGGGAACCCTGAAACTATTTACAAGACTATTTACAAGCTTTGATGAATTGGAGCTAAAACCCCTGAAAGAGAACAGTTTTGCATAGTTTCTGTCTTGTGCTTCCACTCTGGTATTTGAGAGAGGTAAGTTTTGCAATGTGGTGTAACCTAATTTTGAGGAACACAGACACCACAAGTTTTAGTAGATTTGAATGGTGGTTGTCAAAGCCAAACTGTGTGTCTCTAATATGATCCCCAAGTGAAAACACATCATCTGTGCCAATCTCCTCACGGACCACATGCATGACTGCTGATACTTTGGGAGCTTGCCCTGGATGGACCTGGCGAATCACCCGCTCTGCTGCCCTCACCACCTTGACTGTGCCTTCAGATGGAATCATCAGCCCACCATTATTTTTGAGCACAAGTAGGTGGTAGCTCTTATCTTGTGAGGAGTGAACGGCGTCTGTCACGAGGCTGGCACGGCACACATCGCAAGAGAGCCTTCTCAGAACCTGCCAAACCACAAACCCCGCGATGTAGACCGGACCATTGTCCACAAGACCACCAAAGGCTGTGGGAAGGTAGCTGTGGTCACACATCAGTGCTGCAAAGTTAACAAATGGGGAAGGAAGTTCATCTGCAGTTTCGGCAGAAGAAATCTCAACAGCAGACAGAGATGCTGTGACATCCTGTGCTGCCACGTTGCCTAGCCCACTTGGTGAGACACCACACCGGACCATCAGGCGCCTGAAGATGCCCTGGAACTGGCCAGCAGAGGGATTATTGTTCCAGCCCCCTTAAGGGAAAAAAAAAACTCATGTCCACACACTACAATTGCAACAAAGATCTTTACTTATTGTTTTGTAAAGGCTTTAAAATGTGAACCTTACCTGATGCTCTGATGGATTACAGAGAAGCTCCAAGTGGTCTTGGCTGAACCGGTAGGTGCAGACATACCGCTGGACTTGGAGCAGCTCAGGAATTATCACCATCAGTGTGTCAATGTCAATCACAAACCCGATGACAGACAGGTACCTTCAAAATAAAAGTTTTATTTCCCCAATTTTGTTTATAAAAAAGTCACCTCAAGAAAACACCTAGTAATTTTGTTCATTGAAAGAGGTAAATTGATTTTGCCACCATATCCATTAGATCTGAAACAGCAATGGGAGACATGGATAGCCACAGTCCTAGATCTTTTGCTGAGTTGGGATCCATTGTGGGTAAACTGGACCGACAATTTACTGTGAAACAAAATTACTATGTGCTTCTTACAGGTTTGCAAACCTTATTTTCTTTTAGGATGCTGAACCATCTATAGGAACATTATGAACCAGAACATCGACAGCTTGAAACAAGAACATGAAAAACGTGACACCTTCATGATGTTAACACGGTATCATACATACCATTGACACCTGTAGGACCTGAAACACAATAAACAAATTCACATAGAAAAAAAATGCAGACAGCAAACATCTTGGAACAGAACACATCATATTACATACACATATACATCATAGAAACTCATTTTCCTCATAAATCCCTTTTTGCCCTTGCCCCTCCAGTACCTGTCAAACCTTCTCCATCTCCACTCATCACCTGCGTCCCTCTGATTCTCCTCTGCTCTCCATCCCCTGAACCAGACAACAGACCTTTGGTGACAGAGACTTCCACCACCCCCACTCTTCAGAACTCTCTCCCTTCTGAAATATGCCACACCCCAACCTCATCTCATTCTCTTCTTGCTATTTCCACATTAGCCCTTTAGTTCTCTCCTTTATCAATCTTTATTTTTCACTGTTAAGTGACCTTGGGCTTCTTGAAAGGTGCTATATAAATTAAAGTTCATATTATTATCATTACACAACCTTTACAAAATTTCACTGGCAGTACAGTTGTTGAGGGGTACACAGAGATGTAAGTCAATCATGGTGGGTACCATCTTATCTGCTGCATATCATACCATACCATATTGGCACCTGTAAGACATTAAGAAACACTGCAGAAAAGAAATTTCCTACAGTAAGTAACACTGCATGTAGGAAAAAAAACAATGGAACAAAACATAATTTCAACCTGAATCAGAACAAGAGAACAAGGCATCTTATGAACTCGATGGAGAATATAGGAACAGAGCAGAGAATGAACCTGAGCCTTGAACTTCATGCAAACAGTATAATCACTATATTAAAAACACCTCTTTGATTGGTGAAGGGGTTTGGCATCTTTCACTGACAAACTGATCAAATACTCCCTGGCTCTCAACAAGAACGGCACTGCCCAATTCAAAGCCCCAAGGGGAGCTTTGAATCCCTTGGCACGGGGGTTGCGGCTGTTCAAGGTGTCAAAGAGCCTGTCAATCATCTAAAAATAAACATCTGCATTAACTTAAACCATCTAAAACCATCTCCATAACAGTGTTTGAACATGTATCATATCAAATTAATACTAATGTATTCAAAATTTTTAAAACACTATTCATTTCACTATGTTAACCATGCAAATATACTGTATGTAATTTCTCTCTACTCCCTTTATGGCCCTATGCAAATCCCTAATCATAGTACCTCAATTAATTCAGCCGTTGCTTCACAGTCTTTAAACTGTGAGTAGCCCAGGTCCCTCAGTGTACGGAGAGCCACTGTTACTGAGCGACTCAATGTCTGCGCAGCAAGGGACACCTTCAACTTCTGGTTGTCGAAGTGGACATGCTTGTGTGTGATCTTGTTTGCAGCATGCAGTCCATCCTTTGTCTGAACATCGTTGAGACTAACAATATATTTCCAGTTGATGGGGCCAGTAGTGCTCATTATTGGACTGCATGCCTTCAAAATCAGATTCAGAATCCTTTTTAGTCACAGCTCAAAGTACTCTCAGTACAGACAGGAAAATGTAATGCATCACATGCAGCCATAAGTATGTAAATAAAACACAACAATAAAAAAAAGTCTTCAACAACCAGCATTTACCTGTAGAATGTTGCGTGCAAGCTTCAGCATGTGGCATGCATCCATCATGACAAACACTCTCTCACCAGTCACTGGGTGTGCAAAAGAGGTCTTCAGGGGTTCACGAGGGTTTGCTTTGAGGTCACAGCCAAGTTTGTTACACATGCTGATGTTAGACGCATGTCCATCCATTGACATGCACACCACTCTGATACCACGAGCATGAAGTTCCTCCAATGCATGGACAACTAAGACCTTCAGTGTTTCTGGTGAGAGAGCATTGGTCAGATAATAAGCAACGGGAGCTTTCCAGTGCCCTTGCATGCCTACCACCATAAACACGAGAGCCTCAGAGGCAACATCTGTTTCATTTAGTCCATCCCCCATATCCACAAACCCCGACATTGTTTGGGTTTGGGGGTTGTACTGCACTGTTTTTTTTATGGCCATAGCATCCAAAATCAATGTCACCATTCCATATTTTGTATGGTTTCCTTGCATCTTCTTCCAAGCATGTCGAGCATCCACTGAAGTCAGCCACCTTTGAAAAATAAAATGTAGTAATTTTACTCCAACCCTTCAGAAAAAGCAAAATAAACAGATAATCGCATATCTGAAAGCTCAAAGTGTATCAGAAAGCAATGTGTGATGTGAGCTTTTAAATTAGTCATTTTCATTGTCACGAAGCAGTCTTTAGGACTTAAGTGGTTAATGTATGTGATGGCCACACAACCAACTAGAATGCCGGTAACCCTCTGCACCTACACGCTATCCTTTCTTAATTTACATTTCTTGAGCACATTATGAATAAATAACACACACTAGTCCAGCTCAGTCCCTCACAATGTAGGTAACAATCAGGCAACATGGAGAATACCGTTGCAATGTATGTGGATGCGGGAGAGGAAGATGTTGAGACTCTCTCAGGAAACTATATGCCCTCGGACCATGAAGGTGTAGTGTAAGAGCAAACTCCCTCTGCTCCCTGGTGTACTCATGGTCCTTCTTTGCAAAGAGATCTACCCGAAGATCTGAAACTCAGTAAGCATAAACTTATTAGTACGATCCCTTTAAATAAAAAGAGTTCAACACAGACTATAAGCATAATTAAATTAGTATTGCCCCTTTACCTGAGTAGCATTCAAGCCTGTCTTTAAGCCCTTCATTTATGAGGTTTTTCTTCCTCAGATCCTCGAGAAGACTGTGCACATTTTTCTTTGCCCTTCGCTCCCTGATCATACTATTCCTCCTCTCACGCTACAGACTCTCCACTCTTGCCAGAGCTTCTCTAAGCCTGGCCTTTACAAGAGAGGGAGAAGCAGGCAAAGCATAATTGTGGTCCTAGTGGAAAGAAGGGTGAAAACATATAGTGATGTTTAGAACTCATTACTCACTGATGTAGCTGGCCCACATTCTTATTTTCACCCCTCAGTCCCACTGTTTGCACCCTGGATATGAGCGTCTCAGTGACAGGGATGACAAACTACAGTATGTTTTTATGTGGACTCGTGTTGCGATTATTTATTGTATAAGTATGTATATATGTGATACAGGTTGTAATACGACCAGGGCCTTGATGCTCTCATGTTTGAAAAATATTACATGCAAATACTCACAACATTAGAATGAGGTTCAGTTTCAGGGAAATGCTGAGGCAAGTCCACTGGAAGGCTTTCTAATCCTTTCCTTGAAGCCTTTGTTATCCTTGGTGATACTTGCTAAAATGTAATAATCATAAAACATTTTTAAAAAGTTTTTGCCATTGGAAAAGTTTGGTGTACTTTATTCCTAAAATGCTGACAGAAAAAAAAAAAAGTTAAAAAATTGTGGCATTAAGTAGCTATCAAACACTTACATGGAATCACAGAAATTATTGATTTTTTAGCCAAATGACACATGTACCTTTTGTAAATGAGAAGGAAAGTTAAAGACAGATGGCTTGACACCATGCCTCAGAGCCCGATAATCTGCCCTGTTCGGTCAAAGTCATCTGGCTTGAAGTATTCGCTGCAGAGCAAAGACCTCTCAGCTGCCACAAAACCTTCCCGTCTCACTGCCAGTTCCCACTGTCTCTTCAGATTTTTTTCTTTGGGAAACCTTAAAAATGTGAGAAACATGGTGAGAGATAAAGAACTGTCTATAACAACAATAAATCATAATAATTCCATCTAATAGAAAAAAAAAATCAATTTATTAGCTCTATTAGATGCTGTATTCTAACTGATCAATCATTGCAGTCTAGGCCTGGGCCCAGTTGTTCAAGCGGAAATCTGATTGGATTTTGGTCAATGGATTCGATCAAATCTTGAAATTGGCTTGTTCAAAACCAAGAATGGATTCTGAAATCGGATTTGACCACATAATCATTTTCAGTTTTTTGTGGAACAGATATTTTCTGGCTTGTCACAGGGTATTGAAAATGGGGTATTTCTATTTATTGTGCTTTATTTTGGTTTCTTACAGTAAACAAACTGAGTGACCCCCTGCTGGCTATTTTACCAGTTTTTTTACACATCCCGCCACCTTTAGGATGACATGAAGTCTAATTTAGAGCACTCATTATCTGGATTGGTAATCTTGGAAAGTTTAGATCTGGATCAGACTGATCCAATCTAATTTTGCTTTTAACAACTGATATAAAGGCAAGACGGATTCTGTGATCCTGGATAGAAAAAATGGGACATCAAATCCAGACAATTTTGATCTGGATTACATGTTTTGAACACGTGGGTCCTGTCTTTTTTTTTTTTTGGAACTGGATATCATGGACACGTACCCGGACCCGAAGCTGAAGGGTTCTGCTCGTCCCGTCAGGGTTTATATCACTACACAACAATCTACTCACACTTTAGATTTATCCATTACTCAAATCTTACTTGTGAAAAGTGATCCCACGAGATCTGGTTTCAATACTTCGTTCATTAGAGCATCCAAAAGCAGCACAGAAGTCCGGCATCTTGTTATCGAGTAGTCTGTTGGTAATATTAAGCAGAATTTGTTTTTGTGTTGTAAAACCAACATTTTAAAATATCCAAGCACTCAAGCACACACTCACTCTGTATTATAGCTACATGTGCGACGTTTTTAACAAATCAATATGTTTAGAAATCGGCAAGAAATTCAGCGAATAATACTATTTTAAGACTGAGAAGTACCTTTCTCCTTCGCGCTTAATTCACCACTGCCTCTACGAACCCTGTACCAAGATGGCGGCGCTTTAGGCACGCCCTCCCACAGTTTATACGGCATCTAGTGCTTATATATGTCTATGATGTTGCGTCCTGTCGACAAGTGCCACCCCGTTTCTGCTCCTTCCAGCGTTCTCCCACTTCCAGGTGTGTCACAGGTTAAATTGTCCCCTCTCTCGTCTGATTGGCCACAGACCCGCTCCGTTCTCAAGCCCCATTGGGAGTTCATGGGGGTAATAAAGTGCTCTATAGGTGCAGGTTATGAACATTAAGAGTGTCCCGGCGGGAAGTAATTAAAAACATACTAAAAACCATGCTATAAATAAACTAAAAACAATACAAATGTGGTAACTCGAGGGTAGAGTTGGGATCAATTTTGTTTAATTTTTTTTTTTAATTGTCCTTTAATCTATAAATGCCAGCAAAGCCACCTTGGTAATTTCGCCCAAGGAAATAGTTTTACCAACCCAAACAGTTAAGGACACACAGGTTTGTTCTATTTCAATGAGAGCATGAGACGTGGTTCCAAATTCCAACAATTTATTTTATTTAAGACAGTATAAAAAAATAGACCGTTAAAAGTTTACCACACACATGGGGAGGGACAACCTTCTTCAGGTGCTGAGGCTCATCAACGGTGCAGTGGTTGTGGAACACAAAACGGGATTCCCAGGGAAGAAAAGCACCCCAATCACTCGTGGCACACACACTAACACGCACTCGGTGAAACAACTCAAATTCAGGGATCATGACACACCATAAGAGGGAACCACCACCAGGACACCAGGAACCACCACCGTCTGCTCTCAGCAACTGAAAAGGTGAAAAACAAGGGAATTAGTGGGTCACACACACCAAAAAGTAACCATAATACAACCCAAATTAATATTAATTACACTAAGCAATAAGGGTGGCAGCCCCCCAGATAACTAATGCAAAGTAACATAAGCTGCCAAAACAACAGAATAACTAAATGGTTAAGCCCAAAACCAATATTCAATTAACTAAAGTTTCTTCCTCATCAAAAACAAATGAATCAAACACAAGGAATATAATTAAGTACAGAGAGAAATAAAGGAATAAAGCAATGAGAAATGATTCAAGCTAACTCATGAAAACAAATTCAACCCAAAATATGTTTACCCATGAACTTAAACCAAATCTACCCAAATGTCACCTTAATCCTCATATGACCCTTGGACATTTTTGTCCATTTCCAAAATCCAAAACCCCCTCACAGACAATCCCCCTCCTCACCAGAGTTGATTTTTGGTGAAGGAGTGTCATTGTGGGTAAAATTTCCAAAGCCCAACTTTCAGTGTGAAAATCCATTATTTGACCCTGTAATGCATTTTTAACCTATCCATGACCCTTCGTGGACAAAAATGTCCTATTCTAGAAAATGGTTAAAAAAAAAGGTCACAGGGGCATAATTTTGGTAAGGGGTAATTTGTTTCAGCAAGAAAATCCATCATTTGACTGTGTAATGCAGTTTTCTTCCAACCATGACCCTTCGTGGACACTATTTTTAGACACCATCTACAAAATGGACATTTTTGTCCACCTGAAGGGTCATGGACGGGAGAAAAGTGCATTACACCGTCTAATGATTGATTTTCACACTGAAACTTGGCATCCTCAAATTTAACCCCAAATTACCCCTGCTTGCCAAAAATCACGCCCCTGTAACCTTTTACTGGACACTTTCTAGCAAATGGACAAAAATGTCCACCTGAAAGGTCATGGACGGGATAAAACTGCATTACACGGTCAAATGATCGATTTGCATGCTGAAACTTGGTATCCTCAAATTTAACCCCAAGTTATCCCTGCTTGCCAAAAATCTTGCCCCTGTGACCTTTTACTGGACACTTTCCAGAAATGGACAAAAATGTCCACTGAAGGGTCATGCGTGTAACTTTTTTGAAGGGTCACTCAAGGGTTAAAGGAATGAAATAGAAATGAAATAACCCCAAAAAGAAAAGAAAACAGAAAAAAAGAATTAACTACAAACCAAAATTAAAGCTGCAAGCAGCATTGGACGGGTCCTCGCTGTCTCGCAGGTCCCTCATGCCCGTTGACCTCAATTTTGAGGGTTACATCAGTTCAGGGGTCAGGGGTGTCAGCATGAGATTTGTGGGTCTTGATGAGACGATCATTTTGATGTTGGTTTCATCTCTCTACTAAATTCCTAGAGGAAGTTACAGCCATTTTAGTGATGTTTGACCATAGGTGGTGCTAGACAGCACATTTTGGCATGTTTGGGGTTATTTTTATCATTGCTTGAGTTCTTTTACATCATTTTGCATGTGTGTATGTTTTGGTCTGGCTGTGAGCTTGTTTGGGGGGTCAAATCATTGTGCAAAGTGGGGATTATTGAGTGAGCTTTTATTTTGAAGGGCATATTGCCGACTTCCTGTTTGAGGTATTTCAGTCATGCCCTTCGGGCAAGGACCTCTTCTGTTTTTGGTATTTTTGGGGTTCAGTTTGATCACAGATAGACACTGCTTTAGTTTTTCTGTGTCAGAGAACAGCTGCAGTGAACCTGTCAATCAGTGAGTGACGTCATCAGCTGTGAACATCAAGGGCAGATTCGAATTCCATCACTCTGAGGGCCTGCGCTCCAAGTCGAAACTTTTTTAAACAACTCCTCATAGTTGCCACAATTTTGACCTAATCTCTCTAAAAATAAGACCTTTTTGTGTGAAATTTTCTCAGGAATCCAACCATGTCATTTTTAAATCCATAGGAGGTATTGTTTTCTTTGTATATGCCCAACTGTCACAGGATGTCCGATTCTGAGATTTCCGCTCCTATTCATTTGATAGGGGAGGCAGGAAGGGCTTCTCTGGGGTTCACAAACTTTGAGGGCTCGTCATTCGGAAACCGTTTGAGAAACAACAAATCCCTTCATAACTTTTGTTCATCAATGTCTCCTCTGTCATCTCTCCGCATTTCAAGCTGATACCATTTACGGTGTCGGAGAAGATAATTTTTCCGTGGGATGTATTTTTCAGCTGAAATTTTACTTTGAAGGGCAAATTGCCGACTTCCTGTTTGAGATAGGTCAGGGGTGTCAGCGCGAGATTTGTGAGTCTTGATGAGACGAACATTTTGATGTTGGTTTCATCTCTCTATCACATTCCTAGTGGCCGTGAGGTCCATTTTAGTGTTTACGGGTGGCGCTAGAGAGCACATTTTGGGGTGCTGGGGGTAAATTTTTCCATTTTATAAAATTTTTCGCTGATTCTGAGGAGCTTGCCAAATTTGGTGAGTTTTTGAGCATGTTTAGGGGTTCAAATTAGGGTTCTGCTCTGCTCCCAAACTCTGGAACTCTCTCCCCCCGGACCTCAGAAACATCGACTCCCTTCCCCACTTCAAATCAAAACCCATCTGTTCCAAACTGCATATTTAGGGTCCTCGCCCAAAGGGAAGGACCTCTCTTAGAGCAAGAGAGGTCCTTGCCGAAAGGGCAAGGACCCTATTGTTCCTGCTTCGTTTCTTTCTTCTTATTAGGGTCCTCGCCCAAAGGGAAGGACCTCTCTTGCTAGAGCAAGAGAGGTCCTTGCCCGAAGGGCAAGGACCCTATTGTTCTTGCTTCGTTTCTTTTTTCTTATTATTATTATTTACAGGGGCAAATAAACCTTAATTTGACCCCCTAAACATGCTCGAAAACTCACCAAATTTGGCAATCACCTCAGAATCAGCGAAAAATTTTATAAAATGGAAAAATTAACCCCCAACATGCCAAAATGTGCTCTCTAGCGCCACCTGGAAAAACAAAAATGGACCTCACGGCCACTAGGAATGTAGTAGAGAGATGAAACCAACATCAAAATGTTCGTCTCATCAAGACCCACAAATCTCGCGCTGATACCCCTGACCTAACTCAAACAGGAAGTCGGCAATTTGCCCTTCAAAGTAAAATTTCAGCTGAAAAATAGGTCCCACGGAAAAATGATCTTCTCCGACACCGTAAATGGTATCAGCTTGAAATGCGGAGAGATGACAGAGGAGACATTGATGAACAAAAGTTATGAAGGGATTTGTTGTTTCTCAAACGGTTTCTGAATGACGAGCCCTCAAAGTTTGTGAACCCCAGAGACGCTCCTTCTGCCTCCCCTATCAAATGAATAGGAGAGGAAATCTCAGAATCGGATATCCTGTGACAGTTGGGCCTGTACAGAGAAAACTATAGCTTGTATGGATTTAAAAATAACACGGTTGGATTCCTGACAAAATTTCACACAAAAAGGTCATATTTTTAGAGACATTAGGTCAAAATTGTGGCCACTATGAGGAGTTGTTTAAAAAAGTTTCGACTTGGAGCGCAGCTCCTCAGAGTGATGGAATTCGAATCTGCCCTTGATGTTCACAGCTGATGATGTCACTCACTGATTGACAGGTTCACCTCAGCTAGACTGTGAAACAGAAAAACTAAAGCAGGGTCTATCTGTGATCAAACTTAACCCCAACAATACCAAAATGACAAGAGGTCCTTGCCCGAAGGGCAAGAACACTTCAAGACAGACAAATCACGCGCTGACATTACTGACCTACCTCAAACAGGAAGTCTGCAATATGCCCTTCAAAATAAAAGCTCACTCCATAATCCCCACTGTGCACAATGATTTGACACCCCAAACAAGCTCACAGCCAGACCAAAACATACACACATGCCAAATGATTTAAAAGAACTCATACAATGATAAAAACAACCCCAAACATGCCAAAATGTGCTCTCTAGCGCCACCTATGGTCAAAAAACACTAAAATGGCTGTAACTTCCTCTAGGAATGTAGTAGAGAGATGAAACCAACATCAAAATGTTCATCTCATCAAGACCCACAAATCTCATACTGACACACATGACCCCTAAGCTGATGAAACCATGAAAATGGAGGTCAACGGGGCATGAGGGACCTGCGAGACAGCGAGGACCCGTCCAATGCTGCTTGCAGCTTTAATTATTATTCTTCATTATTACCCGGGGGCAAATAAACCTTAATTTGACCCCCTAAACATGCTCAAAAACTCACCAAAACCAGCACACACCTCCGAGATGCCAAAAAATTTTATAAAATGGAAAAATTAACCCCTAACATGCCAAAATGTGCTCTCTAGCGCCACCTGGAAATACTAAAGTGGACCTCACGGCCACTAGGAATGTGGTAGAGAGATGAAACTCACGTCAAAATGTTCGTCTCATCAAGACTCACAAATCTCGCGCCGACACTCCTGACCTATCTCAAACAGGAAGTTGGCAAGTTGCCCTTCAAAGTAAAATTTCAGGTGAAAAATATGTCAGACAGAAAAAATTATCTCCTTGGACACCGTAAATGGTATCAGCTTGAAATGCGGAGAGATGAGAGGGGAGACATTGATGAACAAAAGTTGTAGAGGGATTTGTTGTTTCTCAAACGGTTTCCGAATGACGAGCCCTCAAAATTAGTCATGCTGAAACAGGCTCTTTTCCATTGACTTCAATTGAGGACTGACAGAACAGTAACGGACATCCTGTGACAGTTGGGCCAAAACAAAAAAAAACGAAACAAAATTCAGCTTTCAAAGTTACATTACTGGATCCCTGACAAAATTTCACATAAAAAGGTCATATTTTTAGAGAGATTAGGTCCAAATTGTGGTAAGTATGAGGAGTTGTTGAGGGATTTGTTGTTTCTCAAACGGTTTTCGAATGACAAGCCCTCAAAGTTAGTCATGCTGAAACAGGCTTTCCATAGACATGAATGGGGACCGATGGAACAACAAGAGACATCCTGTGACAGTTGGGCTGCTACAGACAAAACGAAACAAAACTCAGCTTTTAAAGTCACATTACTGGATTCCTGACAAAATTTCACATAAAAAGGTCATATTTTCAGAGACATAGGGTAAAAATTGTGGCATCTATGAGGAGTTGTTTCACAAGATTTGACTCAGAGCAGTTTGGCTGCAGGCCAAAAGTGAAGGAACACCCCACTCTTTGATCTTCAGAGCTGATGACGTCACTCACTGATTGACAGGTTCAGTGAGACTTTTGTCTGAAACAGAAAAACTAAAGCAGGGTCTATCTGTGATCAAACTGAACCCCAAAAATACCATGTGAGAAATGAGAAGAGGATGAGAAGAGGTCCTTGCCCGAAGGGCAAGGACCCTTCAAGACCCACAAATTACGCACTGACATTACTGATCTACCTCAAACAGGGAGTTGGCAATATGCCCTTCAAAATAAAAGCTCACTCTATAATCCCCACTTTGCACAATGATTTGACCCTCCAAACAAGCTCACAGCCAGACCAAAACATACACACAGGCCAAATGATGTAAAAGAACTCATAAAATGATAAAAATAACCCCAAACATGCCAAAATGTGCTCTCTATAGCGCCCCCTATGGACAAAAACTACTAAAATGGCTGTTACTTCCTCTTGGAATGTAGTAGAGAGATGAAACTAACACAAAAACGTTCCTCTCATTGAGACCCACAAATCTTGCACTGACACCCCTGACCGATCTCAAACAGGAAGTTGGCAATTTGCCCTTCAAAGTAAAATTTCAGGTGAAAAACAAGCTGGACAGGAAAATTATCTACTCCTACACCGTAAATGGTATCAGCTTGAAATGTGGACAGATGACAGAGGAGACATTGAACAAAAGTTGTGAAGGGATTTGTTGTTTCTCAAACGGTTTTCGAATGACGAGCCCTCAAAGTTAGTGATGCTGAAACAGGCCTCGCAGCTCTGCCCATTGATTTGTATTGAGGACTGACAGAGCAGTCAGGGATGTCCTGTGACAGTTGGGCCAAAACAGAAAAAACGAAACAAAATTCATAATTAAAAGTTACATTACTGGATTCCTGACAAAATTTCACATAAAAAGGTCATATTTTTAGAGAGATTAGGTGAAAATTGTGGCAACTATGAGGAGTTGTTTTAAAAAGTTGGAGCGCATGATTTCTCATCCCAACTGCAGCTGTTCATCCAGGATGACATCATCAAGGATGACGTAATCCTTCTGTCTCTTTGATGTTGAAGCTTCCTCTGTGTCAATAGAATGTGTCATACACAGCCATATGAGCTGCAGAAACACATATCAGTCTAACTCAGAGTACTTTAAACGGATGAAAAAGGGATGAAACCCTGAAAATGGAGGTCAACGGGCATGAGGGACCTGCGAGACAGCGAGGACCCGTCCAATGCTGCTTGCAGCTTTAATCTCTTTAATTTTCCACCCTCATTTAACTGTCACTCTTGGATGTTGTTTTATTTATTTTAATTGAGATTTTAATGCATTGTGTTTTTTATTATGTACTGTAAATGTTTTGTAAAGTGTCCTTGGGTGCTTAGAAAGGCGCTTTTAAATAAAATGTATTATTATTATTATTTATTTGCCCCTGTAAACAATAATAAGAAAGAAACGAAGCAGGAACAATAGGGTCCTTCGGGCAAGGATCTCTCTTGCTCTAGCAAGAGAGGTCCTTCCCCTTGGGCGAGGACCCTAATAACCCCACTGATCTCAGTCAGTCATTAAGATTGCGTTTAAGAAGCTGATAGTCAGCTTTACATTAATATTATATTTGGTCCAGTCTGCCGTGCAGCTTAAGCAGTTCAGTTTTTATCTTTGAGGCTCCTTGACAGCGACCGACTCACAGGTCCGAGTGGGGTTAGCAGCAGGCCGCTAGCCGTAGCTTCGACTGCACAGAGAAATTTACCCCCAGCACCTGAGAGTTTTACAGCCACCGCGGCCGAGGCGAAAAGAAGCAGCTGCCGACACCGAGTCAGAATGGGTGCAGCAGACACTGAAGCCAGGGGAAAGCAGCAGCGAAGCAAGGCAAGGCAACAGTCAAAGCAGCAAAGGTTAACAGAGCAGAGCAGAGCAGAGCAGAGGCGAAGCAGGGCAAAGCAGCATCCACGCAGCAACAAGCTACGATGTCCTTACATTAATTTTAGCGCCGCTGGAACTCCCTAGCAAAACACACGGTCCACACAGCCCCTGCCACAACATAAAGAATTAACTTTAGTATTTCTGAAGGAGCAGAGAAAGAGCACAGGCTTGTCATTAGCCATACATACATACCAATCAGGCCCCGTGAGAGACCACCCACGAGGGAGAGAGAGAGGAGAAAACGAGACGAGCACGTCATAAAAGGTGCTGTGCGACGGCGATCTCGAGAGCCGCAGACCGCACTGGTGTCTAAAAACAAGCCCAACCAGGCAAATCAGTACAACACAATAATGAACGAACATTCTTCTTCTTCTTCTTTGGTGTTTTTGGCGGTTGGCAAACCAGCTGAAAGGTGCATTACCGCCACCTACTGAACTGGAGTGTGGTTATGGATTTAGGCAGTTGTCCTTACATTCTGTTAATTAGGGTCCTCGCCCAAGGGGAAGGACCTCTTCTCTCTCTAGAGAAGAGGTCCTTGCCCTTCGGGCAAGGACCCTATTGTTCTTGTAGCGTTTCTTTCTTTCTTTCTTCTTATTCTTCTTCGTTATTACGCCCACCCGGTCATTAAACCTTAATTTGACCCCCTAAACATGCTCAAAAACTCACCAAAACGGGCACGCACGTCCGACATGCCAAAAAATTTGATAAAATGAAAAAATTAACCCCTAACATTCCAAAATGTGCTCTCTAGCGCCACCTATTGAAAAACAACACTTAAATGGCTGTAACTTCCACTAGGAATGTAGTAGAGAGATGAAACCAACACCAAAATGTTCGTCTCATCAAGACCCACAAATCTCGTGCTGACACTCCTGACCTAACTCAAACAGGAAGTCGGCAATTTGCCCTTCAAAGTAAAATTTAGGGTAAAAAAATTGGCCCGACGGGAAAATTATCTTCTTCGATACCGTAAATGGTATCAGCTTGAAATGCGGAGAGATGAGAGAGGAGACATTGATGAACAAAAGTTGTGAAGGGATTTGTTGTTTCTCAAACGGTTTCCAAATGACGAGCCCTCAAAGTTAGCATTGCTGTAACAGGCCTCGCAGCTCTTTTCCATTGACTTCAATGGCGGACTGACAGAAAAGTAAGGGACATCCTGTGACAGTTGGGCCAAAACAGAAAAAAAGAAACAAAATTCAGCTTTAAAAGTTACATTACTGGATTCCTGACAAAATTTCACATAAAATGGTCATATTTTTAGAGAGATTGAGTCAAAATTGTGGCATCTATGAGGAGTTGTTTCAGAAAGTTTCCACTTGGAGCGCAGGCCCTCAGAGTGATGGAATTCTAATCTGCCCTTGATGTTCACAGCTGATGATGTCACTCACTGATTGACAGGTTCACTGCAGCTGTTCTCTGACACAGAAAAACTAAAGCAGGGTCTATCTGTGATCAAACTGAACCCCAAAAATACCAAAAAGAGAAGAGGTCCTTGCCCGAAGGGCAAGGACACTTCAAGACAGAAAAATCAAGCCGACATTACTGACTTATCTCACAGCTGATGATGTCACTCACTGATTGACAGGTTCACCTCAGCTAGACTGTGAAACAGAAAAACTAAAGCAGGGTCTATCTGTGATCAAACTGAACCCCAAAAATACCAAAAAGAGAAGAGGTCCTTGCCCGAAGGGCAAGGACACTTCAAGACAGAAAAATCAAGCCGACATTACTGACTTATCTCAAACAGGAAGTCGGAAATATGCCCTTCAAAATAAAAGCTCACTCGATAATCCCCACTTTGCACAATGATTTGACCCCCCAAACAAGCTCACAGCCAGACCAAAACATACACACATGCAAAATGATGTAAAAGAACTCAAGCAATGATAAAAATAACCCCAAACATGCCAAAATGTGCTGTCTAGCGCCACCTATGGTCAAACATCACTAAAATGGCTGTAACTTCCCCTAGGAATTTAGTAGAGAGATGAAACCAACATCAAAATGATCGTCTCATCAAGACCCACAAATCTCATGTTGAGACCCCTGAACTGATGTTACCCTCAAAATGGAGGTCAACGGGCATGAGGGTCCTGTGAGACAGCGAGGACCCGTCCAATGCTGCTTGCAGCTTTAATTAAATTTGTCTCTTTGAGAAATAGTAGAATTAATCTGTATGTTTTTTGTAAGTTTGATCCAAGTATGCAGTCTAGTGTAAAGCTGATATTCTTCTGTCTGAGTAAATCCCTAAGCCTTTTCCTCTGCTGTGAATATTGATTGCAATCCATAATACAGTGTTGTACTGTTTCTGGTTTGTTGCAGTGAGAACAGAGTCCTGTTGGGTGTTTGCCTATCATATGGAGAGTGCTGTTTAACCCTGTATGTCCTATTCTGAGTCGTGTGAGTATGCTTTCTTCTTTTCGATTAGCGAATGTTTTCCTTCCCTCACTGACCTGTTGTTGAATGTTGTATAGGTGTCTTCCTGTGTCACTAATATTCCAATGTTCCTGCCATGTAGATTGTGTGTATTTTATAATGGGTGTTTTAGCTTCACTTCTGCTTAGTGGAATTTGCATTTCTACCTGTGTTGTTCTGAGTGTTTGTTTAGCCAGAATGTCTACCTGTTCGTTCCCTTCCACACCCACATGAGCAGGGACCCAAATAAACCCTGGAACTGTTCCCTTGATTT
Source organism: Scarus forsteni (assembly GCA_036419115.1). NCBI lineage: Eukaryota > Metazoa > Chordata > Actinopteri > Labriformes > Labridae > Scarus > Scarus forsteni. Next base: position 822,360 of record JAZDUH010000083.1, read on the forward strand.
GCATTCTATACAACAGTAGAAAAATTTCATTTATTATGTCCATTCTGAATGCTGATCTGCCTGATTTTATGCTTAATAATGCTGAGAAACTGTCAGATGCAATAACTGTGTTTTGTTGTTCCTTCTCTTCTATCCACTGTAGTGCCAGTATTATTGCCAGTAGCTCTGTGGTGTTTACTGCCAGATGGTCTGATACCCTCTTTTTAATGCATGTGTCACTCACCGGTATATATACTGCTGCACCTGCAATTCCTGTATCTGGCTCTTTGGATCCGTCTGTAAAAATAAACAAAGAATCTGAGTAATGTTTGTCAAAATAATTTTGAACTATACGCCATACTGGGATATGTTCTGACTTTCTTTTTAACTGTTGCTGTATGTTTAGATCAACCCTTGGCAAAGGGAATAACCAAGGAGGAATGGGAGAAATTGGGACTGCGGGGCTATATTGTAAATCTCTTAATCCTATATTTTGAGCTTTCACATCACCAATCCAACCAAAACTCATGAAATTTGTTTCATTGTGTTCCCAGCAGTCTAATAGAACACTCTTAGTAGGATGATCATTACGATGTCCCTGTAGATTGACCCAGTATGCCAACATTAACTTAACTCTCCTAATTCGCAAAGGTGTCTCTCCCATTTCCACCTGCATCGCTGACACCGGAGATGTTTTAAATGCCCCACTACATATTCTCATGGCCTGAGCTTGCAGAACATCCAGCTTCTTGAGATTTGATTCTGCTGCTGACATGAAAGCTATACACCCATAATCAAACACAGATCTCATGAGCGCCCAATATATGTTTTGAAGAGATGATCTCTTTGCTCCCCATTCTTGTCCTGCCAAACAACGCAACACATTCAAAACCTTTTAACATTTATTCTGAGCTTTATCTATGTGAGTGCTCCATGTAAGCTTCTCATCAAGCCAGACTCCAAGAAATTTAGTGTTTTTTACTTGTGCAAGAGGTTGTCCATACAATTTCAAGTTGAAGGGGGAAATTTTGTGCCGTCGTGAGAAACACATCACTTGGGTTTTTACTACAGACAATCTGAATCCCCATTTATCTGCCCAGCCCTCCACCTGACGTATTGCTTCTTGCATTTTCTTACATACGTGGGTTATATTACGGCCTCTTGCCCAAAGAGCCCCGTCATCTGCATACAAAGATTTCCCTATCCCTTGTTCAACCAGAGAAAAAATGTCATTTATCATGATACTGAATAACATTGGACTACACACGCTGCCTTGTGGGGTACCATTCTCCACCTCATATATGTTAGAATATTCTGCACCAACTCTTACTTGTATTTTCCTGTTTATTAGAAAGTCCAACACCCAATTATATACTTTTCCTCCAACTCCCAGTGATCTTAATTTAATGAGTAGTCCTTCTTTCCAGAGCATGTCATAGGCTTTTTCAACATCAAAGAAGACAGCTATAACTACTTCTTTGTTGGTCTGTGCTTTCCTGATGTCTGATTCTAAACACAATACTGAATCCATTGTATTACGACCCCTACGAAACCCACTTTGATGTGGGGACAGAAGAGACTTGCTTTCTAAAAAATATGTCAGTCTTTCTGTAACCATGCGTTCCATAATTTTACATAGATGTGATGTCAAGGCAATAGGTCTGTAGCTAGATGGATCTGAGGGGTTTTTTCCTGGTTTTTGAATTGGTACAATTACTGCTAGTTTCCACTCTGAGGGAAGTTGGCCGGATTCCCAAATCCTGTTATAAAAACGTAACACTGTATCTAATGCATTCTCTGTCAGGTGTTCCAACATTTTGTAGCATACGCCATCTTTCCCAGGAGTAGTTTGACGAGCGCTAATGATGGCTCTTCTCAGTTCAAACATGCTAAAAGGCAGGTCTAGCACATCTCCAGAAGACTCTATTTTCTCCAGTATATTTGGGTTTGATTCCAAGATCCTACTCCTGACCTGCGTGGCCTCCTCTGTGAGATTATCTGAGCTGTTAATTTCCTTAAATGTCTGAGCTAGTAGTTCAGCCTTTTCTAAATTGCTGACAGCCACTGTGTCACCCCTGTTCAATGTTGGTAATTCAAAATTCCTTCTGATTCCCCCCATTCTTCTAATCATGCCCCACACTTCCGACAGCTGTACCTCTCTTCCAATACTGCTACAGTATTGCCTCCAAAATGTGCGCTTTTGTGTTCTTATTGTCCTCCTCACTATTGCCTGGGCCCTTTTATACTGTATCAGGGCATCTTGAGAATGGAGTTTTTTGAGTATCTTAAATGCTTTATTTCTGGCTTTTATGACTTTATTACAATCTTTATTCCACCAGGGTACATACTTGGTACCTCTAGCTCCTGTACTTTTAGGGATTGTTTCCTCAGCTGATTTAATTATTTCTTTAACTAGTTTCTCATTAAATGTGTTTATGTCAACCTGGTTTTCTGCTTGAAGTTTTTTAAAACTATTTGCACTGACTCTTTGAAAGGCATCCCAGTCAGCATTTCCCAGTTTCCATCTAGGAATTTTCTTTCCCTTTTCCACACACACTTTCATTCCAACTGTGGTCATTACAGGATAGTGATCGCTACCCACTGTGGAGTGTTTTAATACTTTCCAAGTGCTTACACCCGCTATTGTGCTATTTACAAATGTCAGATCAATTACCGTCTCTGTGTTTTTCATACTATTATTTCGTGTTCCATCCCCAGTATTAATAAACACCAAACCGTGATTGTCTAAAAATTCTTCAACAGCTACACCATTTGCATCTGTGCTATTACTTCCCCACAGTGAATTATGTGAGTTGAAATCCCCACACCATATTAATCTTTCTTGCAGTGATCCCCCTACGTGGTTAATATATTCTGATTTAATTTCTCACAAGGATTATAATAATTATATCTACGGGACCTTTGTTGGTCCATACCTTAATTACAATTGCTTCAAAATCAGTGTTTATTTGAGATATTTTATAACTCATTCCATTCTGTATAAATGTTGCAACTCCTCCTCCTCTACCAGATTCCCGGTCCCTTCGAACTGCAGTGTACCCCTTTATAATAAAATCTAACTGTGGTTTCAGCCATGTCTCTTGTACACAAATTACATGAGGTTTTTCTTTAAGATTATCAATATATTTCTTGAACTCCTGTCCATTTGCTATTAAGCTTCTCGCGTTCCACTGCAGCAAGATCAAGACCATTAGGAGGATCCAGCCCATGCCTGAGATGGTTGGGTATCTTCATTTAGAATGTCTTTGACTGTTTCCCAGCTCAACCCTTTCACATCAAGATACTTTTCTGCTGATTTTACAATTATTTTGATTCTTTCATTTCGGCTCTTTGTCTGTGCTGAGCAGTTAATTATATCTGCCATAAACAATACAAACTCGTTTTTACTCACTAGTAGAGTGTCTTCCTGCACTTTATCACACCAGTTGCATTTAAGGGTTTGCTTGTCCTGAACATTGTTTTGTTTACCTGCCTGTACATTTCCTGACACCACTTTAGCTGCCTCTGCATAGCTCACTCCCTGTGAAACCCTGACTCGCTGCACCTCTGCTGCTTTTTTACTGGCCACACATCCACGGTATGCTGAGCTATGTTCCCCTCCACAATTGCAACACTTCAGTTTTGCCCCTTCTTCACATTGGCCATACTCAGGGTCTCCACCACACCTGCCACACCTCTGTTTCTCCTTGCACACCGCCGCTACATGTCTGAATCTCTGACATTTAAAACATCTCAGGGGTGGGGGAATATATGGTCTCACATCATAGCACATGTAACCGATGAATATCTTCCCTGGGAGTCTCTCCTCGTCAAATGTGATTAATACCGACAGGCTATCGCTTTTAATCCCATTTCTGCTTTCATACGTTTGACCTCACTTACTTTTGCATTTGTTATGTTTTCTTTCAGCTCATCCTCAGATATCTTCACTGGGATCCCTGACACAACTCCCCTAACCAGCTTTTTGCTGCTTGTCAGGGTACATTGCACTTTCTTGCCATCTATTTTGTTCATCCGGATTGCTTTCCCTTGCTGTCCTCCATCCTTACACAAAATCAGCAATGATCCGTTTCTCAGTACCTTAGCACTTCTTACCTCCCCAACTTCTTTGTTGATTAGCTTTGTTAGCCTTATGGGATTCCATTCGCTGAAGGAAGGTCCCTCTTGCACAAGTTTAACAATTACTTTCAACTCCTCACTTCTCCCGGCTTGCCTTTCGTAATCGCTGTCATCTGATTTGTTACTGGTTCTCTTTTTACGTTTATTTCTCCTGACAATATCCCATTCATCTTCATATCTCCCGCCACCTACGTCCATCCCTCCTGACTCGCTTCCTGATCCGTCACTTCCTCCTGCCATCTCCTCACCAGTCACAGCTCAGTCGTTGCCAATGTGGCAACTCGAGGGTTAGGTGGAGCTAATTGACCCAACAGATATTAGTTTCTAGGATGATTTGGAAGTCCAACAACGCCACTTTGGGAATTTCACCCAAAGAATTATTTAGAATGATCAATTTTAAGACACTCAGGTTCGTTAGCTTAATGGAGAGCAGGAGACGTGGTTCAAACTTAAAAACATTCAATTTATTTTTAACACTTTAAAAAACAGTCAATTAAAAAAAACACATCACACACTAGGCAAGGGGACAAGGCTGTTTCAGGGAGCTGAGGCTTACCAGAAGTGCAGTGGGTCAAGGACAGGTGAGGGGATCCCACGAAAGAAAACACTTCAATCACTCGTGCAATAAATCATTAATATAGTGATCAACTCAAAACCAGGGGGACACTGCACACACACAAAAAAAGGGGAACCACCACCAGGACACCAGGGGCCACCACCGTAGGCACTCAGCAACTGAAACAGACAACAAAGAGAAATTAATGGGTTTACACTCAAAAGAAAATCAAAACACAATTCATGGAAACAAATTTAACCCAAAAAATGTTACCCATGAACTCAAACAAAAGCAAATTATTAAGTAAACGAAATAAATCAGAGAACTAAACTAGAAAACCCAAAGAAAAGAAACAAATGAGCCAACAAAAGTAACCTATTAGTTAACTACTTCAAAACAAAAGAGAAACCAATAGTTTTACACTCAAAAGAATAAAGAAAATACTAATTCATGGAAACAAATTTAACCCAAAAAATGTTTCCCCATGAACCCAAAACAAAAAGCAAACAATTAATGTAAACAAGATAAATCAGGGAAAACACTAGAAAACCCAGGAAAAGAAAGAAACCAAATCAACTAACAAAGAAAACCCATTATTCAGACTCCATAAAATGTGATGTCCAGCATGCCAGGCTTTCAGGAATCCACACACAATAATAAGATTACTTGGCCCGGCCCACCTCGCAGACCAACTGCAATACTTCTTAAACTGGTGCTATGTAGCAACAGGCTTAGCCGTATAGCAGAACAGCAGAGGAGCAGTAAAGCGGCAGCTTCAGCCGAGCAGAGCACCAAGGCGTTAAAGCCACGCAGAGCCGAAGTAGGACAGCCGCAGCACAAGACAGGACAGTAGGACAGCCGCAGAAGCTGGGTGGCTGTAACCGCGGAAGCAGGGTAGCCGCGGTTAGTTAGCCGTGAGGCAGCTAAGCAGTCAGTAGAAACAGCACAGGCGAGGCGAACAGAAGCAGAACAGGATCAAAATTACGATTTCTTACAGTAGTTTAACGCCGCTGGAGTTCCCCAGGGAGACACCCGGCTCACACGGCCCCTGTCAGATAAAATTTAGCTCTTATTAATTTCGGAGCACTAGAGGATAAGAGTACAGGCTTGCTAGACAACATACATACCGAGCAGGCCACGAGCGACCACCCCGGAGGGAGAGGAGCGAGAGGAGCACAGTCCAACTGTACTAAAACGGCAGCAGTCTAGAGCGAGCGACCAGCGATCTGAAAACGGGCCGAATTACAGGCAGATCAGCATGATAATTAAACAACGAACACCATTAGCAGCCACTGCTAGCTTACCTGCACCGGTGCAGCGTGAGGGGGAGGCGTGAGGCGACCCGGAAGTGGTCAGAGCGGTCAGAGCAAGAGGGAGGGGGGACTGTTACTACCCCCTTTTATAGGGTGCCCCCGTCAGGTCATTGGCTGACAGAGACCCCAAGACAACAGGGTGACACCTTGCGTCCAAACACAGATGAGACACCTCATCCTGCTACACCAACCGCCTCCGTGAGCGCAGGCCTCCGATCTCCTTCTCTCCCCATCATGAATGAACATTACTAGCAGCCACTGCTAACATACCTGCACCGGTAACAGCGAGAGGAAGGGAACGACGCGACCCGGAAGTGACGGGGACAGCAAGAGGGAGGGGAGGCCGCCAACACTCCGTTTTATAGAGTGCCACCATGAGGTCATTGGCTGACAGTGACTCTACAATGCAGCTCATAATTAAGCACGGATGAGACTTATCATCCTGCCACACAAACAATCAAACAAAATAAAAAACCATGCAGAATAAAAACACAATATAAAACCAATACTTCTGCCTTGCGACAGTAAGACACGGGAAACTACACTGTATGACTCCAGGACTTACACTGTAAGACGCGAGCGTATACTACCCCATAGATACCGCAAAATATCATGGTACATGTGTGAGAGTTACCCCAACAGTTGAGGAAACTACACTGTAAGACGCGGGCTGTAATCTAAAGTGCTACCAAAAATTGTGATATGATATTTTTGCCATATCGCCCACCCCTACTATCTCGTAAAAACAGGAATTTATTTATTTTTGATTTTCCTGTTTTTATGAGGCACTATCTCGTAAAAACAGGATTCCCCCTGACGCTTTGCTTCGAGACTGGCTGCTGCATTTATCATTTAGCATTTAGTGGACAACACAGGTCCAAAAAACGCAATGTCGAGCAGATCCGAGTGGGCTTTGCATCGGAACAACCGCAAATTTCTCAGGTATTTCTCGTTTTTCAAACCAAGTGAGAAATAAAACTGAATATGGTCTAACATGTGCGACATGTTCGTTACTTTTAGCCTAAGTATCTCATAAAAACAGGAAACTTGAAAATGTTTTTTTTTCGGGTTTTATGAGATACTATAGAAATTAAAAAATAAATATATTCCTGTTTTTACGACATAGTATCTCATAGAAACAGGAAACTCAAAAATAAATAAATTCCTGTTTTTACGAGATAGTATCTCATTAAAACAGGCGGAATTTTATTTATTTTCATGTGAACACAATACGCCACCGTAAACTTGGCAAACAACTAACCATTAAGAAGGTAAAGTTGAGAGAAAGAACACACATACATGGTAAATACTTTCAGAACACAGAAGGGTGAATAGTAATAACTGCTTAACTTACACTGAGACAGTTTCTCTTATATTTAACCATTTTAGATATTTCTAAGATGACAATGCTGTAAATGTCCGAAAAGTTTACTGGAAAAAAATGCCACCAATTGCTTTTACATGGTTTGAAGCTAAATGTTACAAAATGTTGCTGTTATTTTTTTAGCATGAGCTGCTTCACAAAGGGCACGCCATACCGCCAGAGTGACGACAGCGCAAAGTACAGAGGAGCCTTCTGCTGTATTAATCGCCGCCATAAGCCCATGTCTGCAAAACGTTTAAACATTTCTTTCTTACCAGATCCATGCCCGCCGACAGGGGGGACAAACTGGTATGTTGTCCCGCAAAATTGATCAAATATGCCTTAATTTAAATTGTTTTGATATATGGAGGTATAGGAATCCAGACAAGAGTCAGTTTAGCCTACCTGGCAAACAAAAGACCTGAACAATCACGAATAGACTTTTGGTTGATATCTACAGTTATGAAGAAAGAAGTTAAGGATGTTTATATTGAACCCTCTGTACTTACAGACCATAAGTTGATATATATTTCATTTGACTTTAACAACATAAAAGGTAAAAATCAAAGGATCAGAACAAGTTATTGGAAATTAAACAACTGTCTCTTAGAAGATCAACTATTTTTATATAAGGCAAAGTCAATTATTAAAGAAAACTGGAGTAAGGCTAAAGCATTGAATTCATTTGGGAAACAATGTGAATTTATGAAATATCAAATAAGGAGATTAGCAACTTGTAGAGAGAAAGGAATGGCGAAAGAGAAACGGGTAACAGAGGATAATATAATTAAAAAATAATCATGATCTACGAAAATCCAACTCTAAACCAACAAGAAAAAGAAATGTTGACCTCTCTACAACTTCAATTAGATCAAATTTATTAGAATAAAGCAAGGGGGACTTTGTTAGATCTAGAAGAAAATGGATGGAGGAGGGTGAAAAGAAAACACTATTTTTTTTAATTTGGAAAAAAGGAATGCAGAGTTCTCTTCAATAATTAAATTAAATATCGGTGGTCAAATTACAGATAACTCCATGGAAATACCAAATTTTGTTAAGTGTTTCTTTGAGAATCTGTACAAGAAAAAAGAAAATCTGTGTGATTCCACTTCTTTTTTTAGCTGTATTAATGGGGAAGTTAAACGAATAGATGAAGAACAGAAAAAGATGTGTGATCAGGATACTCTCAAAGAAATTAATTTATGCATCTCTAAGCTAAAAGATAATAAGTCCCCTGGAAATGAGTGAGTTTTATAAAAAAAGCTAAAGAAGATGTCTCTGAATTTTTGCTGAATGTTTACAGGGAAGCATTGTCTTATGGAAGATTGCCGCCATCAATGTCTCAAGGTTTCATTACCTTAATTCCCAAGTCTGGGAAAGATTCAACATCTATTGAAAATTGGAGGTCAATTACTCTAATTAATAATGATGCTAAGCTACTGTCTCTTCTTTTCACTCAAAGGCTGAAATCGTGTCTCCAAACAATTGTTGATGACTGTCAGTCTGGTTTTATGAATGGTAGACATATCAGTAATAATGTGCGCTTAATTCTTGATCTAATTGACTATCATGAACTTATTGAAGACAATAGCTTCATGCTATTTATCGACTACTATAAAACTTTTGATACCATAGAACACTCTTTCCTGTTTAAAATTCTGGATTTTTTTGGTTTTGGATCTTATTTTAATTATGCAATTCAAACATTATATAATAGTTGCAGCAGTTCAGTGAAGTTGCTAAATGGAACCACTCTTAAATTCAATATAGAGAGAGGGATCAAACAAGGCGACCCTATTGCACCCTTTCTGTTTTTACTAATCATGCAAGCTTCACATTTATAAGGATCATTTTAGAGGCATTCAGCTGGCAGGAAAGGAATTAAAATGTTGTCAATTAGCAGATTATGCCACTATTTTTTTGAAAAATGAAAATGAGGTTAAAAAAGTAATTGACTGTCCCAACTCATTCACTATGGTGTCAGGTTTAAAAGTCAATATTAACAAATGTGATCTGTTCACTTTAAAAAATAAACCGAATAGCCGGACAAAAATAGATTAGAGAGGTTATATCATATCTGGGTATTAAGATTTGTCGGGATCAACGAAAGAGAGTTGACATGAATTTTGACCCGCTCATTGAAAATATTTTTAAAAAGTTTGACTTATGGTTATTTCGAGACTAAGGGGCCGTTTACATGGAAACTCCTGACTTGAAGCCGCAAAGATTCTCCCTTTCCGTTTTCGAATTCTTCTGCGTTTAGATGACAACGCTCGGAGACGAGTTAATCCCCTGTAAATCCGCTGTAGTGTGCATGCCGGTTCAGTAGATGGCGGTGTAGGTCTGCAGAGAGGCAGCGCTGCTACAACACACGAACGAAGAAGAAAACCTTTCACAAACAACAATGGCGAACAGACGCACAGAGAAGCAGGAGTTTCTTTTTTGGACAACAAATCAGTTCGGACAACAAATCTGTCTGGATAGTTTTTTCAGGATAACAAACCGAGCACGGTAAGACGCTCACACGTTACTCGGCGGACGGAGGAAGCTGCTGTTGTTCCTGGTATGCGCGCGCAGCCTCCATCTGAAAGAGTACTGCGCATGCGGTGACGTCAGCGTTTCCCCCTGAAACACTTTGCTCTGTGTTTACACGAGGCCGGATAGAGGAGCGGAATCAAATCTTTCTGCTCTGGGGAGCGGTTTCAAAAGTTTGCGTTTTCAGTGGAAACGCAATGTGGTCTCATCTAAACGGAAGGCCAAAACGCAACGAAATGTTTGCGGAATCGATCGTTTTCGCCGTCATGTAAACGGCCCCTTATTAATAAGTAGTCGAATCTTGTTATCGAAAAGTGAAGGGCTATCCCGGCTGGTCTATACAGCTATGGTACTAGATGTTCCATCAAAAAAAATTAAACAGATTGATACCAATATTTTTAATTTTATATGGAAAAATAAGCCACACCAGATAAAAAGAACATTAATGTGTAGTCCATACTGTCAAGGGGGCTTAAACGCCTTGGATTTTAATACCTCTAACTCAATCTTTAAAGTAGGCTGGATAAAGAGATACATACAAGATACAAAAAAAATGGTATATTATACCAGAACTTATCTTCAATAAGACTGGGGGAATTGAGTTTCTATTAAACCGTAATTATAGAGTTGATAAATTGCCTGTTAAGTTGGCAAGCTTCCATAGACAAGCTTTACTAGTCTGTCCATAAACATATGGACATATTTATACATATTTATTCTGGAATAATCCATAAACACAACTTCTCACCACACAAATGTTTGATCTGGAACAACCAAAATATTCAATATAAGAACAAATCGTTGTTCTTCAAGAGATGGTTTGTTGAAAAAATGTTGTTTGTGACACAGTTATTAAATGAAAATGGATATCCATACAATTACACTGAGTTTCTACAAAAGTACACATTTCCGATTACACCGAGAGACTTCGCAATAATATTTGATGCTATTCCTGCAGAATTATTAATGTTACTGTGAGGAGAGAGCAGTTTAAAGACCAATGAACACTTTGAATCAAACTTAATGTTAGAAGGCACAAATTTAATAGATAAGAAATGCAGTAACAGTCATTTAAGGAAACTTTTCCAAGAACCTGTGATCTCTTCAGCAAAAATTTTTTGGAACACAAAATTCACAAATATAAATTGGAACTCAGTATGGACAGTAAGCAACAAATACTGCATCACAAACAAAATTAAGGAAATCTCATTCAAGATTATACATCAAATTTATCCTGTTAATAAAACAGTCGCCAGATTTCATAATATTGACTCAAAATGCACATTCTGTGAAATAGAAGAGGAAAGTATATGTCATCTTTTCTTTGAATGTCAATATACATATTTATTCTGGAATAAATTTGAATCCTTGTTTGAATTTTTGACAGGAATTAAGATTTATTTAACAAAAAAAGACATAATGCTTACATATCATGGAAAAAAACTTGGAGACAAAGAATTGTTTTTGTTGAATCTCCTCCTAATTCTAGGGAAATATCACTTACATAAAAGTAAATGGACTCCACAGAAACCAAACTATTATGAATTCAAAATAGAAATTAAATAGGCTATTACATGGAATTAATCAAAAAGATGGAAAACAAAACAGCTATAAAAACCTGGGAATATTATAACTCAATGAAATCCACTATTAAACCTACTCATACCCCTATCTGTATATATTGTTTATATGTATATATTCAACCAAGTCTCACAGCAAAATGTGTAATAACTACGTTTGTCCACTGTACAAAACGTAGCAGTCTCACAATAAAGGCCTGAAAATTGTAAAATGTTTACGTTTTTTCCCCTATTATTTTCTATTGACCTGCCGACAGGTCACGTGACTGCTTGCTGCGTGCCTCTCGAAAGGAAAACATGGCGTCCTTTACTGTCATTCTCGGTGGAAAATGCATTATTTCAGGACAGTTTGGACTTATAAAAGCATTTTCGTGACATTTCTAGCGAAAAATATACATTTATATTTCACAATATTTGTTCAGTTCTTATGTTTGACCTTTGGTTTGTTTGTTTTTACGATGAATCTTTCACGTCTCGGAATGGAATTGTTACATTGTTACGTTTTCTACCGTTGCTATGATGGTTGCTAAGGACGCTTCCACGGACGAAACCAAATGTTGTATATGTTAATGTATGTATTCGTCACATTGTGTCGTTATCCGAGCTCTTACCATATTTCTGTAATTATTGAAGATGTCTATTCAATAGAGAAACAGCTTGAAACGGATTTTAGTGCCACGGGGATACAAGTAAATGCTTCCTTGGAATTCGGCACCCCCGTTCTTTTTTTTGTGAGACAATCCGAATGTTATTGCTCGCTCCCCAAAAAAGCACCAGCTTATTTGTAATTAACGTTGTGCCTTTTAATTAATTAGATAATAAAAAAGTAATGTAATTTCCTGCTGGATGTGTGTATGTAGCCTATAAAATACTTTTTTTTTCAATGCAATAAAGTACGATCATCATGGTCCCGGTGTTCATTGTTTGTTTGTTCACTGCCATAGTGCAATAAAGTTTTTTTTTTCTAACCATCCAATACCGTAATGATAGTGAATGAATATGACATCTCTTTACTGAGGAGTGAGTAGATTACTGATGCTGATATATGATACAAGTCAAGCAGAGGACTGAAATGTTATTTTTTTATTTTTATTTTATTTTCTAAGACGACTTACTTCCAGTTCAAAAACTCAAACCGAGTTGCTCTGGAACTGGCTGCGTATTTTATTAATTTACATTTTTCATCATTATTGTTAATTATAATAATTATTATTATTGTTATTATTATTATTTATTTCCTTTACGTTTTAATGTCATTCTATACCTTGGGTCTTAGATCCCTATAATGATGAGTTTTAAAGTTTTCTTTAATTTTTAAGAAGGTTCTATTATTTTCTTAATGTTACGTAACAAGATAAACCTGACAAAAATGTTTATGTGAAGGTAGTTTAATCATAAATTCTATTTATAGAAACAACCAGTGATAAGTAGGGTGATATCAGCTAAATTGGGCCACTTTTTGGTAAATAGCTTCAGGCACTTACAAAATACAACTTATTCTACTAAAATGTGGTTTTATGGCTAATAATGGTTGTTTTCTTTACATATTGTGTTGGAATTGTGCAGTAAATATATATTTTTTAGGCCCTATAGGTCTTGATAGGTCAGCTGAGTCAACTTTTTTACACAAGCAGAGTTCAGGTAAAATGGGCCAGCCGATCAGGTAAAATGGGACGCTTATCAGGTAAGTTGGGCCAGTCCAGCTGCAAAGGGATAGTCATTAATTTGTCTTGTAAAACAACTGTCAATATGGCAACATACTTTGTTAATTACATAGTAAATGATGAATGAATAAATGAAAACCAACTGATTTGCTCATCAGGCCACATACAGGCCCCATTCCCTCCAAACATGTGCATGTGTGCGTTTGTTGCTGATAAAAAGGGTGGCCCATTTTAGCTGAACCTGGGGGCCCAACTTACCTGAATAGGTTAAGCTGAAATGGGCCACTAACAAAAGCATCAATATTCCAAAAAATATGTCCAAATACCACATTTTAAGCATTATTTCTAATAGGTGTCATCAAGACAGATATTATGCATCAAAAATGTTATATATGCATGTTTTTTAAATTGAGTTATCATCCTTCTCATTTTTATCAGAAATCCCAATGCAACTGATAAAAAGGGTGGCCCATTTTGGCTGAAACCGGGGGCCCAACTTACCTGAATAGGTTAAGCTGAAATGGGCCACTAACAAAAGCATCAATATTCCAAAAAATATGTCCAAATACCACACTTCAAGCATTATTTCTAATAGGTGTCATCAAGACAGATATTATGCATCAAGCATTTTATATATGCATGTTTTTTAAATTGAGTTATCATCCTTATCATTTTTATCAGAAATCCCTATGCCAGTCAACTCACCATGCAGTTTTCTGGTGCAGTGTGGATTTGAATCTTAGATCCTCCCACAATAACAACTACAGACCAAACAAATCTATTGTTTCTTGTCAAGTACAGTTGTGTCAACCATTTTAAACCATTTGCTGTCATTGGCTCTTAAAATCAGAGGGGCTGGGACATCTAAAGCTTAAATGGCCCTTTTTACCTGATGGCCCAATTTACCTGATGTCACCCTATATAAAAGAATGACATGGTTAATAATAACGGGCGCATTATATTGACGTCAAATTCAACTCGTAAGCAATCTCACCCACTCGTTTGTGGTGACACATACTGTTAAATATGGATTTTTATTAAAAATAAAATTAAAAAAATCTCTTACAGGCAACCTGTTAATTAAATCATTCGATCTACCACTTTGTGTAACACACCAAATTTAAATCTGTGTTAGTCGAGGATATTATTCCAGGGATCTAAACTATTCGACAAATTGTCTTCTTAATTTGTCTTCACATATCACACTGGTAGTTTTATGTAATTTCTTGTCAGGGTTTTTCTCTCAGATGTGTGTATCCTTACTGCTTTAACAAACCTTTCCTAATTCTGTGGTAAATCATTCATTCAATCAATAAATAAATCTGTCTGTATGAATGTATGTAATGCATTACAACATCTACATAATACCTTTTCAAATATTTTTTTATTGTATTTCTGTAGAATATGAATTATTGACAAAGCAACAAAACCAACAATAACAAAAACAATATTAATAACAGGCAGCATGGTGGCGCAGCAGTTAGTGCATGTGCCTTACAGCAAGAAGGTCCCGATTCGGGCAGGCCATTTCTGTGTGAAGTTTGCATGTTCTTCCCGTGCACGCATGGGTTCTCTGCGGGCACTTCAGCTCCCTCCCACAGACCAAAAATTAGGTTAATTGGTGACTAAATTGCCCTTAGGTATGAGTGTGAGTGTAAATGGCTGTCTGTCTCTCTATGTTGCCCTGTGATCAGTTGGAGACCGGTTCAGAATGTACCCCGTCTCTCGCCCAATGAGCAGAATAGCATGTCAACAAAATGTCAAAAAAGGAAAAGAACAACAGTCAAAACATTTATGGTAAACAATTTAAAGAATTGGGTTGATTTGGTTAGTTTGAAAACATTTGAGACTAAAACTTATGAGTACTGCATATATGATTAACTTAAAAAATAATACTGTCTTTTTAAATCATACAAAGGGCAGCAACTAACCTGTGCTAACAAGTGCTTGTTGTTAATGTGTATGTGTGTGTGGTTGTGTGTGTGCCTGCATTAGCATGGGTTTGTTTATTGGTGTGCATGAGTAAAGGCGTATGTCTGTATGTGTTTTAACTCTTGGTGTTCTCCTTAACCACCCACTGTAGAGGCCACGTCTTCCCACTGCAATAAACAAAAAAAAAAAAGATTCAATGACAACGTGATGATAGAAGCCATTGGGCTACAGTGGGCACCAGTTTGTACCCTATACTCATGTTTCCTGGAAATTACCTTTGGTAAAAGTTTGACTGAGGTGTTTGTATGCACTCTCTGTGTACACTAGTAATTTAAAATAAGCTAATATAAATAAACAACACAAAAGCATTTTAAATAAATACCTTAAAACTGCCATTTCATGAATACTTAGTCTTTGACAATTTATTTGTAAAATAAAAAGAAACTATACATACCACTTAGAGCAGGGTATGTACCCAAATTTCACTGTCAGAGGACTTTAGAAATGTGATGCAATGAAATCCACAAAATACATCCATTAAAGGTCTATATTTACATTAAAATTCTACTTCAAATAATGACAAATGACAACCTTTTGCATTTTGGTCTTCACTACTTGCTTCACCGGGTAATACTGGTCCTCTTCCTCGACCAAATGGCTGCATTCTGAAAGAGCAAAAAGCTCACACTTACATTTCTTTTTTTAATTTTTACATAACTGCAAGGGATTCACGGAAATAAAATTACTATTCAGGACAACAGTTTTTGCTTAACACTGCAAAACAAAGAGAGTTTAATGCACATTTTATTGTGAGCAAGTCATTTTAAAGTTTTCCTTTTTAGCCTTCCAAAAAAAACAATAAACTGCAATTGACTAAAAGTGCAGAACTACTGGTGCCAACAAAGAACAGAAGAATAGAAAGGCACACTTTACACAAATAAAAAAAAATCTTTGCACTGGCTGCCTGTGATTTCTCTTATTGATTTTACAATTATTAAATTAGTTTTTGAAGCACTACACAGCCTTGCACCAGATGTCCTCTCAGAGATGCATTTAGTTTACAAACCAGGACAGCAGCCCCTTTAGCTTCTCTCTTTTAACTTAATAGATCAGATCAAAATTGATGGTGGTACTTCATTTCACTGTGATGCTCTGCAACAGTGTACAAGTGTGCATACTTTTTGACAAAAACTTAAAATCAATTAATCAGTCAAGATTTTGATGTTGTGTTTTTCAATTCAATTTTATGTGTGATAATAACTGTATGTCATTTAATTACTAATTTCATCACTATCTTAGGTTATCTTTGTTTCTGCCTTTGTATTTGTTTTTTTTTTTTGTATATTTTTTTGCCTTTGTATTTTTTTTTGCTTGAAATTATATTTATTTAGAAAAAATCTTTTTTCTAAGTCCATCTTTGTTTTCCACTGTGTTGTTGTTTTATGTTTTAATTTTTATATTACTGTAATGCATATTGAAGTGCATTCAATCTATGAAAGGAGTATAAATTGATGGATGTATTGATGTCATATTGAAAATGTAGAAGAAGAATTAAATATGGATACTGTCCTATTTGAAATGAGGGAATGTAAAGAAAGTATAATCAAATAACCTTCATGTGAATCTTCCTTGTTGTTCTTCTTCTTTGCTTTCTTCTTTGGTGGTACATCTGTAGAAGATAAAGAAAATGTCTTTAAAGATACGTCATTTTAATATTACTACTGCTGTTATTGTTGAAGTCTGATCTCATTCCAAGCTGACTGACGCTGATGTCATTTGACATGATGACATGATATTCCCATACATGTGAGAAGATTTTTTCATCACAACCTAAATGGTGACAGAATCTTTTACGGCAATATTATAATGTCATAAGTTGACAGTACTACAGAAAATAAAATAAGCAAAAACAACTACTATACTAATTGGATACAGACACTATTTATAGTACTTATTTATATAGTATTACTATTTCACTACAACATACCCTGGTTCTTTTTCGCTACTGTGTACACAACACTGGTGGAAGGCTGAATTTCAGGAGGCGTGGCAGGGGCGTGGATGTCAGGATAGTGGGAAGGTTTGATAGCAGGAGGGCAGTATGTCTGTGGTGGCTGGATGACAGGGGTGGTCGAGGGGAGGATGGCAGCAGGGGGCTGGACAGAGGTGGTCGTGGGGTAGGTGGCAGCAGTGGGCTGGACAGAGGTGGTCGAGGGGTGTATGGCAGCAGGGGGCTGGACAGAGGTGGAGGACTGCTGGTTCATCCAACCTCAATGAAACAAAAAGACAAAATGATCAGAGTAAAGTTGTTTTGTTCTGTGTGTTACCGTGGTTATTTGAGATTCTTAAATGAACAGACTTAATGTTAACAGATGACAATTTTTCTCATTAATATTTATTTTATATTCATGTATAAATTCATTGAGTTAAACTGTCAAAATATGACCACACTGTGAAATCAACTACCTTTCATGAATTGTTGAGTATTAAGAATAGGCTGAGCTATACATTGAAATTATAAAAGACTGCAGATAGACAGGCTTACCAGTGACCAGCACCTCAAATAAGGCCTTCATTTGGTCAAGGCACTTTGCAGCATGATCTGTTAGCTGCCACTTGGGGTGCACAACCTGTGTATGCCAAGTGGCAGGCTTTTTGCCTGGTTTGGCAATGATCACCACAGCTCTGTGTCCCAGCGCATGCAATTTTTCCAACTAAAAAAAAAAAAAAGTGTCACATAGTCACCCATAACTTGTAAAATTCATTTAAAGATGTTAAACACATACCAACACAGATGCCTCATCCATAACATGTGAGGTGGTCTTGTTTCTTTGTTGTTTTTTCAACCAGCTCTCTTTTTTGGCCTCACATCTTTGAAGCTCTTTTGCCAGCCTTTGCTTTCTTGGCTGCACTGTCTGGCAGGACTTACAGGTCTTGGTGGCCACAGCCATCACTGCTTTGCAGTTGATGCGGAGGGTTGTTGTAGAGCCTCGAGGCATCATGAACTTGGAATTAAAAAAACAACTTGATTTACACCAGTGACAAGGGAAAAAAACACTATCATAAGTGATCAGCTTGTGTCATTTCTGGTCTCAAGGACTGGCCTAGAGATCTTGGCAATTTGCCTCAGTTTACAGCAAAAAGAAAGACATATTAAGTCCAATAAAATTGTTGACATGCTTAATCTAACTTGGCTGTTTACACTACATACTGCAGGAACTAAGTAAATTGAATATTTGTAACATATATATAATAAATATCTGAGTGCAGGACTGAGCACTTGTGTGAGAAAACAGATACTAGCACAATCCATACATAATCTACTTGGCTTGGTAATTTTATATTTCATTTCAATTGGCCTTCTTATGAATTGATGCTTTGTAGAATATACATGCTGTTGATTTAAAGATTTACATCTCAGTGACAAGAAATGCAAATTGGCTTTTTAATAACTAGTGTTCAGTTAGATTTTATTGTTCACTGCCCCTGTATATAATATGAAAAAAAAGTAATACAAAATATGGTTTGCTCTCCTATGTGAAGACCCCCAAGTTCGTTTCACTTTTACTATATTGATGTGATAATTATTTATAATGATTGATTTCAGAATTAGTCAGAAATCTAGATGATCAACATATTCAGTTAAATTGGCTGTCTTTTCTCCATTTTACAGAGTAGTACGTTTCAGAGGCGACTTTTTAAAATGAAATCATGTTATTTAATGTTATTATTAATTTGAGCATTTTAAATACCCTAGGATATCCGGGAAATTTCTCAGGTTCAGTCTCCAACCCACTGCTAACTAGAATGTCAGCAACAACATACAACTTACAATATTGACTGAAGTGAAGTAGATTAAATCTACTTAATAATATTATTAATATGATTACCGCTAAGATAGGCCTACTATCCGAATTTTGAGAAACACGGAAGTGAGAGCATTAGGAGATGACAAACAACGAAGTAATTTGCCTTCATTTGGATGTTCATATATTGTTTTCTTGTGTTAAATCCTTACCATTAAGTCTCTTCTGTCGTCCAAAGCGCGCTGAAGGGATGCTTCGTCAGCTGAACTCTGACCTCTGGGAGTCTGAGAAGGTTACCGCCCCCAGCAGCACGCACGCCCATACGTGCACACACGTACACACATACACAACTTTGAGGGCCTTTTTCATACACTTTAGCTTGATCCACAATCCCCAAATTTGTACCAGTTGTGGATAAGATCAGACACTGTCACATAAAACAGTCCAAACTGTGGATTTCAACTACCTTCACAGTTAAGAGCACAATATGTTTAGCATTTTTTGCAAGGTTTCTGTCATGAATACCTGATCCTGCAAGTTGGTTGTAGATCAGACCAGGCCTGTAGATCTTATCAGATGATAAGGATAATGACAATAAGACTAAATAATTAATTATATTAAGCTCTATGTCCATACAATAGCTTAATCATGTATCAGGAAATGAGGCTCCTGGTGGGCTGAAATAGCAGGTTCATTAACACCAGCTATAAAAACGAGACAAAATCAGACTTTAAATGTGTGAAAATGTTCCAAATGATCATTTTTCTTCTTAGACTTGGAATAAGATTGGTGTCAGACACATGCACCTTAAAAGGAACCTCAAAACTTTACCCTTTGAGGCCTAACTGAGCCATGAGGCCTGTCGGCCCTTTTGACCCTGTTGCTCTTTAGCTCTCATTTGGCCTCGACAGTAGATACAGACATGAAACTGGAACTGTGGGGCCTCAGGAAATTGTAAAATCATATTCTGGTGGAATAATTTTATAAGCCCCTCCCAAACAGGAAGCAGCTTCAGGGAGAAGGTGGGGTTTCAAAATTTTGAATATTGGTTAATGGCAAGGTTGTGAACACATCCTACAAATCTCATTTTATTTGGAGCAAATTTGACCAAGTTATGATGCTTCACTTACAGTCTTAATTGGACATTGCCATGCCCTGTATGGGCAGCAGAAAGGACTTAGGGAGGTCAAACCACCACTGATGTGATCCTTAGGGAGAACAGAACAACATACTAAAGTTTCAACTTCCTAGGTTGTCAGGAAAAAAAAAATACACCCTTGTGAAACTGGGGAAAATCAGGGTCTGCGACTTGTGCACTCTTAGAGCCTTTTTGAGCAGTAATGAGGATCAATTCCAGGTTCTGATATTTCTACTAGGGCTACATACACCAAATTTTACACACATAATCTAAAACCCAAGAGTAGCATGTGCTGTGAATTTCAGCCTTCCAGGTGCTAAGGGGCCCAAGCACTGTTCTGGAGAAATTACTAACCCCAACCCTGAGCGTCTCCTCAAAGCCTGGCCTTGTATCCCTGGTTTTCATTTGAGCTAGAGCCACAAAAAGTTACACCAATGATTGGTGTCAGGAAGACTGATGAACTGTTCAGCCATCTAGAAATTATGGATTTGCAACACAAGTCCAGAAGACTGCAAATTTATGATGGAAGTGCATTGTCACTGCTGCCATGTCTCTGGAAACAAGTATGAAAGGATTGTAAGCTTGGTAGAGGTGTAGCACAGCGTGGTCATCAATCTGTTTCAAGCCTTGACATTTGTGTAAAGGTAGTTGTCCTGGGCCCTCATTTGAGTTTATAGGCCCAGAGCTTTAGGAAAAGTAACTTAAGCTAAAACTTCATGTTTATTCTGGACACCATTTTCAAAAATCAGTGTGAATTTCAGCCTCCCATAGCTTCTGTAGAACTTGTGCATTGCTAAGCTTTTACACTTGCATGGTAGCCCAGGAAATGCCTGTAGTTACCTGCCACATATGGGCTCTGATTTGGACCAAGTACATGATACACGTTTCACTGAATTAAGGAAGCTATGACAGGATCAGCCCCCAGCTTCGTCCTGTTGGGTAACACCATGTTGGCTACTGCAATCTTTTAAATTTGCATTATATAGAATATACACATGTACATTGTTTTACTTTAATATCCTTTATACCCTTGTACTGAACAAAGAGGCTGGAAATTTCACTGGATTAAATAGTAAGCTCATACACTCCAACCCTTGCTCATATCAGACCTACGTTGCACACCTTTACTTATTCAGAGAAGTTTGCCCTTTATGATTTATGCTTGCTTAAGATTATTCAGTGAAGTGTCTTCAACACAGGTGCAAGCACTATTAAGTGTTTTGGGTCAAGTTATGTGAAAAGCCCTTTGTAACCACCCATGCATCAATGTTTTGAAATAATGACTCAATTTATATCAACTGCATCAATCTTATTGGCCAAATAGTCAATTTAGCTATTTAAAATAGTGCAGAAAAAAATCCACAGAATATCAAAGTTCGAGGAATTTATTTTTCGTATTGCACAATAAAAGTAGTGTCAATATATTTTTAAAACAGGCAGCAGTATTTTAGTCTTGGTCATCCCTGCAAAGTGTGTGTTAACGCTCCTTCCACTGGCTGAACCATTGTAGGAAATGGTCCTGGCTGGGGCTCTGGTAAAGAGCAGCTAGAGAGCACTGGAATGTCTGTATATGCATGCATCTTTGGGTGCTGGGGTGACAGCCTCAGGGGTAGGTCAAGGTTCTTCATCTGTGGAGGAGCTACTGTCCAAGTTTTCCTCATCAGTGGAGGAGTCATCCAGAGATAATGCCTGCAATCCCAAAACATGTTGGCATGTTGTGCGAGCAGCACCCTGCTGAGCTTGAACTGCAGACATTCTCCTCCTCAGCAGACAGAGTAGCCCCTCGCACCCTCTCTCCGTCAATGCCTCAGTGCTGCCTGACAATTACATCAAAAAGGAAAAGCAAATCAATGCTATGAGCTCTGGAGATCCATGCAAACTGTGAAAGAATATTTAACTTACCATGCAGGGTGATCCCCTCAGAAAGCTGTGAGGAAAGCTCTTCCATCATTCCCATCACACTCCTCAAGTACTCCCAGTGCTGCTTGATTTCACGAACCACAATAACCTCCTCTTCTTTCAGTCTGGTCAGCAGCATTACCTTGTCATAAACCCCTTTTTTCTTCACCATATCACCATGACCTGCAACTCACATTAAGTTTTGTTTTAGATTAGGTTGAATTTTGTTAATCCCTTTGGGACACTCTCTCAGGGAAATTTTATCAGTTATCTTCCATTTCTCTAAGAAAGCTGTGTAAAATTTCCATCCATGTCTTTTAACATGTAGTTTTATATTTGGGGCTTTCAATGCACTGCCAATCTCAGCTCCCATGATGCTATCCTACTTCTTCAGAGGGACAATTACTACAATAGGACAGTGAAGCTTGTATCTGCAACCCCACCCAACAAAAAGTTCGCTCACTAATAGAAAAAAACAAAAAACAAACAAAAAAAAAAACAAAGTACTTTGTCTCCCTGGCTTCTAATCCAGTGAGGGCAATGACCCAAATATATGAAACAGACAAAACTTGCCTGATTGCATTATCCAAATCCTTTTGCTGGAATTTAAGTGAGCAAACAGTTGTGTTTTTATATAGTTACATTCCCAAGGCCAGGAATAATATTCCCCAGCCAAGAGCTCATTGGGAGAAGGGAGTTTGTCAGCATCCCCCACAAAAGCATTATATTTTGTGATGGCATCTTCTAAGGCTCTCTTCTCTGCAGCAATCTTTTTCCTTAGCTGATGTCTCCGCTTGTTCCCATCTAGAATGGGAATCAAAAACATTTGTGTATGCCAACTCAGTTACAGATAAATACCCACTTAATTGAGTCTGGGAAACCCAAAACTGTATTTTCCTGTGTTTTTCAAGTCCTTAGTGCCTTTTTTCATGTAAGAAAAAAAGTTTCAGTCTTAGTTGTGGTATTTTTGTCTTACCAGACTGACGATATAGCTGATATTTTCTCTGCTTGATGCTTGGGTACAGTCCTTCAATGGTTTTCTCCAGGTCATTTTGACGGGGTGTTCCTTTTGATGAAAGTATAAAATCAACTCACACCAACATAAGTTTTACAATTCAAGTCTTTTTCAAGGAACTTTTTCAAAAATTGAGGGAAAAACCTACATGAAATGAAAGTTTCACAGTACCTGCAGCCCACTGTTTAACATCAGACACCCATTGCTGGACTGTGTCTTCCAGGATGGACAACTCTGTAGTCAGTTTCTTTAGCTCCTCATTTGCCTCTGAAATCCTTTGCACAGTCTGTCAAAATCAGTGTTTGAGTAACAAATCACTGAGCCAAAACAAGAAAAAAAAAAGGGCTGTTAATAAAAAACAAAGGTCTGGTCTTTACCTTGATGTATCGTTTGGCCAATGTCCAGTCAAGGTTTTCTGCCTTCCGCTTGTTCCAGCCACTGGCCTGGATGGTAAGGATATCTGTGCGGACTTGATACACAATGCATATTAGGAAAGGATAGAAAAAAATAGATAATAAAAAAAAAATCTTTAGATGCACTGAAAACATTTACCAGCTTTTGACATGTACTTGGAACATATGGCTGCTCGAGAGAGGAAGCCGTTAACCTGTTCAACCTCCTCCCCCATTGTTGTTCCTGCTCCCTCTTGATTTCATCCTCCCCACTGCAACAACAACAAAAACAGGGGGTTGGAAGAAGACCAGTAATAATGAGCAATAAAGGCCATTGGCAATAATTACCTCACACATCCAGGAATGCGCTTTAGCATGCATGATGGAGAGGAAGGGACGCATGTTCAACAGGTCCTGAAACTCAGGACAGTGGCCCACAACCCTCTGCAAATATGGCCAGTATTTGCATACCACATCAGAGCAAAAGAACTGCACATTCTGTGAAGCAAGCTGTTTCTGGAGATATAAGGGGTATGCAAAAATCTCTCCACGGAACATATTCAGTCCCTTTAGCAGAATCCCATGACGGCAGACAGCAACCTCAACACCTTCCTAATCTACTTTGCTTGCAGACTTGTTTGAAGACTCTCGTACTGCCACCCACTCGCCTGAACCACACCTCCCTTTCCCAGGATTCTATTACAGATTAAAAAAAAAAAAACCCACAGATGTACAGAACATTGTACATTAAAGATTAATTATTGGTTATATGATGTTATATGGGGTAAATAAAATACAATATTCAGGAAGTAGGCTATAATTTATAATATAAGGATTGGAAATAAACTTTACATGTCGAGTTGATCCATGAACGTAGTCAACAAAGGAGGCCACCTCAGCATCCTTGGCCAGAAACACACCTTCAAAAAAATCCATTAGGTCTAAAAGAGCAAGAACAGGAGTTGAATGTAGAGGTTACATCTATGACACTCTAAAGTTTTAAAGGACAAGAAATTTACACACCCCAGTTGGCTCTTAGTAAAGTTTGCGGTTTCCATCCACAGCAACAGCCAACATGGTGGGTATGCATGCAGGACACTGAAACTGATGCACCTGAGACAGCCTTTCAACCTCAAATTTTGCTTAAGACCATTCCAGGAATGATTTCTGCATTGTGTCTCCACATATCTTGCCACTCTGATGGTGAAAGGATAACAAAACAGACAAGAAAAACTATAAAAGACACATTTCAAAGTCATTCAACGAAGTAGACGATTGTTTTAAAGATATACTCACCCGACCATAGAATTTAGTGCGCTGATCAAGCATGTTAACAAAAGCCTGCCGAGACATTCCTGGAGCAGTAATCTTGAGATCTTCAAATGTAGTGAACAAATCCACTGTGTACAAAGTCTCAAAATGGACTGTGGCAGGCCAATAGCCGCTTTCAACCAGATCACTAATGCTTATTTCCCAAGTCTTTCCACAGGAGCAGCTGACAGTTGGAAGGGACAGATTGTATCGTGTTGAAAAATGTGATATATACATTTTTTTAAATAGATCAGTTACTTTATTACACAAGTAATCAAAAAGAATGTATGAGGGAGAAAACTACCATTCATTCCAATCAGAATTACTTGCTTTCCTGCAGAAATGGTTGTTTGACCAGTAGAGCAGTCACAGCAGGGAAGCATTACAGGCAAAAAGCACTCTTGAAAGGAAGGGGGAAAAAAAAAAAACATTTTACATTTCTGTTAAAATATATTTCAACTTTCCAACAGTGTGAGTGTTTTTTCACATCAGAACAGCTTAAAGTATGGAATCAAAGATTCCCTTTTCGACTTAACACACTGAGTAAAGCGTAGTATGTGATCTTGGACACAGAAAGTACCTCTTTTATGGTAGGACAACTTTCCTCTCTTCTTCCCTGATGTACGTGGTTGGTGGCAGTGGCCTATAGAATCCTACAATGGATGATTGGTTATGGAGCACCATGGAGTAGTGCACGGCTAGATCACAGG
This sequence comes from Scarus forsteni, assembly GCA_036419115.1. NCBI lineage: Eukaryota > Metazoa > Chordata > Actinopteri > Labriformes > Labridae > Scarus > Scarus forsteni. The sequence goes on from JAZDUH010000083.1 coordinate 847,693, forward strand.
TTGTACAGTGAAGTGGTCTTGGCAAAACAATCGTGACAGTTCACAACTGCAACTTTGGATCTACAGTGGTGGCAAGTTCCCTCTTTAGGCTTCTCAGATATTAACATCTGATTAACCATAAAAGGTCTTATCACAGTCCACCTTTCCAACGTGGAAGTTTGTCTATCCTTCCAGTGTGATGGGGCTGGGTCATCAGCAGGTCCCAAAAGGTCTTGCACTTCTTGGATAAGGGAGCCTTAAAAACGGGGGTGGGTTTAACAGGTAAAAGTAGCCCATTACAGCAAGGCAAACAATGGAAGTAGATGGAAAATAAAGAACACTGGGGGAAAAATGATGATGAGGGGTCCATGCTTCCAGCAGAGGTAACTGTTAAGTGTTTGAGTTTGTGGAAGGGATAACGAAGTACAATAGTTTCAGTACAAAGCATGATACTGATGTGCTGTAAATAAAGTCTATAGCTATTAATCTATTCCAGCTCCTATCCCTTTAGAGGTTTTTGTTTAAAATACTTAAGATCCCAACACCACATTAAACTATGCAAGGATATATAACAATAGGTGCGCACGCGCGCGCGCGCGCGCACACACACACACACACACACACAGGAGTTAATACTTTTTTATGTACGTACATATACACACACACATCAACCAAGCACTAAATTATTGATTGAATTTTGTTCTGTTATTCTGTCAGACATTATGCTCAAGCTTATTTCAAAAAAATTGACCAGCAAGATTACTGGGGAAGAAAACCCACCCGTGGATGAACCTCGTTTCCGGCCCTCCCCCGTTCTACTCCTTTTTGGGACAGGGTTCCCTTCCTCGACCTCCTCGACCCAAACAAAGCTCTGTGAGCCCGTTTCCGACGCTCCTTCGGTTTGTTTACGTTGAGCCTCCTTAAAAGAAACATAATGGGGCATGCCAGCGTTACATTACAACATTACAAACTTAGGTTAAAAACAGACTGCTCAACTTTCAGAAAGTCTAAGGGGATGTCTTGAGAGCATGGCTTACCTCACATTCATCCAAGAGCACATCAGCAAGAAACACAGCATCGTCGTCTTCAAGCGGATCCATGACACCTCCCGGCGTCGTGATTGAGTCTAAATGATTTCAATAATGCGTTCCCGGCCTTTAAATCTGTATTGGGCGTCACGGCGCTGTTGCGAATATTATGCGCTTATACGTGGTGAATGTGACGTCAATATAATACGCAGATTCGTTTTAATTAATATATATTCTTATCGCTGGATGTTTCAACTATTACTTAAGATTCATGATTAAAGGTTAAGTTTTATCTTGTCACATAAAATTTCAAAAGCAAAACAAACAAAAAACTTGATTTAAAGTTCATCATTATAAGAACTGTAGGCAGCAGATGTAGAATGGCATTTCATGTAAAGGAAGTGAATAATAATGATGATAATAATAATGATGATAATAATAATGATAACAATAATAATGATGATAATAATAATGATGATAATAATGATGATAACAGTAATAATAATAATAATAATAATAATAATAATAATAATAATAATAATAATGATAATAGTAATGATGATAATAATAATGATAATAATAATAATGATAATTGAAATAATACTAATAATGAAAATAACCATAATAATTACAATATAATAATTAAAATAATAATAATAATAATAAGAATAATAATAATAGTAAATTAATAATAAGCAATAAAACAATAAATACATTTCGGTAAATCAGCTCTAGAGCAACTCGGTTTCAGTTTTTGAACCGGATGTAAGGCGTCCTAAAAAATAGAAGACAAACAAACAAACAAACAAGCAAATCCCTTTCAGTCCTCTGCTTGACTTGAATCATAAATCAACGTCAGTGAATTACTCAATCCTTCATAAGGAGACGCAAACGAGATGCCATATTCATTCAATATCATTACGGTATTGGATGGTTAGAAAAAAAATAAACTTAATTGCACTATGACAGTAAACAAAACAAACAATGACCATGATGATCGTACTTTATTGCATTGAAAAAAAAGTATTTTATAGGCTACATACACACATTCAGCAGAAAATTAAGTTGTTTTTTTATTATCTAATTAATTAAAAGGCATAATATCAAGTTGTAGTTGCAGTATGATCTCCAGGCTGAGTTTAGTGCCACTTCAGTCAGCAACACTACAGTAATTACAATTTTTACAGTCATTATTAAAAAAAGTAATAGATTAAATTAGCAACTATTTCTATTAAAGTCAGCACTGTAGTATAAACTGCAAGAGATGTGTGATTTGGTTTTGGTGCCACTACAGTCAACAACAGTAAAGTTATTACAGTTGTAATTGCCTGTTAATGAATTGATGTCAATAATAAAAAAATTCATTGGTTAAATTACCTGAAAACCTATATCTCTTAAAGGAGACATATCATGCTGATGCATGATTTAATACTTACGTATAATATAATAAATTTGAAAACACTAATTTTCAAAAAATGAGATGTTGTAATTTTTCTGATATCCTAGAACGAGATTTGATGCCTCTGAAAATAGGTCATTGCGAGATGTCCGCGAGATTTCAAACGTTGTGACGACACGAGGTACCTTTCTTTTTATTGGAGTAATCTGATAAAACACTTCCTCCTCTGTGATGTCCGTTAGCCACAAAACCGTCACCGAGGAACACATCCACCAGCAGGGGTATATATGTCCCTGGCTCACACTTACTCATTACCACCTGTAGGCCCCCATAGAACTGACCAATCAGACCACAAAGGGCTGTGACGTTGTGAGGTGACTTTAGGTCAACCTGTGATCTAAGCATTTCAACGAGAGCTTGATAATGGCCTAAAATGAGGATTTTGAGAACGCTATTGTGGGGCAATGAAGGAACTAAATGACTTGTACTGAGGGCAGAAATGCTTTACAGGCATCCTAGTCTGGCATAGTGAAAAGGAGAAACAAGCATGATATGTCTCCTTTAAATAAGTAATGTAGTCTTAACTAGAAGAGATGCTTGATCATAAGGCTGGATTTGATGTTTCTACCGTGAACAACAGTGCAGTTATTAAAGTTTTTATAGTCATGTTGATAGCTTCTGTTGTATAGCTGTTTTATAAGCTAGAGGAAATGTTTGATCATTAGTATGAGTTTGGTGTCAGTACAGTCTGCAACAATACAGTTAGTACGGTAATTATTGTCGTTAGGCTACATATGTAGCATACATATACACAGTTCAATAAAAAAATAATTTTAATCAAATCAAAAGCTTTTTTAAAGTAAGAGCCATACTTTAAGGTAGAGGGGGGTGAACATTCCTGTTTTATAATCATTTCCTTGGTAGATTTCATAACTTTGCATTTGCTTTATTTTCAATCAAAAAAATCCTGTGAAATATTTTAATTTACAATCCTTAAGAAAACTATGACATGTACTATGAACATCCTACAGTTATTTATGTGTGCTGTGATTTTGAAGACATTATGGTGAGGTTATTTCATTTTCATTCACACCATTCCTCCGAATTAGTAATTTGCCATTGGTCCCTAAGAAGCCGCCGAGCCAGCAATCACCGGCAGCTCATTGAGACAAAGTGAAGCTTTCTGGCTTATTTGGGGGAAAACGAGGTTTTAGCTCACAGTCTTCATCAGAATGATTTAAATGGAGGGTCGGGTTTGGAACTACGTTGTTTTATTGATGAGTTATTGGCCTGAAATATGAGTTTATATCAAATTTTCGAGTTTATAAAGTTGCAAATTTGCAACTTTATAAAGTCGTAAATTTGCGACTTTATAAAGTCATACATTTGTGAATTTTTAAACTCAAAAATTTCGATTTTTTTCTCGGAGTTTTTCGAGTTTTCATTTATTTTTTTTAATTCTTCAAGTGGCCCTAATACGCCGTCGTAAGCCTTGACTCAGAATTTCAGCCAGTCAATACTGTGGCTAGGGCCGAGTTACCAAAACAAAGTAACCCCCCCCCCCCCCCACGTCCAGGGGGCGATCATACTCATGCGCAGATCAGACGGAAGGGGGAGGGGGAGTCGTAGTTTGCGTAGCGTGCGCAGTTAGCGTAAGAGAGAGATGCAATAGTTGCGGTAGCAATGGCTGAAAAACAGCCCAAAAGAAAAGTCAGAGGAGTGAAAAGTGGAAAAGAAGGGCTATGACCAAAAGAGCAAAGACCCGGATCAACATTGGTGTTGCTTTCCGACGGTGGAGGGAACTCCGCCAATTGAAAGACCTAAAAACGGACGCGGATGTCGCCGTCCGTCTGCTGGATAGGTAAGCTAAGCAACATTAGCTTCGTGGTACTTCACATAACAGTAGCAGCCGTCAGGCATTCATCTTATTGTCTAATCTGCCAGAATGTACTGTTGTTGTGATGTTTTCAATATTGGCAGTCGAGTTGTCTGACCAGTCGGGGTTTCCTTTGCTACGTCAGCTACGCAGTTTCTACGGCCGTTTCCATGACGATGCACGTCCATCAGCTTTCGGGAGGCGGGTCTAAATTCGAATATAAACCCTCCACCCGTTTTCTCCCACATCGCTGACTACACCTTTAATATATCATTGAACAAATTAAAAATAATTAAGATTTAGCTTGTCACATGATCCATGACCTGCCCTGAGCTGACCTGCCCTGACCTCAGCTAAGCGCCGCGCTGATTGAAGTTGCCGATGCTGCCGACAGACAAGAGAATCAACTGCTCCGGTGAGTAGGTTTAGCAGCGGCAGCGTTTAGTTTGTGCACGGATTATTCTACAAGATGACTGAAGTGAAGGTGAGCAATAAGCATCCTCTGTCTCATGTCCTGTATGTGCAGAGTCATGCACACCAGACTCTGGTGTGCGCGTATGCGTGTGTGTGCGTGTGTAGTTTAACAATCATGTTTCATTCTGCAGCGATGCTTCATAAGGAGAGAGGGCTAAAACAAATGGTAAAAGGAGCTTAATATTAATGTTTTCCTTCATGTTCAAAACGGTTATTTGGTCTTACTGAGGTCAGAAATCAAAAATAAAGCTATGAAATCAAAATAAAGAGGCAGGCACGTGCAGAGGTGGGACGGAGAGAGCTGGAGCACCTGACCCTTTGCCCCTTAATGCCCAAAGTGCCCTTTTGCTAAAATGATTTTTTTTTTGTAAGTGTGTGTGAGAAAACCTGCTTGCATGGTTCAAAAATAATTTAACGTTAAATTAAATAAAAATAATTTAGATTTAGCTTGTTCGGGCATGATCCATGACCTGCCCTGACTTGATCTGCACTGAGCTGACCTGCCCTGACCTCAGCTAAGCGCCGCGCTGATTGAAGTTGCCGATGCTGCCGACAGACAAGAGAATCAACTGCTCCGGTGAGTAGATTTGGCAGCGGTAGCGTTTAGTTTGGGCACGGATTATTCTTGCAAGATGACTGAAGTGAAGGTGAGCAATAAGCATCCTCTGTCTCATGTCCTGTATGTGCAGAGTCAGACGAGTGAGTTGAAGGAAAAAATCTGCACACCAGGCTCTGGTGTGTGTGTGCGTGTGTGCGCGTGTGTAGCCCAACTATCATGTTTCATGCAGCGATGCCTCATAAGGAGAGATTACTTAAACAAAGAGAAAAGGAGCTTAATGAGGTCAGAAATAAAAAACTAAAGCTATGAAATTAAAATAAAGGTGTCATAACTGATTATTTTTGTCCTCCAATTTCATTTAAATGGAAATGCAAGGTCCCTAACAACAGTAGGGCTGGTCAGTCACAGGACGCCATTTTAAGTGCTGTTTATCTTTGCATCTTGTCATGATCATGTAACACTTGCCTAATCGGCTGCTATTTCTCACATGCCCTTTTTAGCTTCCACACTCAGATTAATACAGCCCACCTTCAACAATATCAGCACAAGCACCCTCCTCACCAACCCCTCAACAGAAGCTGCTCAGTGTACCCCAGGCCATCAGGTAAAACATACACTACTTTTGCTTTACACTGGCGTCTAACAAATATATGAGGTTTTGGACAATGATATGGTACAATGTGGTTCTGTTACATTGGTTATGAATATGGGTTGCTACAATTCAGCCTGTTATATTGTAAATTATGTAGTTTCTCTATGGCGTTTCAACTTTGTGCTCCATGTGCTCCCTTTTTTACTTTGAGCACCTGCCCCTCTCAAAGTCTTTGCATGTCCCTGAGGGTTAGGGTAGGGCAGTGGTTCCCAAACTTTTCACAGCCTGTACCCCTTCAGACACTTGACCTCCAGCCATGTACCCCCAACTTTCATGCACTTATAACACAGAGAAAAATAAATGTTTTAGCCTGCTGTACTCCGACCTCCCACATTTGACATGCATAACATACAAATAAAACCTATTAAAGTTAATTATTTCTCACTAAACAGATTTAGTTACCAGCAATGTCAGTGGGCAACACCAGTCCACTTTTGAAAAAGAAATGTACATTTCTGAAACAGTTTCATTAATGAACTTGAAGCTTTAATGAAAAGGCTGTCTGACTGAACTTACTGTATGTTATTTTAAGAATCTTAGATAACTTAGGACAGATTTCCTTCTCCAAGATGCCTCACCCTCTTCCAACACTTCAGGCTTTTATCAAAGCTCACAATACAAACAATTATCAGTTTGAACTTGAACTACTGAAACAACTGTTTAGACCTGACAGTTTTTCACGCATTCTCTACATCACTTCACAGACTTCTGGGGGTACACGACCCCAGTTTCGAACCACTGGGGTATGGTAACTTACCCTGAAATGCACCAAGCATATGAAATCACTTTTCAGACAGTAGGTGTCTCCAAATGACCGTAAAACACACGTCAAGGAGAGAATTAAGCACAGAAACACTAGTGTCAGGAAAAAGATATCAGTTTTTATGAATACATCAAATAATTTTTTCATCAGTAAACAGATATCTCTCAAGCAGCAACATTTTGACATGTTTTACTCTGAAATGCATCAAGCTTATGAAATCTATTTAAAGGATGGCATATGTCTCCAAATGAGTCTTAAACACTTCAAGAAGTGTTTCAGCTTCGGACCTTTGCTGCCTCACACTTAGATGGTTTTCCCGTATACTCTTCAACACCCTTGTTAGACTCAAATTGTAAGCCAAGAACATACTTGAAGCAGGTGATAGGTAGGGTACATAACCTTCTTAATCTTCATTATTCAGCAAAGGACCTCTTTCACAATACATGTAATTTTGCCCACAGCCCAATTTTTTGTTTATTGTGTGGTATTTGTAGTACACCCAGAGACTCCCAAGAATATACCTTTAGAAAATCCAAAAGTCATCCAGGGCCTGTACTATGACCTATTTTATGATCATTGCCATAGGTGTGAGCCAGGGTGCACACTTTACCCCAAAACTTACTCAAACACAAATAATAAATCATCAAATTGGGTCAAATCACCTTCACTGAAGTCTGGTGCATCTTTTGAAATCAAATGTAAAGCTAAGTATTACAATTGAAAGAAGTTATTGAATTTTAAATGGAAAAAAAAAAAGTTTTTTTTATGATTTTTTCAACAAATTCAATTCTTTAGTGATGTGTCTGACCAACTTACAGTTGCTGTACAACTAAAATACTTACAAATTATTTGGCCACATATATATTCTCAAAGTGGGAAAAAAATCATCAAATTCTGAGACCGGTAAAGTTGTTCAATTAACAGGTTGGGTTACTGTGGAAGAATCAGGATACTGTTCCATGTCTTGTATTATATCAAGGTTAATGTTTTATTTCATGCAATTTGCAGCAAATGGATGTTAACTTCTATTTAGTATTGTGCATTCAATTGAATTATATATTTTTTTCATATATTCTATATATGAAGTATATATATTATATATATTCTACATGAAGTATCCAAACATGAGACATCACCCAAACTGAAGTTCGAAACCTTGTCAGATTCTGACTGCCATGCATGGACTGGCTGGACATTGGTGCAATTTAAGAACATGTATGACATGTGTGAATCGGATCTTGTTTCAGGTTCAAGTGATAGTTCCAGAGCAATAGATTTGCTTCTTTACTTTTGGGCAAAACTGAAAACAAACCTTTCATGGAATCAAATGACCATGCTTACTAATCTTTCCCAAGCTACACTTCACGATATTTTCATACAATTGCAGATATTTTGAACACAATAGTTGTTCCCAAATACCTTGGCACAAATCATATTTCACGCCACGATGCCATAACTCACAACACTGTCTTTCCTAAAGCTTTTTATGGTGACCAGGTCACTCTTATCTTAGATGGTACATATATCTACCTCAACAAATGCAGTGATCATCAGTTTCAAAGGGCATCTTACAGAGGACAGAAAAAACGAAATTACCTAAAATTCATGTCAGTTGTACTGCCTGATGGATATGTTTGAGACACTATTGGCCCCTACCATGGTAACGTAAATGATGCAACAATAACTCGCTCATCATGGAAAAAATTTAAATATTGAAATCTTGGTTAGAAGCAAATGACAATATGACTGTAGATCGCGTTTCAGGATGCCTTAGATCTTCTTGCTAAGTTGGGGTATGATGCTAGAATGCCGTATTTTTACCAACTGGTAAATCCCAATTGATTCCTCAACAGCCAATAGTGATCGCTGTACCAAAACAAGATGGATAGTAGAGTCCTACCACGGGCGTTTAAAGAAGTGGATGTTGTTTAAGGAACAACTTACCTCAAATTATTTTGTTGAGGTCACTGGCAAATTAGTGCACATAGTAACTGCATGTCTCAATGCCTTCAGAGGACCAATATATGTTTCAGATCCAGATCGAGAGGAACGAGATACTAAGATGGCTCAGCGTATGCTTTCACTTTTAAAAAAAGACAATGTTTTGGCAAAACGAGTTGCAGAAGACCCAAATATGTCACGAGAGCTCAGAGTGAATGGCAGAAGCTTGAAGCATCTGATATCTCGTTCCTCCTGTGGATCTGGAATACCTTGAGACCATAACATGCGGTACATACCAAATCAAACAGTCCCCTGGCTACATTGCTGAACATCAAAAAAATGATGGTGACTATGAGATTTGGGTTTACCAGCATGATGCTGATCTCATTAGGGGACAGATTCATTCTGGTCACAGATCTCGAATAAAATACAATGTTTGGATTCAATTTGACAAGAATGCATCAGATGATCCTGTGAAGGCATATTATTGTCTCTGTCCTGCTGGAAAGAGAACCTCTGGCATGTGTGCACATGTTGCATCTGTAATCTATTATTTGGGATATTATAAACATTTTCAAAATCAGAAACCCCTCCAACCATACACAAGCAAATTCAAAGACTCCATTCTATGAAATAAACAGCCAATCATACATCTTATGGATTTCTCAGATCCCCTTTCCCTCACTATAGTTCCGGTCTACAAATTTAAATGGTCCAAGCCGTTGCTATGCAAAAAGACACGAAGGCCATAAAACAGATTGCATGTATATATAAGTACTAGAAACAGAAATTGACAGAAGTCATGTTTATGTATTGCTGGCATTGTAGATATATACAATCTGATTACAACAATCCACAGCTGCATCGGTTTTTACTTGTATCAATGGCTCATTATTATCTCATCACAAAGGCATAATATACAAGCCCTTTGTGGCTGTTCAATATTAAAATGAATAACATTTCATGTGAAATGTTTCTTTTGAATCTAGCATTCAAATTCTAAAAGAAATCATACTTAAAGGATGAATTCTGAACAAATCTTTAAAGGTTCCCTGATATACAAGACATGGAACAGTATCCTGATTCTTCCACAGTAACCCAACCTGTTAATTGAACAACTGTACCGGTCTCAGAATTTGATGATTTTTTTCCCACTTTGAGAATATATATGCGGCCAAATAATTTGTAAGTATTTTAGTTGTACAGCAACTGTAAGTTGGTCAGACACATCACTAAAGAATTGAATTTGTTGAAAAAATTATAAAAAAAACATTTTTTTTCCCCAGTTAAAATTCAATAACTTCTTTCAATTGTAATACTTAGCTTTACATTTGATTTCAAAAGATGCACCAGACTTCAGTGAAGGTGATCTGACCCAATTTGATGATTTATTATTTGTGTTTGAGTAAGTTTTTGGGTAAAGTGTGCACCCTGGCTCACACCTATGGCCATGATCATAAAATAGGTCATAGTACAGGCCCTGGATGACTTTTGGATTTTCTAAAGGTATATTCTTGGGAGTCTCTGGGTGTACTACAAATACCACACAATAAACAAAAAATTGGGCTGTGGGCAAAATTACATGTATTGTGAAAGAGGTCCTTTAATTTAACTTAAGAGCAAGTGGGAGGGGGGCTTAAATGAGCAGATCTCAGAGGATAATTGGACAAAAATTATGCAGAGAATTTACACATCCCCCATTTGCCAAAGCCATATTGTTGTTCAAATTAAAAGAATTAGGGTTAGGGACTCCATTGGTGAAAGGTCAGACTGGCTAAAATCAGGCCAGACCTGGACCCTACATGTGACAGGTGCAGACAAGCCCCTGCAGACATACGCCATATGCTTTTAGCCTGTCCAATAATACACACATTTTGGGAATCTATTTTTGATACTCTTTCCAAAATATTAGAAGTGCCAGTAGATCCTCCCCCTCTCACTGCCTTATTTGGTATTATGTCACAGGTTGTACATCTAGATAACTGTAAAAGAAACATGCTAGCCTTCTGTACTTTACTGGCCAGGTGCTCTATACTTTTCAGTTGGAAAAAGCCTCTTCCTCCTAAAAATTCTCACTGGATTAAAGAGAACATGCAATACGTCAAGTTTGAGAAGATGAGATATTGTCTTAGTGGCTCTGTTTTCAGATTTTATGAAACCTGGAACCCTTTCTTGATGTTTGTTGAGAAGTTAGGAGTGGAAAGTATAATCCCATCATGTTTTACACTTGTTTCTGAGCTGGCTAGTGGTAATGTGAGATGACTGATTAATATGATATATTATCTGTCCAGTGGGTTAATGGGTGGGACTTTTTCTTTAGTCTGTTGTTGTTTTTGTTTTTAATTTTGACAGTTTGTATTTGCATTTCTTCTATACACTTTGTAATTATTTTTTATTTTGTATATTGCAAACTTTCAATAACGAGACCTTGATGAAAAAAGGAGAGAATTAAGCACAGAAACACAATTCAGGACTAAATATGTTTTATGAATCTTAACATTAATCTGAATCTGAACATTATTCTATCAAAAATAAGCAGATATCTCTGAAAATGAAACATTTTGACATGGTTTAGTCTAAAATGCAGCAAGCATATATTATCTATTTAAAGGATGGCATATGTCTCAAAAAGAGCCTTAAAAGGTGCAAGAAGAAAGTAAAACACTGTCAAGCCAAGACATCACTTATTTGAATACATAACATTATTCTATCAAATCTAAGTTAAACTTAATATTTATGAAACTGATGAATTCTTACTGAAAGTTGTGTTTTTCTGCTTAACTCTGCTCCTGCAGTGTTTCCTGCTTATTTGGGGACAAGTGCTGTCCTGGAAAGGAAAATCTACGTTTTACTGCATGTTCTACCATGCCAAAATGTATTGTTTGACATAACTCTGCTTATTTTTGGCAAGAAAGTCTGTTATATTTATGTAACTAATGAATTCTTACTATAAGTTGTGTTTTTCTGCTTAACTCTGTTCCTGCAGTGTTTTTTGCTCATTTGGGAGGAAAATCTCTATTTTACTGCATGTTTTACTGAAACATGCCAAAATGTGTTGTTTCACACTAATCTGCTAATTTTTGGCAAGAAAGTCTCTTATATTTATGAAACTGATGTATTTGTATTTCTTCCTAACTCTGTTCAGTGTTTTTGCTCATTTGGAGACTTATCCCATCCTTTAAGTAGATTTTATATGCTTGGTGCAATTTAGGGTAAAACAAATACATCAGGTTCAAACAAAAAAAAGACTTTTTTGCCAAAAATTACCATATTCGTGTGAAACAAGACATTGTGTCAGGTATGACATGCAATAAAATAAAGATTTTCCTCCCAAATGAGCTGCCAGAGGGCAGATACGCCCCTTGTTCATGGTACAATATATGGGACACATATTACTTTGATGAATATATACGCCCCTAATCCACTGCCACCTTCATTTTGAACTCATATAGCATCGGTTCTGGAGGAATATCACTGTCCTCTCACTGTGTTAGGTATAGGGATGTAACGGTTACCGGTAAAATGGTAAACCGCGATAAAATTTCCCACGATAATCGTTACTGTGTCCAATTAAAATTACCGTTATATCGTGCTTGATCACCACACTGCCTCAGTAACGCACGGTGATGCTACTCTTTGCCTGGAAAAGACGAAACTATGTATCTGTCCTCGATTAAGGAGCCTCACGCGAGGTGCACATGCGCAGTTTGCATTGTTTGGCCTCTGAGTCTGACACATTTATTGACAAAAAAGAAAAAAGAACTGTTATGAATATAACAATAAAGGGGTTAAATGATTTCAATTCTGTGTAAAAGTACTTTTAGAACATTTTGAGCACACTGCAATAATACCGCGATAATAATGATAACCGTGACATGATAATTTTGGTTACAATAACCGTGATACAAAATTTCCATATCGTTACATCCCTAGTTAGGTAGTGATTTTAATTGCTGCCTAGACAATAAATTAGACAGATCTGTAACAAATATCTTTCGACAAACAAGCACAGGCGCTCCTCTGGCTAAAATGCTCGATGATATTAATTTTGACAGATATATGGAGATTCGTCAGTAAGATATTCGTCAGTAAGAAATTTCACGTTTTACTGTAACCCACACAATTCATACTCCCGTATTGATTATTTCTTCATACCACCACAAATCATAGGACAGGTGACTGCTTGTAATATAGGGTCCATCCATATCAGTGATCATGCTCCAGTCTATTTAGAGCTGACTGTTAGTGAAACCATCTTAGGCAGGCAAAGGTGGCATTTTCCATCATGTTTAATAAATGACAAAGAATTTAAGAGACGGATGGAGACAGAGATAAAAATGTTTTTTGACATAAACGATAACAATGAAACAAATCCTGAATTTCTTTGGGAATCTGCAAAGGCCTATATCAGAGGATTCACCATTTCATATATGTCACACCGAAATAAATCATTGCTGTCAAGGCAAAAGAAACTGGAAGCAGACTTGAAAATAGCAGAAACAGCTCACAAATCTAACCCAACCAGGATACAAACTATTAAAGCAGCACTAAATACAATCATGAATGAGAAGGCCTCCAAATCATTATTTTATCAAAGACAGCGACTTTACGAATATGGAAACAAACCTGGTAAATATCTGGCACGCTTACTCAATCAAAAACAAAATTACAACACAATAGCAGGGATTAGGGACCCAGGAGGGAAGAAACACTTTGATAGGAAAAACATAAATTCTGTATTTGTCTCATTTTACAAGTCATTATACAAATCTAACAACAATAACACTAAAGAAGCTCTTGACAAATTCTTTGCAAAAATTAAATTACCAACACTGACTGTAGAGCAGCAGAAATGACTGGACAAGCCCATTCATGAGAAGGAAATTGTAGTGGCAATTGCCCTGATGCGCAGTGGCAAATCCCCAGGCCCCGATGGGATGCCGGTGGAATGGTTCAAGGCTTTTAAGGACAAGCTCGCTCAGCATCTGGCCAAAACATACAACTATAGCTTTGATACAGCCCGTCATCTACCTGAAACCATGTCATTGGCCAGTATTAGTCTGATCTTGAAAAAAAAACAAGGATCCTGAGGACCCAGCTTCTTATAGGCCTGTGTCACTTATTAATGTAGATGCAAAGATTTTAGCCAAGATCTTAACTTTGAGGCTCGAACCACTAACACCAACTTTGGTGAAGCCTGATCAAACAGGTTTTATTAAAGGAAGGAATTCCTCAAACAACATCAGGAGGCTTCTGAATATAATACAACTGGCTAGAGACAATGAAATTCAGGGCCTAGTAGTATCTTTGGACTCATTAAAGGCATTTGACAGGGTTGAATGGCCCTTCTTGTTTTATACAATGGGGAAATTTGAAATAGGTACAGGATTTATTGATTGGGTAAAGTTGTTATATTGTTCCCCTAAAGCATCAGTAATAACCAACTCTTACTGCTCTGAACCATTCGCATTAGAGCGTCGTACCCGTCAAGGGTGCCCATTGAGTCCCCTTCTATTTGCGCTCGCCATTGAGCCTCTGATAGAACTAATTAGATCAACTTGATTGATCAAAGGCTTTGATGTTAAAGGCACAATACACAAAATTTCTCTGTATGCGGACGACGTCCTGCTATATTTAGTTGACATAGATACCACCATACCGTGTTTACTTGAATGCTTACATCAGTTTGGACATATTTCAGGCTTTAAAGTTAACTTGTCGAAGACAGAAGCCATGCCTATTGGTGCCATGACAGGGTGCGCCCCGCCCAGTGGCTTCCCCTTTCAGTGGTCCCACAAGGAGATAACATATCTGGGAAGAGTTTGTCCATCTCTGAAAAAACTGGTCAAGCTTAATATTAAGCCAATCATAACACATATTAAAGATGACCTACACAGATGGGGAACCCTACCTGTATCCTGGCTGGGTAGAATAAGCGTTCTTAAAATGAATATATTACCCAGAGTCTTGTACCCTTTGCAGATGTTGCCGAACTCAATTCCCAACAGTTTTTTTTGCAGATTTGGACGGCATTTTTACCCAGTTTATTTGGCAAGGAAAATAGGTTAGAGTAAAAATAGGTAAACTACAGAGAAGCAAAGAACAGGGTGGACTGGGGGTCCCTTGTTTGCAGTTATACCACCGGGCGGCACAAATTAGGTATACATATGAATGGGTGAATCCAGACATTACAAACACTTGGATTGATATAGAGTCTAGAAATTGTGGCTTCCTAGAACTGAAGAACTGTCCTTTTATAAAATATAAGAAGGCAAGGCTGGAGGTACAAAATAACTTTATTGTAAGGAACACATTAAACACCTGGTATAAGATTATGGGTTTCTTTCGACTTAAAGATCATTTCTCACTCTTGGCCCCTATATGAAAGAGCCCAGATTTCCCCCCTTCATGTCAGGACTCAATATTTAAGCTCTGGCAGGAAAAGGGTCTCGATCAGCTTGTTAAACTTTATGAAGGTGGAACAATGGAGTCGTTTGAAGGCCTGAAAAATAAATATTCTTTACATCAGTCTCATTTTTATCGATATATGCAAGTAAGACATTATATACCAAAAAACATTCAGGCCCATAATGTGTCGTTTTTGGAGAACATACTTAAACAACCTATGCCAAAGAGATTCATCTCCCGAGTTTATGAGACCCTAGGCCTAAACTCTAACTGTTCTACTGATCATATTCGTAGGCAATGGCAGAGTGATTTAGGATGCCAGATAGATGAGGATATCTGGACAGCAATTATAGAAAATACACTTAAAATCCTGAGTTGTAACAATGATAGAGAGAGACCATTTAAAATACTACATAAACTTCATTTTACACCACTATTGAGAGGACTATTGGGCCTGGGCTCTTCTAACTGTCATAAATGTGATACAGAAGCAGGAACATATGCACATATGTTTTGGAAATGTGCAAAGATACAAAAGTTCTGGGCAGAGGTGAAAGAGGAGGTGATTACTTTGATTGGATATAACTTGGACCTGTCAGCCTTGCAATGCATCCTAGCAGCTAAACCAGCCAATGTAAGGAACTGTCAAAATGCTAAACTGGTTGGAATCCATCTGTACTTAGCAAGAAAGACCATTCTTAACTTCTGGATCTCTAAGGACATCCTTACACTGGATGACTGGTATAAGGAAATACTGAGAGTTCTTCCCTTGGAAAAACTGACCTACACTCTCCATGACAATGTTCAGGGATTTGTCAAAATCTGGCAACCAGTCTTGGAGAAAGTGGACCCTGATGGACGGACTTTTTCTCTATATGGTTATCATGATGAACATAATGGCAACCAGGAGAATGCTGAACATCCCATACCAACTGCTGATATCTGTGTCTTTGACCAGGTCTTGTTGCTTTTTTTTCCTTGTCGTCTTTATTATTATCATTTTTTTTTAATTATTCGTTATTTTGTATTATGTCTGGTTTAAAGGTGTCCTGCTGCCATTTGTTCTTCTTCTGTAAAGATTGTTTGTTAAAAAAGAAAAACGGGGTTCTAGCTTTGTGAACTGAATTGCAATGTTGAATACCAGAACCTCAATAAAAAGAAGCTTAAAAAAAAAAAAAAAATAAGCAGAGTAGTGTGAAACATCACATTTTGGAATCTTTCAGTATAACATGCACTTAAATATAGATTTTATTCCCTAAAGAGCAAAAAACACTGGAGGAACAGAGTTAAGCATAAAAACACAACTTTCAGTAAGAATTCATCAGTTTCATAAATATAACTTACTTTTTTGTACAAAAATGAGCTGCTTGGAAGCAAAAGAACACATTTTGGCTTGTTTCAGTGTAACATGCAGTAAAATAGAGATTTTCCTCCCAAATGAGCAAAAAACACTGCAGGTACAGAGTTAAGCAGAAAAACACAACTTTCAGCAAGAATTTAACAGTTTCATCAATATAACAGACTATCTTGCCAAAACAAAAGCAAATAAGTGTGGAACAACACATTTTAGCATGGTTCAGTATAACATGAAGTAAAATGGAGATTTTCCTCCCAAATGAGCAAAAAAACACTGCAGGAACAGAGTTAAGCAGAAAAACACAACTTTCAGCAAGAATTCATCAGTTTCATAAATATAACTTACTTTCTTTTACAAAAATGAGCTGCTTGGAAGCAAAAGAACACATTTTGGCTTGTTTCAGTGTAACATGCAGCAAAATAGAGACTTTCCTCCCAAATGAGCAAAAACACTGCAGGTACAGAGTTAAGCAGAAAAACACTACTTTCAGGAAGAATTCATCAGTTTCATAAATATAACTTACTTTCTTGCCAAAAAAAAAGCAGCTTAGAGTGATACAACACATTTTGGTGTCTTTCAGTATAACATGCAGTAAAATAGAGACTTTCCTCCCAAATGAGCAAAAAAACACTGCAGGAACAGAGTTAAGCAGAAAAACACAACTTTCAGCAAGAATTAATCATTTTCATAAATATAACAGACTTTCTTGCCCAAAATAAGCAGATTAGTGTGGAACAACACATATTAGCACGTTTCAGTATAACATGCAGTAAAATAGAGATTTCCCTCCCAAATGAGCAAAAAACACTGCAGGAACAGAGTTAAGCAGAAAAACACAATTTTCAGGAAGAATTCATCAGTTTCATTTATATAACAGAATTTCTTGCCAAAATAAGCAGCTTATAGTGTAACAACACATTTTGGCATGTTTCAGTATAACATGAAGTAAATTACAGATTTCCCTCCTAAATGAGCAACAAACACTGCAGGAACAGAGTTAAGCAGAAAAACACAACTTTAAGAAAGAATTAATCATTTTCATCAATATAACAGACTTTCTTGCCAAAAAATAAGCAGCTTAGAGTGAAACAACACATTTTTGCATTTTCAGTATAACATGAAGTAAAATAGAGCATTTCTTCCCAAATGAGCAAAAAACACTGCAGGAACAGAGTTGTGCAGAAAAACACAACTTTCAGCAAGAATTAATCATTTTCATAAATATAACAGACTTTCTTGCCAAAATAAGCAGCTTATAGAGTAACAACACATTTTAGCGTGTTTCAGTATAACATGCAGTAAAATAGAGATTTTCCTCTCTAAAGAGCAAAAAACACTGCAGGAACAGAGTTAAGCAGAAAAACACAACTTTCAGCAAGAATTAATCATTTTCATAAATATATCAGGCTTTCTTGCCAAAAATAAGCAGCTTAGAGTGAAACAACACATTTTGGTGTCTTTCAGTGTAACATGAAGTAAATTATAGATTTCACTCCCAAATGAGCAAAAAACACTGCAGGAATAGAGGTTAGCAGAAAAACACAACTTTCAGGAAGAATTCATCAGTTTCATCAATATAACAGACTTTCTTGCCAAAAATAAGCAGCTTAGAGTGAAACAACACATTTTTGCATTTTCAGTATAACATGCAGTAAAATAGAGACTTTCCTCCCAAATGAGCAAAAAACACTGCAGGAACAGAGTTAACAGAAAAACACAACTTTCAGTAAGAATTCATCAGTTTCATATATTTAAAAGACTTTCTTGCCAAAACTAAGCAGCTTAGAGTGAAACAACACATTGTGGTGTCTTTCAGTGTAACATGAAGTAAATTATAGATTTCCCTCTCAAATGAGCAAGAAATACTGCAGGAATAGAGGTTTGCAGAAAAACACAACTTTCAGGAAGAATTCATCAGTTTCATCAATATAACAGACATTCTTGCCAAATAATAAGCAACTTGGAGTGAAACAACACATTTTTGCGTTTTCAGTATAACATGCAGTAAAATAGAGAATTTCCTCCCAAATGAGCAAAAAAACACTGCAGGTACAGAGTTAAGCAGAAAAAAACAACTTTCAGCAAGAATTCATCAGCTTCATGAATATAACAGACTTTCTTGCCAAAATAAGCATAGTGGTATGAAACAACACATTTTGGCATGTTTCAGTATAACATGCAGTAAATTATAGGTTTTCCTCCCAAATGAGCATAAAACACTACAGAAGAGTTAAGCAGAAAAACAAAACTTTCAGGAAGAATGCATCAGTTTCATAAATATAACAGACTTTCTTGCCAAAAATAAGCAGCTTAGAGTGAAACAACTTATTTTGGTGTCTTTCAGTATAACATGCAGTAAAATAGAGATTTCCCTCCCAAATGAGCAAAAAGCACTGCAGGAACAGAGTGAAGCAGAAAAACACTACTTTCAGGAAGAATTCAACAGTTTCATAATTATAACAGACTTTCTTGGCCAGAATAAGCAGATAAGTGTGGAATAACACATTTTAGCACGTTTCAGTATAACATGCAGTAAAATAGAGATTTCCCTCCAAAATGAGCAAAAAACACTGCAGGAACAGAGTTAAGCAGAAAAACACAACTTTCAGCAAGAATTAATCATTTTCATAAATATAACAGACTTTCTTGCCAAAAATAAGCAACTTAGAGTGAAACAACACATTTTTGCATTTTCAGTATAACATGAAGTAAAATAGAGCATTTCCTCCCAAATGAGCAAAAAACACTGCAGGAACAGAGTTGTGCAGAAAAACACAACTTTCAGGACGAATTAATCATTTTCATACATATAACAGACTTTCTTGCCAAAACTAAGCAACTTAGAGTGAAACAACACATTTTTGCATTTTCAGTATAACATGAAGTAAAATAGAGCATTTCCTCCCAAATGAGCAAAAAACACTGCAGGAACAGAGTTGTGCAGAAAAACACAACTTTCAGGAAGAATTAATCATTTTCATAAATATAACAGACTTTCTTGCCAAAATAAGCAGCTTTTAGAGTAACAGCACATTTTGGTATGTTTCAGTATAACATGCAGTACAATAGAGATTTTCCTCCCTAAAGCGCAAAAAACACTGCAGGAACAGAGTTAAGCAGAAAAACACAACTTTCAGGAAGAATTAATCATTTTTATAAATATAACAGACTTTCTTGCCAAAATAAGCAGCTTTTAGAGGAACAACACATTTTAGCATGTTTCAGTATAACATGCAGTAAAATCGCGATTTTCCTCCCTAACGAGCAAGAAACACTGCAGGAACAGAGTGAAGCAGAAAAACACTACTTTCAG
Organism: Scarus forsteni; assembly: GCA_036419115.1. Classification (NCBI taxonomy): domain Eukaryota; kingdom Metazoa; phylum Chordata; class Actinopteri; order Labriformes; family Labridae; genus Scarus; species Scarus forsteni. The sequence goes on from JAZDUH010000083.1 coordinate 867,442, forward strand.
CAAGAATTCATCAGTTTCATAAATTTAACAGACTTTCTTGCCAACAGTAAGCAGCTGAGAGTGAAACAACACATTTTAGCATGTTTCAGTATAACATGCAGTAAAATAGCGATTTTCCTCCCAAATGAGCAAAAACACTGCAGAAACAGAGTTAAGCAGAAAAACACTACTTTCAGGAAGAATTAATTAGTTTCATAAATATAACAGACTTTCTAGCCAAAAAAAGCAGCTTTGAGTGATACAACACATTTTAGCATGTTTTAGTATAACATGCACTAAAATAGAGATTTTCCTCCCAAATGAGCAAAAAACGCTGCAGGAACAGAGTTAACAGAAAAACACAACTTTCAGTAAGAATTCATCAGTTTCATATATATAACAGACTTTCTTGCCAAAACTAACTAGCTTAGAGTGAAACAACACATTTTGGTGTCTTTCAGTGTAACATGAAGTAAATTATAGATTTCCCTCCCAAATGAGCAAAAAATACTGCAGGAATAGAAGTCAGTAGAAAAACACAACTTTCAGGAAGAATTCATAAGTTTCATCAATATAACAGACTTTCTTGCGCAAAATAAGCAGATAAGTGTGGAACAACACATTTTAGCACGTTTCAGTATAACATGCAGTAAAATAGAGATTTCCCTCCCAAATGAGCAAAAAACACCGCAGAAACAGAGTTAAGCAGAAAAACACTACTTTCAGGAAGAATTCATCAGTTTCATAAATATAACAGACTTTCTTGCCCAAAGTACGCAGCGTAGAGTGATACAACACATTTTGGTGTTGTAGTGACCACTTGTTTAAAAAACTCAAAGAAAAACAAAAATCGAAATATCAAGCTGAAACTTTAACCAAACTGAATGGATCACTGATGCACCATGGGGAAGTGATTTACGCAGGCAAAAGAAGTCCAATGTCCAAAAGTTATGTGATTTCCAATGGTTTATTCTTTGGCAAACAAGCACATTTTTGCGTTTTCAGTATAACATGCAGTAAAATAGAGAATTTCCTCCCAAATGAGCAAAAAACACTGCAGGAACAGAGTTAACAGAAAAACACAACTTTCAGTAAGAATTCATCAGTTTCATATATTTTACAGACTTTCTTGCCAACAGTAAGCAGCTGAGAGTGAAACAACACATTTTAGCATGTTTCAGTATAACATGCAGTAAAATAGCGATTTTCCTCCCAAATGAGCAAAAACACTGCAGAAACAGAGTTAAGCAGAAAAACACTACTTTCAGGAAGAATGCATCAGTTTCATCATTATAACAGACTTTCAAACAAAAGAACAAAGGAGATCACTTCTCCTGCTGCCTCTCTCAGGCTGGTAAAAAACCATAGGCCCACCCCGGTGCATGCTGGCTGGCTGTCACCTACCTACCTAAATAACATCCGGTGCCCACAGTTTGTCATTACCAGACAAACAAATCTAAAAATAATAATAAATATGCAAAACATCTAATTATGGAAAACAAATAACTAGCCAATATATATATTTATTTATGTATTCATCCCCAAAAATCTAACCTAAATTTATTATAAGACAAAAAATGTAGCTAAATCTAAAAACTAATACTTCAACTTACTTCCAAATTAAAGATAAACCACTAAATACAAAAAATAAATAAATAGCTCCAACAGGTGTCTTTGAGGATAACATGTAGTAAAATAGCGATTTTCCTCCCAAATGAGCAGAAAAACACAACTTTCAGCAAGAATCCATCAGTTTCTTCAATATAACAGAGTTTCTTGCCAAAAATAAACAGCTTAGAGTGAAACAACACATTTTGGTGTCTTTCAGTATAACATGCAGTAAATTATAGGTTTTCCTCCCAAATGAGCATAAAACACTACAGAAAAAGAGTTAAGAAGAAAAACAAAACTTTCAGGAAGAATTCATCAGTTTCATAAATATAACAGACTTTCTTGCCAAAAATAAGCAGCTTAGAGTGAATAACTTATTTTGGTGTCTTTCAGTATAACATGCAGTAAAATAGAGATTTCCCTCCCAAATGAGCAAAAAGCACTGCAGGAACAGAGTGAAGCAGAAAAACACAACTTTCAGGAAGAATTCATCAGTTTCATAAATTTAACAGACTTTCTTGCCAACAGTAAGCAGCTGAGAGTGAAACAACACATTTTAGCATGTTTCAGTATAACATGCAGTAAAATAGCGATTTTCCTCCCAAATGAGCAAAAACACTGCAGAAACAGAGTTAAGCAGAAAAACACTACTTTCAGGAAGAATTAATTAGTTTCATAAATATAACAGACTTTCTAGCCAAAAAAAGCAGCTTTGAGTGATACAACACATTTTGGTGTCTTTCAGTGTAACATGAAGTAAATTATAGATTTCCCTCCCAAATGAGCAAAAAATACTGCAGGAATAGAAGTCAGTAGAAAAACACAACTTTCAGGAAGAATTCATAAGTTTCATCAATATAACAGACTTTCTTGCCAAAAATAAGCAGCTTCGAGTGAAACAACACATTTTTGCGTTTTCAGTATAACATGCAGTAAAATAGAGAATTTCCTCCCAAATGAGCAGAAAACACTGCAGAAACAGAGTTAAGCAGGAAAACACTACTTTCAGGAAGAATGCATCAGTTTCATCATTATAACAGACTTTCTTGCGCAAAATAAGCAGATAAGTGTGGAACAACACATTTTAGCACGTTTCAGTATAACATGCAGTAAAATAGAGATTTCCCTCCAAAATGAGCAAAAAACACTGCAGGAACAGAGTTAAGCAGAAAAACACAACTTTCAGCAAGAAGTGTGGAACAACACATTTTAGCACTTTTCCGTATAACATGCAGTAAAATAGAGATTTCCCTCCCAAATGAGCAAAAAACACCGCAGAAACAGAGTTAAGCAGAAAAACACTACTTTCAGGAAGAATTCATCAGTTTCATAAATATAACAGACTTTCTTGCCAAAATCAGCAGCTTAGAGTGACACAACACATTTTTTCATGCAGTAAAACTTAGATTTCCCGGTTTTTGGACAGCACTTGACCCAAATGAGCAGAAACGCTGCAAGGAGAAAATTAAGCAGAAAAAACAACTTTCAGACAAAATTAATCAATTCAGTAGCAAGGACCACACCACAAATTTATGCGTTCGAAGGTTTAATGAAGATTTGACAATAAGAAGGATGACGGTGATGGATGTGTGACATGAGATTTGTCGAGAGAGATGAGCCATCGAGAAGACGTCGTAAGCCAGGCAAAAAGAGTAATATTGAACGGAGATCTGGTCAGTATGGACAGACACGGATTATGAGTTGTTTTAATGAATGTGATGAGGCTCGTACACGTGATTGGGAATTGGAAGAGCCCCGAACGGTAGCTTACTCTCAATGACGTGGATGGAGTAGATGTTATGTGGATCGGAGTGATTGAAACTGGAATGTCACTCTGACGTGGAGTGAGATCGTGGAGGATTATCTTGTGGAGGTAGAGCGAGGTTTGGTAGCTGTGGAGCTAGTTCGATATTGAAGGTTTGTGATAGTCGAGGAAGTCTTAGCCCTTGCAAGGAATCTCCTCGACTTCTGATGTGTCGAGTATGCGAGTATGGACTCATGACCATTTTAACCCCCAAAAGATGGTGAATGCGTCTGAGCGGATGGTGGAGACTGAACTCCTGTATTTAACCCCGCAGAGAATACAGAGTCGGACCCTGGCTGGAGCGAGCTCCAAGAGCTGAGGACTTGACGAGTGTTAGTCAAACTAACTTTGTCTGAAGCTGGAGTTGCCTTCTTGCGAGATGAATTACCGTTTCCAGCACTGTGGTCAGATTATGATGACCCAGGGGCGTATCTAGTCATTTGAGGGCCCTAGGCAAATCCAGTCATTGGGGCCCTTGACATCCTTGTACTGCGCTGACAAAAGTTTTATTCTCACCTCAACACTTCTTTCGTGTGGCACCAGCAGCAGATTCAGCCTGAAGTTGATGAATTTGTATGTCGCGTTTCTAAAAAAAACACCAGACACCACAAAAGAAAACAAGGTCAGTTATGAGAACAAAAATTTTACCAGTATAATTTCATCAAACTTACCTTTTGTCTTTCTGTCCTCCTCCCTAATCTCTCTGTGATGTTGTTGTCTCCTTTTTCCTTCTCTGTCTCCCTTCTTTCTCTGTGATGGTTTTGTCTCCTTTTTCCTTCTCTGTCTCCCTTCTTTCTATCTGTTGTTTTTGTCTCCTTTTTCCTTCTTTGTCTCCCTTCTTTCTCTGTGATGGTCCATTCAATACTCACATCTTCATGAAAAGAATTCCTTGCTTCACTCGCTACATCCCCTCCTTGGCTGACACTGACAGCAGAGCTGCTACTGACAGCAGCGTCTAGCTCCAGCTGTTGCTGAGAATTCCTTCTCGGTGTCACCGTGAAAAAGGTTGATACCTTTGGTAGTTTTGATAAAAACTGTTTGTTTTCTTGTCGCCTTCTCCTCTTCTCCGCTCCACTGGGATAACTCCGGTTCATTTTTCTCACTGCTCACCCGCTCTCTCAGAACCGCGCTAAGAGTTTGTTTTGCTGCCGTCTTCCTGAATCAAGCCTGCGCGTGCGCAGTAACATGGAACAGTCCATTGCGCGAGAAAGGAGGGGGGGTAACGATCATGATAGTGATAGATCAACTATTTTTATTTATTTTTGAGCGTGCAAATTAAGACTAAAACAACAGTAATTACATCAAATAAAAAACATCTTTATTAATCAGCTTTCTTGAGACATTTGGGGGCCCCTGGAAATCTTGGGGCCCCAGGCGATTGCCTGTGTTTGCCTAATGGTAAGTCCGCCCATGGTTATACCATAACGTAAAGCTGCAGATGGCTCGTGCATTGTTTAACCCTAGGTTTTGGTTTAGTTGAATTTTGACTGAGATGACACTGTAAGGTGCTACGTGAGGGACTCGCACGGAGTAGCTTGAGTTAGTTAAAATTCCTGGCCATGTACTGGCGTCAAGTAAAGCTTACTCCTTATGCCAGCGATAGAACTTTACAAATGCATAGGTGAACGTGATGCTCTCATGTGATATCATATTAAAGGATAACTTCGGTTCCTGCAGCTTTGACATTGTTTATAGAATGAAGAACAATATACTCACCCAGAAGGCTTTCCTGATGCAAACGGTGCTTCGGGAGATATTTAGATCCAAAATCGAGCAGCGGACACCGATATAATGGTAGCCTGTAGGGCATGGATCGCCGCTCCTAAAAACTGCATTAATCGTCCAAAAACTCATGTTTTTCACCAATATTCCATCATGATTCGCGCCGAATGGATGGCCATTGTAGCCTGTGTCTCTCCACACAGCGCTGTGTGGCTGAACTAACCTCTAAACAGACGAGTCTGTTTGCATGCCCTTCGCGCATGCGCAGTACTCTCTGGAGCGTTGAGATCGCTTCCTCATTTCTATCAGCTCCTTATCTGTATAATCTGGCTCCAAACTGTAAGGACGTCCATCATATTCAAAGTCCTACTCCACAACATCTTCATCCCATAGATATTTGTCCATTTTGCACAAAACTGGAAGAAGAAAGTCGATTTGTAGCTGCCCTGAAACAATGAGCCGCACTGCGCATGCGCGAAGAGCATGTAAACAAACTCGTTGGTTCAGCCACACAGCGCTGTGTGGAGAGACAGGCTGCAATGGCCGTTCATTCTGCGCGAATCATGATGGAATATTGGTGAAAAACATGAGTTTTTGGACGACTAATGCAGTTTTTAGGAGCGGCGATCCATGCCCGACAGGCTACCATTATATCGGTGTCCGCTGCTCGATTTTGGATCTAAATATCTCCCGAAGCACCGTTTGCATCAGGAAAGCCTTCTGGGTGAGTATATTGTTGTTCTTCATTCTATAAACAATGTAAAAGCTGCAGGAACCGAAGCTATCCTTTAATATACTTATTCATTTATTTATTTACCTATTTATTGTTTTTTTTGTTTTTTTTTCTCCTTCTGATGAGACTGCTTTCCTTTGTTACTTACCCTTTAGTCGACATTCCTGGCCATGTACTGATGTCAAGTAAAGCTTACGCCTTATGATAACGATAGAACTTTACGAATGCGTATTGGCAATGAGATAGGTGAACGTGATGCTCTCATGTGATATATTAATATACTTTTATATTTATTTATTTATTTGTTTATTGTTATTCTCCTTCTGGTGAGACAGCTTTCATTTGTTACCTTACCCTTTAGTCATGTGACCCTGCACATCTAGGTCCGATAACCTGACGTGTGGTCCGGCATGACCAACTGACTTAGCCGTGAAGTCCAGGCCGTCTCACCTGACAAATGAGCTGGCTGGGGATGACCCTGCAGCTTGGCATGCTGATCTCCCTGACTAACCGTTTGGTCATGTGACCCGGCATGTCGGGGTGCGATGACCTGACATGTAGTCCGACAGGACTGTGCCGCGGCTGTCCGTGGCTGAGATAGAGCTCATTTGGGAGGAAAATCTATAATTTACTGCATGTTATGCTGAAACATGCCAAAATGTGTTGTTTCATACTACTCTGCTTATTTTGGCAAGAAAGTCAGTTATATTTCTGAAACTGATGAATTCTTCCTGAAAGTTGTGTTTTTCTTCTTTACTCTCTTCCTGCAGCGTTTTTTGCTCTTTAGGGAGGAAAATCTCTATTTTACTGCATGTTATACTGAAATATGCCAAAATGTGTTGTTACACTATAAGCTGCTTATTTTGGCAAGAAAGTCTGTTATATTTATGAAACTGATGAATTCTTTCTGAAAGTTGTGTTTTTCTGCTTAACCCTCGTTTGCTGTTTAAAATTCACCCACAACTTTACTGTTCGTGGACACAAATGACCGCCCATATTATAAAGCTATAAAAAAATAATAAATCCATATTTATTGAACTTTTACTGCATCACATCTTTTCAGCAATTTCAGAGCTTTCCATGGATATACAAATTTTTAATAACATTTATATATCTTTTATGTTTTTTTGGCCTTTTTGTATTCGGAAACCCGCTTTTTTTAAACAGGAAAATCAGGAAATCTGTGATTTTTTCAAAAATACGGTGCAGAGTGGAATTTTTCTAACAAATAAATAACAGCCTTGACCATGTCAATAATTGATATAAATATCAGCTTTAATGCATTCTTTGTTTTTGCACAAGGAGGATTTTTAAAATTAACCCACAACTTTACTGTTCATGGACACAAATGGCCGCCCTTATTATAAAGCAAAAAAATAATAATAAATCCATATTTTTTCCAAATTTCACTGCATGAAATCTTTTCAACAACTTCAGACCTATCTAAAAATATGAAGTTTCATGTAATTTCTTAGTTATTTTTATGTATTGTGGCTTTTTAGTCATCGAAAACCATGATTTTAGAAACAGGAAATATGGCAAAAATGTGATATTTTTAAAAAGAAGGTGCAGACTGGAATTATTTTGATGAATATATAACAGCCTTGACTGTGTCAATATTTTATAACAATATGGATTTAAATGCATCTTTACTTTTGGCACAAGGAGGATTTTTAAAATTAACACACAACTTTACTGTTCGTGGACACAAATGATCGCCCATATTATAAAGCTATAAAAAAATAATAAATCCATATTCATCGTATTTTTGTTTTATCATTAAAGCTGATATTTATATCAATTATTGACATGATCAAGGCTGTAATTTATTAGTTAGAAAAATTCCACTCTGCACCGTATTTTTGAAAAAATCATAGATTTCCTGATTTTCCTGTTTAAAAAAAGCGGGTTTCTGCATACAAAAAGGCCAAAATAACATAAAAGATATATAATTATCATTAAAATTTGTATATCTATGGAAAGCTCTGAAATTGCTGAAAAGATTTGATGCAGTGAAAGTTCAACAAATATGGATTTATTTTCTTTTTTATAGCGTTTTATGACTTAAAAATGGTAAAAAATGTTTTGAATGTTATTACTTTAAATGGCCTAAATAATACGTAAATGAAAACTTTTTAAAAAAGAAAAGTTTAAAGGGGGGATCGTTGATCAATTGTTGCCATATGGCAACAATATGCAATCGTGGAAAGTACCATAAATCAACATTTTTGACCAAAAAGGCATTTTATTTAAAACAAGACTCAACATATCCATGTCATACTCTTCCAAAATGAACAAATAAACATTTATACAGTGAAAACATTTTATAATTTCAATAGTTATCTAAAACATCTGCTAATAAAACCCCAAAACCTTGAACCTGACTCGATAAAGTACGATCTGTCATTCTTCATTTAAATTTCATGAAGTTTTTTTTCCAATTTCAGTTCATTTGATTTCAACTAATTTCAGCTGATTTAATCTGATTTCATTAATTTGATCTGATTTCATTTTATGCCTTGTGAAAGTCAACAAAGCAGTTCCTCTCAATGTCTGCCAATAGAAACAAAGAGCCTTGAACCTTTTTCAATTCAGTTCAATCTATCATTCTTATTTTTTTCATTTCATTCAGTTGTTTTTTCTGTTTTATTTCATTTGATTCTTTTGATTACAACTGATTTCAGTTTTTTTTTTTTATCTGATTCCTCCTCTAGTTTGACAGTTATTTCTACCCTGCTCTCTTTCCCTCCCCTGTAGAAGTAGCTGGGATGCATCTTTTAAGGAGGAAATTGGATACTCTGTTAAAGATAGCCCGCAACATACCTTAAATTACAAAATATAAAAAAATATATAATGTTATTACTTTTAAAACATAAGTAAAAGATGTAGAGAGTGTCAGGATAGTTTCATGCTATGTAAATGAATGGAGCCCCATTAGGTTGTATACACTAGGAATTTTCCATATTTGCATATTGTTGCCATATGGCAACAAATCTGTTTTGGCATATTACAAAAAAAATTATAACAACAAAATTTAATTAAATGTAAAATAAAATCAAGTTTATTTACTCCAAATAGTGATCATAATTTTTATTTGGTGAAAATACTCAAAATATTCTAAATAAAAGACGATCTTGGAGAGCCCCAGACAGCTATGTTTGGATGTCAAATGTCCATTAGCAAAAAGGACTGTCAAACAAGATCTCCTGGCCATGCGGCCTCATAAAATCTATTTCCTTCAAACTAAAAGCCCCCTTGTCACACGTAAATGTAAAAACATACATTTTATTTCACAGCTTTTTAGAAAAATGAAGATAAAGTAATTGTTGCCATATGGCAACACTATGCAATAGAGGGTTATAAAGCTATAAAAAAAAAAAATCCATATTTATCGTATTTTTATTTTATCATTAAAGCTGATATTTATATAAATTATTGACATGGTCAAGGCTGTTATTGATTAGTTAGAAAAATTCCACTCTGCACCGTATTTTTGAAAAAATCACAGATTTCCTGATTTTCCTGTTTAAAAAAAGCGGGTTTCTGCATACAAAAAGGCCAAAAAAAAACATAAAAGATATATAAATATTATTAAAATTTGTATATCTGTGGAAAGCTCTGAAATTGCTGAAAAGATTTGATGCAGTGAAAGTTCAAAAAATATGGATTTATTATTTTTTTTGATAGCTTTATAATATGGGCGGTCATTTGTGTCCACGAACAGTAAAGTTGTGGGTTAATTTTAAAAATCCTCCTTGTGCCAAAAGTAAAGATGCATTTAAATCCATATCGTTATAAAATATTGACACAGTCAAGGCTGTTATATATTCATCAAAATAATTCCAATCTGCACCTTCTTTTTAAAAATATCACATTTTTGCCATATTTCCTGTTTCTAAAATCATGGTTTTCGATGACTAAAAAGCCATAATACATAAACATAACTAAAAAATTACATGAAACTTCATATTTTTAGATAGGTCTGAAGTAGCTGAAAAGATTTCATGCAGTGAAATTTGGAAAAAATATGGATTTATTATTATTTTTTAGCTTTATAATAAGGGCGGCCATTTGTGTCCACGAACAGTAAAGTTGTGGGTTAATTTTAAAAATCCTCCTTGTGCAAAAACAAAGAATGCATCAAAGCTGATATTTATATCAATTATTGACATGGTCAAGGCTGTTATTTACTTCATAGAAAAATTCCACTCTGCACCGTATTTTTGAAAAAATCAAAGATTTCCTGATTTTCCTGTTTAAAAAAAGCGGGTTTCTGCATACAAAAAGGCAAAAAAAACATAAAAGGTATATAAATATTATTAAAATTTTTATATCTATAGAAAGCTCTGAAGCTGCTGAAAAAATTTGATGCATTGAAGGTTCAACAAATATGGATTTATTACTTTTTTTATAGCTTTATAATATGGTCGGCCATTTGTGTCCACGAACAGTAAAGTTGTGGGTGAATTTTAAACAGCACAAGAGCAGAAAAACACAACTTTCAGGAAGAATTCATCAGCTTCATAAATATAACAGACTTTCTTGCCAAAAATAAGCAGAGTAGAATGAAACAACATATTTAGCATGTTTCAGTATAACATGCAGTAAAATAGCGATTTCCCTCCCAAATGAGCAAAAAACACTGCAGGAACAGAGTTAAGCAGAAAAACACCACTTTCAGGAAGAATTCATCAGTTTCATAATTATAGATCTAAGCCTGTTCTATGAGACACATCATTTTTTAATTGCATTTGGACACACTTTATATTTTTTATGAATTTTTAATTTATCTTTTAATGTAAATATGAGCATTAGAGCCCAAATACCTCCCAGGTCACGTGACCTGTTGGCTCTGAATCATGTAGGACAGTAGATCTAAGCCTGCTCGATGAGAAACACCACTTATTTTTGCATTTGGACATGTTTCATATTTGTATGAATTTGTATGTCTTTTATAAAGTAAATGTGGGCATTATAGTTCAATAATTCCCAGGTCATGTGATCTGTTGGTTCAAAATCAGTGTTGGACAGTAGACTTAAGCCTGCTATGACACACACCTCTTTCTATTGCATTTGGACACATTTAATAGTTTTAATAAATTTTAATGTAGCCTATTCCATACTGTAAATAAATAACAATAACATTTTAATGTAGTTCTCATATTTTTTAGAAAATCTTATTGTATTTCACAACCACTTTTTATTTTGTAAACTGGAATTTATCCAGTTATTTTTGTGCGCTTGCCATAAAGTCTGTAATAAGAGCGCACTTGAAATGTTGGAGCGGCTGGCTCGACCGCGTGAAATCGAGAGACGGCTGACGTGAACGCAGTTGTATACGTTGACATATCACAAAAACCTTCATGGTCACAGAACTATAATAAAGTTGTATTTTCCCAGTCACACTCACAACTCATCTGCTGTTTATCAATGTCAGTAAAAAAAAAGGTATTTACATATATTTTCAACAGGACAGCAAATTAAAGACAACACACCAATGTTTAACAGTTAAAACATTTATTGAGATCAACATTTGATTCAAACAGCATTCAACAACGCTACATGTCCCGATCTGATGTCAAAAGTCAGTGATCGTGAAACTCTTAAAAGGCTGCACAGTTTACAAAGTATCATTCGACCATCGCATTATGAAGATCTTAACAGGGATTAATTTTCTACTATGGGTTACAAGGACGAGTCATTTTGTCGTCAACACCGCACACACTACAGTAGAATATATCCCTCAAATTCAGCATGCTTACAGAAATACACTCTTGTGCTTACACTTAATGCAGACACATATGCCATCAGTTTGATCACAAGATGAAGCGAAAATTTCCTCCACATTGTAAAAAAACCTACTTCTCTGTACCTATTTTCAAGTCCTCCCGACACTTGTTATGCGTTGAACATGAACAAATTGTTTGTTGATACCCCGAAGTGACGGTAAAATGCGGCTTTCGGGGCCATCACCAGTTGACACAGTCGGAAATTTGTCATTTTGATCAGGCATCTAAGATATTTACCTATATGTTACCTTACGTTTCTTTACGCTGTCAAATAAGTCTGTAATCCTTCAAAACCTTTCGTCGTCACGCTCAATGTTGTGAAGTCACTTCCACCACTAAGTAAATGGGTGTAAAGAGCTCATTTTTGTGTATACAATTGATTCGGGAGGTGTTCAGATAGTAAACAAAAGGGTCCTTCAGACACGCCCCCTCACTTCTGCCTGGACGGTCACCAGTTCATTTAATACGGTACACCGGCGGAGCGTGTTGTCTTTTAGTATAAGCAGCAAAGTTCTACTTCAGATTAGTTTCCATCTCTCATGACAAGAGCAACAAGAATGTCATTATATGACAGTCTGAGGTGGAAGTGAAAGTTAACAGGCTCACTTCTTCTCTCCATTGTGTGTGTTTGTGAACGTCCGGCTTCTCTACGGGAAGCCGTAGCGGACAAGAATAAGGAAAAGTCAAAACGTGATGAATAACTTTATTTCGAGCGCACGCTTTAGCTAAAACGTGCGCACGAATAAGTATTTCGAGCGCACGTTTTATTATTTCGTGCGCACGTTTTAATATATCGTGCCCACGAATTATATATTTGGTTTTATTTTGCCCTCTGAAAAAGTAAGCAGAGTAGTATGAAACTCACATGTTAGCATGTTTCCATATATAATGCAGTAAAATAGAGATTTCCCTCCCAAATGAGCAAAAAACACTGTAGAAACAGAGTTAAGAAAAAAACACTACTTTCAGGAAGAATTCATCAGTTTCATAAATATAACAGACTTTCTTGCCCAAAAGTACGCAGATAAGTGTGGAACAACACATTTTAGCATGTTTCAGCATAACATGCAGTAAAATAGAGATTTCCCTCCAAAATGAGCAAAAAACACTGCAGGAACAGATTTAAGAAGATAAACACAACTTTCAGGAAGAATTCATCAGTTTCATCAATATAACAGACTTTCTTGCCAAAAGTAAGCAGAGTAGTATGAAACAACACATTTTAGCATGTTTCAGCATAACATGCAGTAAAATAGAGATTTTCCTCCCAAATGAGCAAAAATCTGCTCAAATCTGCAGGAACAGATTTAAGCAGAAAAACAGTACTTTCAGGAAGAATTCATCAGTTTCATAAATATAACAGAGTTTCTTGTCCAACATAAGCAGATACGTGTGGAACAACACATGTTAGCATGTTTCCATATATAATGCAGTAAAATAGAGATTTCCCTCCCAAATGAGCAAAAAACACTGAAGAAACAGAGTTAAGCAGAAAAACACCACTTTCAGGAAGAATTCCTCAGTTCCATAAATATAACAGACTTTCTTGTCCAAAATAAGCAGATACGTGTGGAACAACACATGCTGGCATGTTTCAATATATAATGGAGTAAAATAGAGATATCCCTACCAAATGAGCAAAAAACACTGCAGGAACAGAGTTAAGCAGAAAAACACTACTTTCAGAAAGAATTCATCAGTTTCATAAATATATCAGACTTTCTTGCGAAAAGTAAGCAGCGTGGAGTGATACAACACATTTTGGTGTCTTTCAGTATAACATGCAGAAAAATAGCGATTTTCCTCGCAAATGAGCAAAAAACACTGCAGACACAGAGTTAAGCAGAAAAACACTACTTTCAGGAAGAATTCATCAGTTTCATAAATATAACAGACTTTCTTGCCCAAAATAAGCAGATAAGTGTGGAACAACACATTTTAGCATGTTTCAGTATAACATGCAGTAAAATAGAGATTTCCCTCCAAAATGAGCAAAAAACACTGCAGGAACAGATTTAAGAAGATAAACACAACTTTCAGGAAGAATTCATCAGTTTCATCAATATAACAGACTTTCTTGCCAAAAGTAAGCAGCTCAGAGTGACAAAACACATTTTAGCATGTTTCAGCATAACATGCAGTAAAATAGAGATTTTCCTCCCAAATGAGCAAAAAACACTGCAGGAACAGATTTAAGCAGAAAAACACTACTTTTAGGAAGAATTCATCAGTTTCATAAATATAACAGACTTTCTTGCCAAAAGTAAGCAGCTTAGTGTGACAAAACACATTTTAGCACGTTTTCAGTATAACATGCAGTAAAATAGAGATTTCCTCCCAAATGAGCAAAAACACTGCAGGAAACAGATTTAAGCAGAAAAACACTAACTTTCAGGAAGAATTCATCAGTTTCATAAATATAACAGACTTTCTTGCCCAAAATAAGCAGCAGATAGTGTGGAACAACACATTTTAGCATGTTTCAGTATAACATGCAGTAAAATAGAGATTTCCCTCCCAAATGAGCAAAAAACACTGCAGGAACAGATTTAAGCGGAAAAAACACTACTTTTAGGAAGAATTCATCAGTTTCATCAATATAACAGACGTTCTTGTCCAAAATAAGCAGATACGTGTGGAACAACACATGTTAGCATGTTTCCATATATAATGCAGTAAAATAGAGATTTTCCTCCCAAATGAGCAAAAAACACTGCAGGAACAGAGTTAAGCAGAAAAACACTACTTTCAGGAAGAATTCATCAGTTTCATAAATATAACAGAGTTTCTTGTCCAACATAAGCAGATACGTGTGGAACAACACATGTTAGCATGTTTCCATATATAATGCAGTAAAATAGAGATTTTCCTCCCAAATGAGCAAAAATCTGCTCAAATCTGCAGGAACAGATTTAAGCAGAAAAACAGTACTTTCAGGAAGAATTCCTCAGTTCCATAAATATAACAGACTTTCTTGTCCAAAATAAGCAGATACGTGTGGAACAACACATGTTAGCATGTTTCAATATATAATGGAGTAAAATAGAGATATCCCTACCAAATGAGCAAAAAACACTGCAGGAACAGAGTTAAGCAGAAAAACACTACTTTCAGAAAGAATTCATCAGTTTCATAAATATAACAGACTTTCTTGCCCAAAATAAGCAGATAAGTGTGGAACAACACATTTTAGCATGTTTCAGTATAACATGCAGTAAAATAGCGATTTTCCGCGCTAAAGACCAAAAAAATCTGGAGGACGGGAGTCAAACATAGATCTGCGTTTTTGGACAGCACTCCTTCCCAAATGAGCAGAAACGCTGCAGGGAGAAAATTAAGCAGAAGAAAAAACTTCAGACAAAATTAATCAATTCACTAGCAAGGACCACACCACAAATTTATGCGTTTGAAGGTATAATGAAGATTTGACAATAAGAGGGATGATCGTGATGGATGTGTGACATGAGATTTGTCGAGAGAGATGAGCCATCGAGAAGACAAGAGTAATATTGAACGGAGATCTGGTCAGTATGGACAGACACGGATTATGAGTTGTTTTAATGAATGTGATGAGGCTCGTACACGTGATTGGGAATTGGAAGAGCCCCGAACGGTAGCTTACTCTCAATGACGTGGATGGAGTAGATGTTATGTGGATCGGAGTGATTGCTGTGGAGCTAGTTCGATATTGAAGGTTTGTGATAGTCGAGGAAGTCTTAGCCCTTGCAAGGAATCTCCTCGACTTCTGATGTGTCGAGTATGCGAGTATGGACTCATGACCATTTTAACCCCCAAAAGATGGTGAATGCGTCTGAGCGGATGGTGGAGACTGAACTCCTGTATTTAACCCCGCAGAGAATACAGAGTCGGACCCTGGCTGGAGCGAGCTCCAAGAGCTGAGGACTTGACGAGTGTTAGTCAAACTAACTTTGTCTGAAGCTGGAGTTGCCTTCTTGCGAGATGAATTACCGTTTCCAGCACTGTGGTCAGATTATGATGACCCAGGGGCGTATCTAGTCATTTGAGGGCCCTAGGCAAATCCAGTCATTGGGGCCCTTGACATCCTTGTACTGCGCTGACAAAAGTTTTATTCTCACCTCAACACTTCTTTCGTGTGGCACCAGCAGCAGATTCAGCCTGAAGTTGATGAAGTTGTATGTCGCGTTTCTAAAAAAAACACCAGACTCCACAAAAGAAAACAAGGTCAGTTATGAGAACAAAAATTTTACCAGTAGAATTTCATCAAATTTACATTTTGTCTTTCTGTCCTCCTCCCTAATCTCTCTGTGATGTTTTTGTCTCCTTTTTCCTTCTCTGTCTCCCTTCTTTCTATCTGATGTTTTTGTCTCCTTTTTCCTTCTTTGTCTCCCTTCTTTCTCTGTGATGGTCCATTCAATACTCACATCTTCATGAAAAGAATTCCTTGCTTCACTCGCCACATCTCCTCCTTGGCTGACACTGACAGCAGAGCTGCTACTGACAGCAGCGTCTAGCTCCAGCTGTTGCTGAGAATTCCTTCTCGGTGTCCGTGAAAAAGGTTGATACCTTTGGTAGTTTTGATAAAAACTGTTTGTTTTCTTGTCGCCTTCTCCTCTTCTCCGCTCCACTGGGATAACTCCGGTTCATTTTTCTCACTGCTCACCCGCTCTCTCAGAACCGCGCTAAGAGTTTGTTTTGCTGCCGTCTTCCTGAATCAAGCCTGCGCGTGCGCAGTAACATGGAACAGTCCATTGCGACAGAAGGGGGGGGGGGGGGGGGGACGAAGATAGTGATAGATCAAACATTTTTATTTATTTTTGAGCGTGCAAATTAAGACTAAAACAATAGTAATTACATCAAATTAAAAACATCTTTATTAATCAGCTTTCTTGAGACATTTGGGGGCCCCTGGAAATCTTGGGGCCCCAGGCGATTGCCTGTGTTTGCCTAATGGTAAGTCCGCCCATGGTTATACCATAACGTAAAGCTGCAGACGGCTCGTGCATTGTTTAACCCGAGGTTTGGGTTTAGTTGAATGGTGACTTAGATGACACTGTAAGGTCCTACGTAAGGGACTCGCACGGAGTAGCTTGAGTTAGTTAAAATTCCTGGCCATGTACTGGTGTCAAGTAAAGCTTACTCCTTATGCCAGCGATAGAACTTTACAAATGCATAGGTGAACGTGATGCTCTCATGTGATATCATATTAATATACTTATTTATTTCTTTATTTACCTATTTATTGTTTTTTTTTCTCCTTCTGGTGAGACAGCTTCCATTTGTTACTTACCCTTTAGTCATGTGACCCTGCACATCTAGGTCTGATTACCTGACATGTGGTCTGGCAGGACTGTGCCGCGGCTGTCCGTGGCTGAGATAGAGCTCATTTTGGAGGAAAATCTATAATTTACTGCATGTTATGCTGAAACATGCCAAAATGTGTTGTTTCATACTACTCTGCTCATTTTGGCAAGAAAGTCTGTTATATTTATGAAACTGATGAATTCTTCCTGAAAGTTGTGTTTTTCTGCTTAACTCTGTTCCTGCAGTGTTTTTTGCTCTTTAGGAAGGAAAATCTCTATTTTACTCCATATTATACTGAAAGACGCCAAAATGTGTTGTTTCACTCTAAGCTGCTTATTTTTGGCAAGAATGTCTGTTATATTTATGAAACTGATGAATTCTTACTAAAAGTTGTGTTTTTCTTCTTTACTCTCTTCCTGCAGTGTTATGTGCTCTTTAGGGAGGAAAATCTCTATTTTACTGCATGTTATACTAAAACATGCTAAAATGTGTTGTCTCACTCTAAGCTGCTTATTTTTGGCAAGAAAGTCTGTTATATTTATGAAACTGATGAAGTCTTACGAAAAGTTGTGTTTTTCTGCTTAACTTTGTTCCTGCAGTGTTTTTTGCTCATTTGCGAGGAAAATCTATACTTCACTTCATGTTATACTGAAAACGCCAAAATGTGTTGTTTCACTCTAAGCTGCTTATTTTTGGCAAGAAAGTCTGTTATATTTATGAAACTGATGAATTCTTCCTGAAAGTTGTGTTTTTCTGCTTAACCCTCGTGTGCTGTTTAAAATTCACCCACAACTTTACTGTTCGTGGACACAAATGACCGCCTATATTATAAAGCTATAAAAAAATAATAAATCCATATTTATTGAACTTTTACTGCATCACATGTTTTCAGTAATTTCATAGCTTTCCATAGATATAAAATTTTTTAATAACATTTATATATATCTTTTATGTTTTTTTGGCCTTTTTGTATTCGGAAACCCGCTTTTTTTAAACAGGAAAATCAGGAAATCTGTGATTTTTTCAAAAATACGGAGCAGAGTGGAATTTTTCTAACAAAACAAATAACAGCCTTGACCATGTCAATAATTGATATAAATATCAGCTTTAATGCATTCTTTGTTTTTGTACAAGGATGATTTTTAAAATTAACCCACAACTTTACTGTTCGTGGACACAAATGGCCGCCCTTATTATAAAGCTAAAAAATAATAATAAATCCATATTTTTTCCAAATTTCACTGCATGAAATCTTTTCAACGACTTCAGACCTATCTAAAAATATGAAGTTTCATGTAATTTTTTAGTTATTTTTATGTATCATGGCTTTTTAGTAATCGGAAACCATGATTTTAGAAACAGAAAATATGGCAAAAATGTGATATTTTTAAAAAGAAGTTGCAGACTGGAATTATTTTGATGAATATATAACAGCCTTGACTGTGTCAATATTTTATAATAATATGGATTTAAATGCATCTTTACTTTTGGCACAAGGAGGATTTTTAAAATTAACCCACAACTTTACTGTTCGTGGACACAAATGATCGCCCATATTATAAAGCTATAAAAAAATAATAAATCCATATTTATCGTATTTTTATTTTATCATTAAAGCTGATATTTATATCAATTATTGACATGATCAAGGCTGTTATTTATTAGTTAGAAAAATTCCACTCTGCACCGTATTTTTGAAAAAATCACAGATTTCCTGATTTTCCTGTTTAAAAAAAGCGGGTTTCTGCATACAAAAAGGCCAAAAAAAAACCATAAAAGATATATAAATATTATTAAAATTTGTATATCTATGGAAAGCTCTGAAATTGCTGAAAAGATTTGATGCAGTGAAAGTTCAAAAAATATGGATTTATTATTTTTTATAGCTTTTTATTACTTAAAAATGGTAAAAAAAAAAAAAAAAAAATGTTGTGAATGTTTTTATTACTTTAAATGGCCTAAATAATAGATAAATGAAAACGTTTTAAAAAAGAAAAGTTTAAAGGGGGGGGCGGGTCGTTGATCAGTTGTTGCCATATGGCAACAATATGCAATCGTGGAAAGTACCATAAATCAACATTTTTGACCAAAAAGGCTTTTTGTTTAAAACAAGACTCAACATATCCATGTCATACACTTCCAAAATGAACAAATAAACATTTATACAGTGAAAACATTTTATAATTTCAATAGTTATCTAAAACATCTGCTAATAAAACCCCAAAACCTTGAACCTGACTCAATAAAGTACGATCTATCATTCTTCATTGAATTTCATGAAGTTTTTTTTCCAATTTCAGTTCATTTCATTTCAACTAATTTCAGCTGATTTAATCTGATTTCATTAATTTGATCTGATTTCATTTTATGCCTTGTGAAAGTCAACAAAGCAGTTCCTCTCAATGTCTGCCAATAGAAACAACGAGCCTTGAACCTTTTTCAATTCAGTTCAATCTATCATTCTTATTTTTTTCATTTCATTCAGTTGTTTTTTCTGTTTTATTTCATTTGATTCTTTTGATTACAACTGATTTCAGTTTTTTTTTTATCTGATTCCTCCTCTAGATTGACAGTTATTTCTACCCTGCTCTCTTTCCCTCCCCTGTAGAAGTAGCTGGGATGCATCTTTTAAGGAGGAAATTGGATACTCTGTTAAAGATAGCCCGCAACATACCTTAAATTACAAAATATAAAAATATATATAATGTTATTACTTTTAAAACATAAGTAAAAGATGTAGAGAGTGTCAGGATAGTTTCATGCTATGTAAACGAATGGAGCCCCATTAGGTTGTATACACTAGGAATTTTCCATATTTGCATATTTGCCATATGGCAACAAATCTGTTTTGGCATTTTACAAAAAAAATTATAACAACAAAATTATTTAAATGTAAAAAAAAATCAAGTTTATTTACTCCAAATAGTAATCATAATTTTTATTTGGTGAAAATACTCAAAATATTCTAAATAAAAGACGATCTTGGCGAGCCCCAGACAGCTATGTTTGGATGTCAAATGTCCATTAGCAAAAAGGACTGTCAAACAAGATCTCCTGGCCATGCGGCCTCATAAATTCTATTTCCTTCAAAATAAAAGCCCCCTTGTCACACGTAAATGTAAAAACATACATTTTATTTCACAGCTTTTTAGAAAAATGAAGATGAAGTAATTGTTGCCATATGGCAACACTATGCAATAGAGGGTTATAAAGCTATAAAAAAAAAAAATCCATATTTATCGTATTTTTATTTTATCATTAAAGCTGATATTTATATCAATTATTGACATGGTCAAGGCTGTTATTGATTAGTTAGAAAAATTCCACTCTGCACCGTATTTTTGAAAAAATCACAGATTTCCTGATTTTCCTGTTTAAAAAAAGCGGGTTTCTGCATACAAAAAGGCCAAGAAAACATAAAAGATATATAAATATTATTAAAATTTGTATATCTATGGAAAGCTCTGAAATTGCTGAAAAGATTTGATGCAGTGAAAGTTCAAAAAATATGGATTTATTATTTTTTTTTTATAGCTTTTTATTACTTAAAAATGGTAAAAAATGTTTTTAATGTTTTTATTACTTTAAATGGCCTAAATAATAGATAAATGAAAACTTTAAAAAAAAAGAGTTTAAAGGGGGGGTCGTTGATCAATTGTTGCCATATGGCAACAATATGCAATCGTGGAAAGTACCATAAATCAACATTTTTGACCAAAAAGGCATTTTATTTAAAACAAGACTCAACATATCCATGTCATACACTTCCAAAATGAACAAATAAACATTTATACAGTGAAAACATTTTATAATTTCAATAGTTATCTAAAACATCTGCTAATAAAACCCCAAAACCTTGAACCTGACTCAATAAAGTACGATCTATCATTCTTCATTTAAATTTCATGAAGTTTTTTTTCCAATTTCAGTTCATTTCATTTCAACTAATTTCAGCTGATTTAATCTGATTTCATTAATTTGATCTGATTTCATTTTATGCCTTGTGAAAGTCAACAAAGCAGTTCCTCTCACAATGTCTGCCAATAGAAACAAAGAGCCTTGAACCTTTTTCAATTCAGTTCAATCTATCATTCTTATTTTTTTCATTTCATTCAGTTGTTTTTTCTGTTTTATTTCATTTGATTCATTTGATTACAACTGATTTCAGTTTTTTTTTTATATCTTGTTCCTCCTCTAGTTTGACAGTTATTTCTACCCTGCTCTCTTTCCCTCCCCTGTAGAAGTAGCTGGGATGCATCTTTTAAGGAGGAAATTGGAGCAGATTTAAGCAGAAAAACAACTTTCAGGAAGAATTCATCAGTTTCATAAATATAACAGACTTTCTTGCCAAAAGTAAGCAGCGTAGAGTGATACAACACATTTTGATGTCTTTCAGGATAACATGCAGTAAAATAGCGATTTTCCTCCCAAATGAGCAAAAAACACTGCAGAAACAGAGTTAAGCCGAAAAACACGTGGGCATTATAGTTCAATAATTCCCAGGTCATGTGATCTGTTGGTTCAAAATCGGTGTTGGACAGTAGACTTAAGCCTGCTATGACACACACCTCTTTCTATTGCATTTGGACACATTTAATAGTTTTAATAAATTTTAATGTAGCCTATTCCATACTGTAAATAAATAACAATAACATTTTAATGTAGTTCTCATATTTTTTAGAAAATCTTATTGTATTTCACAACCACTTTTTATTTTGTAAACTGGAATTTAACACACGCTTTTATAAGTTAGTGCTGACTTTTCCACTTATTTTTGTGCGCTTGCCATAAAGTCTGTAATAAGAGCGCACTTGAAATGTTGGAGCGGCTGGCTCGACCGCGTGAAATCGAGAGACGGCTGACGTGAACGCAGTTGTATACGTTGACATATCACAAAAACCTTCATGGTCACAGAACTATAATAAAGTTGTATTTTCCCAGTCACACTCACAACTCATCTGCTGTTTATCAATGTCAGTAAAAAAAAAGGTAATTACATATATTTTCAACAGGACAGCAAATTAAAGACAACACACCAATGTTTAACAGTTAAAACATTTATTGAGATCAACATTTGATTCAAACAGCATTCAACAACGCTACGTGTCCCGATCTGATGTCAAAAGTCAGTGATCGTGAAACTCTTAAAAGGCTGCACAGTTTATTACAAAGTATCATTCGACCATCGCATTATGAAGATCTTAACAGGGATTAATTTTCTTCTATGGGTTACAAGGACGAGTCATTTTGTCGTCAACACCGCACACACTACAGTAGAATATATCCCTCAAATTCAGCATGCTTACAGAAATACACTCTTGTGCTTACACTTAATGCAGACACATATGCCATCAGTTTGATCACAAGATGAAGCGAAAATTTCCTCCACATTGTAAAAAAACCTACTTCTCTGTACCTATTTTCAAGTCCTCCCGACTCTTGTTATGCGTTGAACATGAACAAATTGTTTGTTGATACCCCGAATTGACGGTAAAATGCGGCTTTCGGGGCCATCACCAGTTGACACAGTCGGAAATTTGTCATTTTGATGATTTGAAAACCTTTTGTCATCACGCTCAATGTTGTGCAGTCACTTCCACCACTAAGTAAATGGGTGTAAAGACCTCATTTTTGTGTATACAATTGATTCGGGAGGTGTTCAGATAGTAAACGAAAGGGTCCTTCAGACACGCCCCCTCACTTCTGCCTGGAAGGTCACCAGTTCATTTAATACGGTACACCGGCGGAGCCTGTTGTCTTTTAGTATAAGCAGCAAAGTTCTACTTCAGATTATTCCATCTCTCATGACAAGAGCAACAAGAATGTCATTATATGACAGTCTGAGGTGGAAGTGAAAGTTAACAGGCTCACTTCTTCTCTCCATTGTGTGTGTTTGTGAACGTCTGGCTTCTCTACGGGAAGCCGTAGCGGACAAGAATAAGGACAAGTCAAAACGTGATGAATAACTTTATTTCGAGCGCACGCTTTAGCTAAAACGTGCGCACGAACAAGTATTTCGAGCGCACGTCTGTTTTATTATTTCGTGCGCACGTTTTAATATATCGTGCCCACGAGTTATATATTTGGTTTTATTTTGCCCTCTGAGGCGCCTAAGGGGCTCCGTATTTTAGCATGTTTCAGTATAACATGCAGTAAATTACAGATTTTTCTCCCAAATGAGCAAAAAACACTGCAGAAACAGAGTTAAGAAGAAAAACACTACTTTCAGGAAGAATTCATCAGTTTCAAAAATATAACAAACTTTCTTGCCAAAAATAAGCAGCTTAGAGTGAAACAATACATTTTGGCGTATTTCAGTATAACATGAAGTAAATAGCGATGTTCCTCCCAAATGAGCAAAACACTCTGCAGGAACACAGTTGAGCAGAAAACCACAACTTTCAGGAAGAATTCATCAGTTTCATCAATATAACAGACTTTCTTGCCCAAAATAAGCAGCTTAGAGTGAAACAACACATTTTGGCATGTTTCAGTATAATACGCAGTAAAATAGCGATTTTCCTCCCAATTGAGCAAGAAACACTGCAGGAACAGGGTTAAGCAGAAAAAACACTATCAAGAATAATTAATCATTTTCATAAATATAACAGACTTTCTTGCCCAAAATAAGCAGCTTAGAGTGAAACAACACATTTTAGCATGTTTCAGTATAATATGCAGTAAAATAGGGACTTTCCTCCCAATTGAGCAAAAAACACTGCAGGGTGGGGTTAAGCAGAAAAACACTATCAGGAAGAATTAATCATTTTCATAAG
Organism: Scarus forsteni; assembly: GCA_036419115.1. NCBI lineage: Eukaryota > Metazoa > Chordata > Actinopteri > Labriformes > Labridae > Scarus > Scarus forsteni. Next base: position 891,139 of record JAZDUH010000083.1, read on the forward strand.
TATAACAGACTATCTTGCCAAAAATAAGCAGATAAGAGAGGAAAAGCACATTTTAGCATGTTTCAGTATAACATGCAGTAAAATAGAGATTTCCCTCCCATATGCGCACCAAACACTGCAGAAACAGAGTTACTCAGAAAAACACAACTTTCAGGAAGAATTCATCAGTTTCATAAATATAACAGACTTTCTTGCCCAAAATAAGCAGATAAGTGTGGAACAACACATTTTAGCATGTTTCAGTATAATATGCAGTAAAATAGCGATTTTCCTCCCAATTGAGCAAAAAACACTGCAGGAACAGGGTTAAGCAGAATAACACAATTTTCAGGAAAAGATAATCAGCTTCATCAATATAACAGACTTTCTTGCCAAAAATAAGCAGCTTAGAGTGAAACAACACATTTTAGCATGTTTCAGTATAACATGAAGTAAAATAGAGATTTTCCTCCCAAATGAGGAATAACACTGCACGTACAGAGTTAAGCAGAAAAACACAACTTTCAGAAATAATTCATCAGTTTCATCAATATAATGGACTTTTTTGCCAATAGTAAGCAGCTAAAAGTGAAACAACGTGTCTTGGCATGTTTCAATATAACATGAAGTAAATTATAGATTTTCCTCCCAAATGAGCAAAAAACACTGCAGGAACAGAGTTAAGCAGAAAAACACAACTTTCAGGAAGAATTCATCAGTTTCATAAATATATCAGACTTACTTGCCAAAAATAAGCAGCTTAGAGTCAAACAACACATTTTAGCATGTTTCAGTATAACATGCAGTAAAATATAGATTTTCGTCCCAAATGAGCAAAAAACACTGCAGGAACAGAGTTAAGCAGAAAAACACAACTTTCAGGAAGAATTAATCAGTTTCAGCAATATAACAGACATTCTTGCCCAAAATAAGCAGCTTAGAGTGAAACAACACATTTTATCATGTTTCAGTATAACATGCAGTAAAATAGAGATTTCCCTCCCAAATGAGCAAAAAACACTGCAGGAACAGATTTAAGCAGAAAAACACAACTTTCAGGAAGAATTCATCAGTTTCATCAATATAACAGACGTCCTTGCCAAAATAAGCAGAGTAGTATGAAACAACACATTTTGGCCTCTTTCAGTATAACATGAAGTAAAATATAGATTTCCATCCCAAATAAGCAAAAAACACTGCAGGAACAGAGTTAAGCAGAAAAACACAACTTTCAGTAAAAACTCATCAATTTCATAAATATAACAGACTTTCTTGCCAAAATCAGCAGCTTAGAGTGACACAACACATTTTGGCATGCAGTAAAAGTTAGATTTCCCGTTTTTTGGACAGCACTTGACCCAAATGAGCAGAAACGCTGTAAGGAGAAAATTAAGCGGAAAAACACAACTTTCCTTGAAAATTCATCAATTTCAGAAATATAACAGACTTTCTTGCCTAAAATCAGCAGATTAGTGTGACACATCACATTTTGGCATGATTCATATGCGGTAAAACTTAGATTTCCCATTTGTTGGACAGCACCTGACCCAAATAAGCAGAAACGCTGCAAATAGACAATTTAAGCAGAAAAACACAACTTTCAGTAAAAACTCATCAATTTCATAAAAATAACAGACTTTCTTGCCAAAAATCAGCAGATTAGTGTGACACAACACATTTTGGCATGATTCAGTATAACATGCAGTAAAACTTAGATTTCCCGTTTATGGACAGCACTTGACCCAAATGAGCAGAAACGCTGCAGGGAGAAAGTTAAAGAGACTGTGAGGAGTTTTTGAGTAATTACAAAAGTCTCACTTTTAGACGTATGCCTGATCGAAATACACACTTTAAGATGAGTATCGATGAGTTTTATACCATCTAAATAGGTTATCTATAAATGCTATTCTTTAGCCTTCCGTTCGGGTCGGACAGGGCTGGACTGGCCTGGATACTCAACTTCGGGGAACCAGACAATTAAAACTAGAGCAAATTTATATTATTTTATTATTTATATTACACATCTGAGAGCGCCGGGCTGTAAGTAGCGATTTTTAGCCATCTACAACTACGATAATAACTTTTCCCCGCATTACTCGTCGTCACACATCAAAAACTACCGCTACGTAACTAGAAAGAGATACATTACCTTGTGGCTTTGCATCCTGTAAGTTGTTGAAAAAGAACTTGTATAGCAATGCAGAGTTCCGACAAAGATCCATGCTGCATTTACCACAACAAACAAACACACTTTGGCTTCACGTCTCCGGTGCGTTCAAGTTGTAGTCAGAAGTAGGAATTTTGAGCTCCGAGTCGGAAACTAAAACTGGAACGTCCCCAGAGGTCTGAATTTCCTACTGGGAACTCGGTGAAACCTCGCCATCCCGAGGTGTCAATCAAAGATGGATGCCCCCAGTATGAACAGTTATTTATCTCCTGTAATAATCGGTTTATTTGCACTTCTGACTGGGGTGTGTCGCTCTAGATCAGCTGTATACATAGTATTGTTAGATTTATATTTACAAAAATGCTGCCATAGTGATAATCACATTCTTCATACAACAACGCAGGGCGTTCTAACAGCAGCTAACAATAGCCTGGTAGATCGGCATGTTTTTTTCTGACTTCAACTGGAACGCCGATAAGTGGGAGATGATATCACTCCCATTTCTGAGGTTACAGGAACGCAGCATTACGCCGGCGATAAATTCTCCTCATAGCACCTTTAAGCAGAAAAACACAACTTTCAGTAAAAACTCATCAATTTCATAAAAATAACAGACTTTCTTGCCAAAAATCAGCAAATTAGTGTGACACAACACATTTTGGTATGATTCAGTATAACATGCAATAAAACATAGATTTCCCGTTTTTGGACAGCACTCCTTCCCAAATGAGCAGAAACGCTGCAGGGAGAAAATTAAGCAGAAAAAACAACTTTCAGACAAAATTAATCAATTCACTAGCAAGGACCACACCACAAATTTATGCGTTTGAAGGTTTAATGAAGATTTGACAATAAGAGGGATGACAGTGATGAATGTGTGACATGAGATTTGTCGAGAGAGATGAGCCATCGAGAAGATGTCGTAAGCCAGGCAGAGGGAGACTCAGTGAGTGGGGGTACGGTCTCATCTTGTTCTGCCTGAGCTGATCTTGACCCCACCTAGGATAAAGTGAGGAAGGAGCTGAGTGGAGAAAAGAAGACAATGATTGAAAATGAAGGGTTGGAGGGTGGGTTGAAGAGTCACAGACAAACTGAGCTATGAGGCATGGCTGAGTATAAGTAGGCTTGTCGCTGATTGGAGGTGTGGTTTGTGGCGTGGTTCAGCTCCCGAACTTTAGTTAATTACATTAACTCCATTTCACTAGCAAGGACCACACCACAAATGTATGCGTTTGAAGGTTTAATGAAGATTTGACAATAAGAGGGATGATCGTGATGGATGTGTGACATGAGATTTGTCGAGAGAGATGAGCCATCGAGAAGACGTCGTAAGCCAGGCAAAAAGAGTAATATTGAACGGAGATCTGGTCAGTATGGACAGACATGGATTATGAGTTGTTTTAATGAATGTGATGAGGCTCGTACACGTGATTGGGAATTGGAAGAGCCCGAGCGGTAGCTTACTCTCAATGACGTGGATGGAGTAGATGTTATGTGGATCGGAGTGATTGAAACTGGAATGTCACTCTGACGTGGAGTGAGATCGTGGAGGATTATCTTGTGGAGGTAGAGCGAGGTTTGGTAGCTGTGGAGCTAGTTCGATATTGAAGGTTTGTGATAGTCGAGGAAGTCTTAGCCCTTGCAAGGAATCTCCTCGACTTCTGATGTGTCGAGTATGCGAGTATGGACTCATGACCATTTTAACCCCCAAAAGATGGTGGATGTTATCGTGAATGCGTCTGAGCGGATGGTGGAGACTGAACTCCTGTATTTAACCCCGCAGAGAATACAGAGTCGGACCCTGGCTGGAGCGAGCTCCAAGAGCTGAGGACTTGACGAGTGTTAGTCAAACTAACTTTGTCTGAAGCTGGAGTTGCCTTCTTGCGAGATGAATTACCGTTTCCAGCACTGTGGTCAGATTATGATGTTATACCCAGGGGCGTATCTAGTCATTTGGGGGCCCTAGGCAAATCCAGTCATTGGGGCCCTTTACATCCGTGTACTGCGCTGACAAAAGTTTTATTCTCATCTCAACACTTCTTTCGTGTGGCACCAGCATCAGGTTCAGCCTGAAGTTGATGAATTTGTATGTCGCGTTTCTAAAAAAAACACCAGACACCACAAAAGAAAACAAGGTCAGTTACGAGAACAAAAATTTTACCAGTATAATTTCATCAAATTTACCTTTTGTCTTTCTGTCCTCCTCCCTTATCTCTCTGTGATGTTTTTGTCTCCTTTTTCCTGCTCTGTCTTCCTTCTTTCTCTGTGAAGGTTTTGTCTCCTTTTTCCTTCTCTGTCTCCCTTCTTTCCCTGTGAACGTTTTGTCTCCTTTTTTCTTCTCTGTCTCCCTTCTTTCTATCTGATGTTTTTGTCTCCTTTTTCCTTCTTTGTCTCCCTTCTTTCTCTGTGATGGTCCATTCAATACTCACATCTTCATGAAAAGAATTCCTTGCTTCACTCGCCACATCTCCTCCTTGGCTGACACTGACAGCAGAGCTGCTACTGACAGCAGCGTCTAGCTCCAGCTGTTGCTGAGAATTCCTTCTCGGTGTCACCGTGAAAAAGGTTGATACCTTTGGTAGTTTTGATAAAAACTGTTTATTTTCTTGTCGCCTTCTCCTCTTCTCCGCTCCACTGGGATAACTCCGGTTCATTTTTCTCACTGCTCACCCGCTCTCTCAGAACCGCGCTAAGAGTTTGTTTTGCTGCCGTCTTCCTGAATCAAGCCTGCGCGTGCACAGTAACATGGAACAGTCCATTGCGCGAGAAAGGACGGGGGGGTAACGATCATGATAGGGATAGATCAACCATTTTTATTTAGTTTTGAGCGTGCAAATTAAGACTAAAACAATAGTAATTACATCAAATTAAAAACATCTTTATTAATCAGCTTTCTTGAGATATTTGGGGGCCCCTGGAAATCTTGGGGCCCCAGGCGATTGCCTGTGTTTGCCTAATGGTAAGTCCGCCCATGGTTATACCATAACGTAAAGCTGCAGACGGCTCGTGCATTGTTTAACCCGAGGTTTGGGTTTAGTTGAATGGTGACTTAGATGACACTGTAAGGTCCTACGTAAGGGACTCGCACGGAGTAGCTTGAGTTAGTTAAAATTCCTGGCCATGTACTGGTGTCAAGTAAAGCTTACTCCTTATGCCAGCGATAGAACTTTACAAATGCATAGGTGAACGTGATGCTCTCATGTGATATCATATTAATATACTTATTTATTTATTTATTTACCTATTTATTGTTTTTTTTGTTTTTTTTTCTCCTTCTGATGAGACTGCTTTCCTTTGTTACTTACCCTTTAGTCGACATTCCTGGCCATGTACTGATGTCAAGTAAAGCTTACGCCTTATGCTAACGATAGAACTTTACGAATGCGTATTGGCAATGAGATAGGTGAACGTGATGCTCTCATGTGATATCATATTAATATACTTTTATATTTATTTATTTATTTATTTATTGTTATTCTCCTTCTGGTGAGACAGCTTTCATTTGTTACTTACCCTTTAGTCATGTGACCCTGCACATCTAGGTCCGATAACCTGACGTGTGGTCCGGTATGACCAACTGACTTAGCCGTGAAGTCCAGGCCGTCTCACCTGACAAATGAGCTGGCTGGGGATGACCCTGCAGCTTGGCATGCTGATCTCCCTGACTAACCGTTTGGTCATGTGACCCGTCATCAGGGGCGGATCTACCATTAAGGCGAACTAGGCGAATGCCTTAGGCCCCCAACTTGCAGGGGGCCCCAAACCAGTTGCCCCCGCCCCAGCTAACAAAGGCCAGGGCCCCTACAGCCAGCAGCACCCCCACGATTGTCATTTATAATTATTTTAGTGTAGTAATAATATAAATGGCAAAACAAACAAACAAAACATCAGAATGCCAAAATCATATTATCTGCTCCCCCCATAGCCTCTACAATGGACTGTCCCATGATGACGGAAAACTGAGCAGCCAAGAAGTTATGTGGGTTTGTTGACGTGAGAACAGAGAAGCGCGTGAGTTAAAATGAAGCTAAGTTATCAGAGAGGGTCGGAGAAAAGGAAAGGGCGAGAGGAAATCAAAAAATACACTGCCACATTCCCAAAGGTGTCATGACTCTGTACGGTGTCGGTGACACCAGTGAGAGGAAAAATATGACAACGAGCCAGAGCTAGGCTAATCGTGGCAGACTGTGACTTCCAGCGGGTTCGTGCGACAGGCTGCTCCCGAGCCAGGTGTCACGTGCCCTGTGGCAAAGCAGTGATGATGAAGATGAAGATGGGGTGAGTCCGCGGCCACACAGCCCACTCCTGACAGTCCTGTTGAGTTAGTGCTGGATATGAAAAACCTCCACTCTCCTTCTGTCCCTCTCGAGCCCTCTACACATTAGTTGCTTCACATTATGCAAGTCTAAATAATTACTATTGTATAAATACAATCGCACACACTCAAATTAAAAAAAAAATCTCGCTCTAATTTGCGCAATTTAAGAGTCTGATGCGTTGCCATTGTTTCAATATAGTCAATAAAATGCATTTCTCCTTTCCCCCTACTGTGGCCTGTCGTCTGACTCTGCTGTGCAAGAGGCCATCCACTCTGTCCCGCACAGTTTGATCGTTCAAAACATTCAACAAACAACGGTGCCTTCAGTTAAACGGGGAATAACATGAATGAAACGGGCACTGATGTCAGTAAGGCTTCCACACAAAGCAGAGAAAGGAAGGAAAAGCTGAAGGACAGATTTTCAGCCGCTGTATTTGTGATGCACATTCATCTAAATCCCTCCTGAATCGCTCTGCATCTTTGCGCGCGCACCGGTCTGCCGGTGAGCACTAGACGCAGACGGACGCGCATCGCAGCCAGGGACAGTGAGAACTCATCAGTCACTTTGTGCGGTTTTATAACTCAAACGGTGTCTTGATAGCTCATGTGCTCCGTTGAAGTGAACACATAACGTTGAAAGATGATAAATCAGCTTTTTGATGAATTAAAACTCAGCATCCTTCATCAGTCCATGTGAGCCACTGTTTTCCCTCACTCACTATTTCTAAATTATAAATTAATCTCGAAGTTTCCTGCATCACGCATTCTCCATGATATAAGAACAATCTATTAAGTATTAAGCTTCAGTTACCATCGACTAGTGAAGTGTTTCTCAACCTGTGGGTGGAGGTTCATAAGTGGGTCTCAGAGCTGTTTTCAGTGAATGGTGATGGAAATCAGGTCAAAATGTGGCAAATATGTCTATGGACACCCTAAAAGGACAAACATCATAGTCAGTGTTGGGCAAATTACTTCAAAAATATTAGTTACAGCTACTAGTTACTTTCCAAAAAAAGTAACTGAGGTACTAACAGAATATTCCTTCATAAATGTAATTAGTTCCCAGGTAAAGAAACTGATGTGTTACTTTTCTGAAAAATATTTTCCTGCTTGAACTGTGTGTCTCCGTCTCTGTGTCCTTCCTTGTTACCTGCTGCAGCAGCTCTGACATCATCAGCGGAGTTCTCGCTGTTTTTGGTCTCTAGATTTTAGATTTACTAACAACAGACAAACACTTTGCTTTAGGACTTTTAATTTTTTTCCACAGTACATTTCAATTTTAAAGTCATATTTCTTCTTTTTTGTCTCTTAATTTCCTTATTAAACATCCTTTTGTTTGGAGGTGGAACATCCTTTTCTTTGCACAGAAGTGAAGGGAGGGGCTGCTGTTATTTATAACTCTGTTATTGCTTAACAGTCTAACCTTGATTTTTGTAACCAAAAAGACATGTCAGGGTTTTATCTAAGATTTATCTTAATCTTCTACAACTTTATCATGGTGAAAATAGTAGCTACATTAGAAATAAATTTAATTCTGGCAATGAGGATTTATTTTAGGTTGAAAGCCAAATTTTACAGTAAAATTTAAATTTGTATTTAGAAAGGGATAAAATAATTTTAATAACTTCTGAATTGGGTTTATGTTGATGGTTTGGGGGCTCAACAAGTCCAAATGAACAGCTGCACTATTGGAACAAACCCAAAAAACTGCAGCCTACAACTCTCAATATACACATGCAAGTTAGAAAAGAAGAGTTTTCTTGTCTGTCTTAACCTGACAAGCCAGATGGACAGCTCCATATATCTGCCACAGAAATATTTCATTAGTCCTCTTTCTGCAGGTCTGCAGGATTTCAGGAACTGAATCAGGCAGGCCCATCTGCTATGCAAGGTTATGTCTGTCTGTTACAAGCACAACTCCTGTCTGTGTCTGATTGAGTGAGGCAGGTCGGATAACAACTGTTGGATATTGGTGCAAAGTAGCTCGCCACATTTCATTGTCGGTAACGTTTAATGGCGTTATAACATTTGAAATAGTTGGTTGCATTAGCTGTTACTGGGAAAGAGTAACAGTGTTAGTAACATCGTTATTTTTAATCCCTTTACTCCCAAAACTGATCATAGTATGTCAGAGCACCACCTTGTACAAGACCAAACTTGGTGAGTGAGTTATTTAATTTTGATAGTTGAGTGAACAAAAAAAAAATTCAGATATACTGATTCCCAATATATGAATATTAATAGATGATAGATGAATGAATGAATGATTAAGATAAATTGATAGATAGCAAACAACAGAGGGAAAACACTGGCCTTTGCCTTTTCTACTTTTTTGTTTCTAAACAACAGATGCAGAGGGCCCCTGGCTATGTTGGCCTTAGGCCCCCAAATTGCTTAGTCCGCCACTGCCCGTCATGTCAGGGTGCGATGACCTAACATGTGGTCCGGCAGGGCTGTCCGTGGCTGAGATAGAGCTCATTTGGGAGGGAAATCTATAATTTACTGCATGTTATGCTGAAACATGCCAAAATGTGTTGTTTCATACTACTCTATTTATTTTGGCAAGAAATTCTGTTATATTTCTGAAACTGATGAATTCTATCTGAAAGTTGTGTTTTTCTTCTTTACTCTCTTCCTGCAGTGTTTTTTGCTCTTTAGGGAGGAAAATCGCTATTTTACTTCATATTATACTGAAAGAGGCCAAAATGTGTTGTTTCACTCTAAGCTGCTTATTTTTGGCAGGAAAGTCTGTTATATTTATGAAACTGACGAAGTCTCACGAAAAGTTGTGTTTTTCTGCTTAACTCTGTTCCTGCAGTGTTTTTTGCTCATTTGCGAGGAAAATCTATACTTTACTTCATGTTATACTGAAAACGCCAAAATGTGTTGTTTCACTCTAAGCTGCTTATTTTTGGCAAGAAAGTCTGTTATATTTATGAAACTGATGAATTCTTCCTGAAAGTTGTTGTTTTTCTGCTTAATCCTCGTGTGCTGTTTAAAATTCACCCACAACTTTACTGTTCGTGGACACAAATGACCGCCCATATTATAAAGCTATAAAAATATAATAAATCCATATTTATTGAACTTTCACTGCATCACATCTTTTCAGCAATTTCAGAGCTTTTCCATAGATATAAAAATTTTAAAAATATTTATATATCTTTTATGTTTTTTTGGCCTTTTTGTATGCAGAAACCCGCTTTTTTTAAACAGGAAAATCCGGAAATCTGTGATTTTTTCAAAAATACGGTGCAGAGTGGAATTTTTCTAACAAATAAATAACAGCCTTGACCATATCAATAATTGATATACATATCAGCTTTAATGCATTCTTTGTTTTTGCACAAGGAGGATTTTTAAAATTAACCCACAACTTCACTGTTCGTGGACACAAATGGCCGCCCTTATTATAAAGCTAAAAAATAATAATAAATCCATATTTTTTCCAAATTTCACTGCATGAAATCTTTTCAACAACTTCAGACCTATCTAAAAAAAATATGAAGTTTCATATTATTTTTTAGTTATTTTTATGTATTATGGCTTTTTAGTAATCGAAAACCATGATTTTAGAAACAGAAAATATGGCAAAAATGTGATATTTTTAAAAAGAAGTTGCAGACTGGAATTATTTTGATGAATATATAACAGCCTTGACTGTGTCAATATTTTATAATAATATGGATTTAAATGCATCTTTACTTTTGGCACAAGGAGGATTTTTAAAATTAACCCACAACTTTACTGTTCGTGGACACAAATGATCGCCCATATTATAAAGCTATAAAAAAATAATAAATCCATATTCATCGTATTTTTATTTTATCATTAAAGCTGATATTTATATCAATTATTGACATGATCAAGGCTGTTATTTATTAGTTAGAAAAATTCCACTCTGCACCGTATTTTTGAAAAAATCACAGATTTCCTGATTTTCCTGTTTAATGAAAGCGGGTGTCTCCATACAAAAAGGCCAAAAACATATAAAAGATATATAAATATTATTAAAATTTGTATATCTATGGAAAGCTCTGAAATTGCTGAAAAGATTTGATGCAGTGAAAGTTCAAAAAATATGGATTTATTATTTTTTTTTATAGCTTTTTATTACTTAAAAATGGTAAAAAATGTTTTGAATGTTTTTATTACTTTAAATGGCCTAAATAATAGATAAATGAAAACTTAAAAAAAAAAAAAAAGTTTAAAGGGGGGGTCGTTGATCAATTGTTGCCATATGGCAACAATATGCAATCGTGGAAAGTACCATAAATCAACATTTTTGACCAAAAAGGCATTTTATTTAAAACAAGACTCAACATATCCATGTCATACTCTTCCAAAATGAACAAATAAACATTTATACAGTGAAAACATTTTATAATTTCAATAGTTATCTAAAACATCTGCTAATAAAACCCCAAAACCTTGAACCTGACTCAATAAAGTACGATCTATCATTCTTCATTTAAATTTCATGGTTTTTTTTTCCAATTTCAGTTCATTTGATTTCAACTAATTTCAGCTGATTTAATCTGATTTCATTAATTTGATCTGATTTCATTTTATGCCTTGTGAAAGTCAACAAAGCAGTTCCTCTCAATGTCTGCCAATAGAAACAAAGAGCCTTGAACCTTTTTCAATTCAGTTCAAGCTATCGTTCTTATTTTTTTCATTTCATTCAGTTGTTTTTTCTGTTTCATTTCATTTGATTCATTTGATTACAACTCATTTCAGTTTTTTTTTTTATCTGATTCCTCCTCTAGATTGACAGTTATTTCTACCCTGCTCTCTTTCCCTCCCCTGTAGAAGTAGCTGGGATGCATCTTTTAAGGAAGAAATTGGATACTCTGTTAGAGATAGCCCGCAACATACCTTAAATTACAAAATATAAAAAAATATATAATGTTATTACTTTTAAAACATAAGTAAAAGATGTAGAGAGTGTCAGGATAGTTTCATGCTATGTAAATGAATGGAGCCCCATTAGGTTGACAATCTTTACCAAGACAATCTTGGAGAGCCCCAGACAGCTATGTTTGGATGTCAAATGTCCATTAGCAAAAAGGACTGTCAAACAAGATCTCCTGGCCATGCGGCCTCATAAATTCTATTTCCTTCAAACTGAAAGCCCCCTTGTCACACCTAAATGTAAAAACATACATTTTATTTCACAGCTTTTTAGAAAAATGAAGGTAAAGTAATTGTTGCCATATGGCAACACTATGCAATAGAGGGTTATAAAGCTATAAAAAAAAAAAAATCCATATTTATCGTATTTCTATTTTATCATTAAAGCTGATATTTATATCAATTATTGACATGGTCAAGGCTGTTATTTATTAGTTAGAAAAATTCCACTCTGCACCGTATTTTTGAAAAAATCACAGATTTCCTGATTTTCCTGTTTAAAAAAAGCGGGTTTCTGCATACAAAAAGGCCAAAAAAACATAAAAGGTATATAAATATTATTAAAATTTGTATCTATGGAAAGCTCTGAAATTGCTGAAAAGATGTGATGCAGTGAAAGTTCAATAAATATGGATTTATTATTTTTTTATAGCTTTATAATATGGGCGGTCTTTTCTGTCCACGAACAGTAAAGCTGTGGGTTAATTTTAAAAATCCTCCTTGTGCCAAAAGTAAAGATGCATTTAAATCCATATCGTTATAAAATATTGACACAGTCAAGGCTGTTATATATTCATCAAAATAATTCCAATCTGCACCTTCTTTTTAAAAATATTACATTTTTGCCATATTTCCTGTTTCTAAAATCATGGTTTTCAATGACTAAACAGCCATAATACATAAACATAACAAAAAATTACATGAAACTTCATATTTTTAGATAGGTCTGAAGTTGTTGAAAAGAATTCATGCAGTGAAATTTGGAAAAAAATAAGGATTTATTATTTTTTTATAGCTTTATAATATGGGCGGTCATTTGTGTTCACAAAGAGTAAAGTTGTGGGTGAATTTTAAACAGCACACGAGGATTAAGCAGAAAAACAACAACTTTCAGGAAGAATTCATCAGTTTCATAAATATAACAAACTTTCTTGCAAAAAATAAGCAGCTTAGAGTGAAACAACACATTTTGGCGTATTTCAGTATAACATGCAGTAAAATAGCGATTTTCCTCCCAAATGAGCAAAACACTCTGCAGGAACAGAGTTAAGCAGAAAACCACAACTTTCAGGAAGAATTCATCAGTTTCAGAATTATAACAGACTTTCTTGGCCAGAATAAGCAGATAAGTGTGGAACAACACATTTTTAGCAGGTTTCAGTATAACATGAAGTAAAGTATAGATTTTCCTCCCAAATGAGCAAAAAACACTGCAGGAACAGAGTTAAGCAGAAAAACACAACTTTCAGGAAGAATTCATCAGTTTCATGTATATTAACAGACTTTCTTGCCACAACTAAGCAGCTTAGAGTGAAACAACACATTTTGGCGTATTTCAGTATAACATGCAGTAAAATAGAGATTTCCCTCCCAAATGAGCAACAAACACTGCAGGAACAGAGTTAAGCAGAAAAACACTACTTTCATTAAGAATTCATCAGTTTCATCAATATAACAGACTTTCTTGCCAAAATTAAGCAACTTAGAGTGATGCAACACATTTTGGTGTCTTTTAGGATAACATGCAGTAAAATAGCGATTTTTTTCTCCCAAATGAGCAAAAAACACTGCAGTAACAGAGTTCAGCAGAAAAACACAACTTTCAGGAAGAATTAATCAGTTTCAGAAATATAACAGACTTTCTATCCCAAAATAAGCAGATAAGTGTGGAACAACCCATTTTAGCATGTTTCAATATAACATGCAGTAAAATTCAGATTTCCCTCCCAAATGAGCAAAAAACACTGCAGGAACAGAGTTAAGCAGATAAACAAAACTTTCAGGAAGAATTCATCAGTTTCGTATATATAACAGACATTCTTGCCAAAACTAAGCAGCTTAGAGTGAAACAACACATTTTTCCGTTTTCAGTATAACATGCAGTAAAATAGAGACTTTCCTCCCAAATGAGCAACAAACACTGCAGGAACAGAGTTAAGCAGAAAAAAACTACTTTCATTAAGGATTCATCAGTTTCATCAATATAACAGACTTTCTTGCCAATATTAAGCAACTTAGAGTGATACAACACATTTTGGTGTCTTTCAGGATAACATGCAGTAAAATAGCGATTTTCCTCCCAAATGAGCAACAAACACTGCAGGAACAGAGTTAAGCAGAAAACCACAACTCTCAGGAAGAATTCATCAGTTTCATAAATATAACAGACTTTCTTGCCCAAAATAAGCAGATAAGTGTGGAACAACACATTTTGGCATGTTTCCGTATAATTGAAGTAAATTATAGATTTTCCTCTCAAATGAGCAAAAAACACTGCAGGAACAGAGTTAAGCAGAAAAACACTACTTTCACTAAGAATTAATCATTTTCATAAATATAACATACTTTCTTGCCAAAACAAGCAGCTTAGAGTGAAACAACACATTTTAGCATGTTTAAGTATAATATGCAGTAAAATAGCGATTTTCCTCCCAATTGAGCAAAAAACACTGCAGGAACAGGGTTAAGCAGAAAAACACTATCAGGAATAATTAATCATTTTCATAAATATAACAGACTATCTTGCCAAAAATAAGCAGATAACTGAGGAAAAACAAATTTTAGCATGTTTCAGTATAACATGCAGTAAAATATAGATTTTCCTCCCAAATGAGCAAAAAACACTGCAGGAACAGATTTAAGCAGAAAAACACAACTTTCAGGAAGAATTCATCAGTTTCATCAATATAACAGACGTTCTTGCCAAAAATAAGCAGAGTAGTATGAAACAACACATTTTTGCATGTTTCAGTATAACATGCAGTAAATTATAGATTTTCCTCCCAAATGAGCAAAAAACACTGCAGGAACAGAGTTAAGCAGAAAAAACACTATCAAGAATAATTAATCATTTTCATAATTATAACAGACGTTCTTGCCAAATTAAGCACAGTAGTATGAAACAACTATGTGCAGAGTCATGCACACCAGACTCTGGTGTGTGTGCGTGTGCGCGTATGCGTGTGTGTGCGTGTGTAGTTTAACAATCATGTTTCATTCTGCAGCGATGCTTCATAAGGAGAGAGGGCTAAAACAAATGGTAAAAGGAGCTTAATATTAATGTTTTCCTTCATGTTCAAAACGGTTATTTGGTCTTACTGAGGTCAGAAATCAAAAATAAAGCTATGAAATCAAAATAAAGAGGCAGGCACGTGCAGAGGTTGGACGGAGAGAGCTGGAGCACCTGACCCTTTGCCCCTTAATGCCCAAAGTGCCCTTTTGCTAAAATGATTTTTTTTTTTTGTAAGTGTGTGTGAGAAAACCTGCTGCATGGTTCAAAAATAATTTAACGTTAAATTAAATAAAAATAATTTAGATTTAGCTTGTTCGGGCATGATCCATGACCTGCCCTGCACTGAGCTGACGTGCCCTGACCTCAGCTAAGCGCCGCGCTGATTGAAGTTGCCGATGCTGCCAGCAGACAAGAGAATCAACTGCTCCGGTGAGTAGATTTGGCAGCGGTAGCGTTTAGTTTGGGCACGGATTATTCTTGCAAGATGACTGAAGTGAAGGTGAGCAATAAGCATCCTCTGTCTCATGTCCTGTATGTGCAGAGTCAGACGAGTGAGTTGAAGGAAAAAATCTGCACACCAGGCTCTGGTGTGTGTGTGCGTGTGTGCGCGTGTGTAGCCCAACTATCATGTTTCATGCAGCGATGCCTCATAAGGAGAGATTACTTAAACAAAGAGAAAAGGAGCTTAATGAGGTCAGAAATAAAAAACTAAAGCTATGAAATTAAAATAAAGGTGTCATAACTGATTATTTTTGTCCTCCAATTTCATTTAAATGGAAATGCAAGGTCCCTAACAACAGTAGGGCTGGTCAGTCACAGGACGCCATTTTAAGTGCTGTTTATCTTTGCATCTTGTCATGATCATGTAACACTTGCCTAATCGGCTGCTATTTCTCACATGCCCTTTTTAGCTTCCACACTCAGATTAATACAGCCCACCTTCAACAATATCAGCACAAGCACCCTCCTCACCAACCCCTCAACAGAAGCTGCTCAGTGTACCCCAGGCCATCAGGTAAAACATACACTACTTTTGCTTTACACTGGCGTCTAACAAATATATGAGGTTTTGGACAATGATATGGTACAATGTGGTTCTGTTACATTGGTTATGAATATGGGTTGCTACAATTCAGCCTGTTATATTGTAAATTATGTAGTTTCTCTATGGCGTTTCAACTTTGTGCTCCATGTGCTCCCTTTTTTACTTTGAGCACCTGCCCCTCTCAAAGTCTTTGCATGTCCCTGAGGGTTAGGGTAGGGCAGTGGTTCCCAAACTTTTCACAGCCTGTACCCCTTCAGACACTTGACCTCCAGCCATGTACCCCCAACTTTCATGCACTTATAACACAGAGAAAAATAAATGTTTTAGCCTGCTGTACTCCGACCTCCCACATTTGACATGCATAACATACAAATAAAACCTATTAAAGTTAATTATTTCTCACTAAACAGATTTAGTTACCAGCAATGTCAGTGGGCAACACCAGTCCACTTTTGAAAAAGAAATGTACATTTCTGAAACAGTTTCATTAATGAACTTGAAGCTTTAATGAAAAGGCTGTCTGACTGAACTTACTGTATGTTATTTTAAGAATCTTAGATAACTTAGGACAGATTTCCTTCTCCAAGATGCCTCACCCTCTCTTCCAACACTTCAGGCTTTTATCAAAGCTCACAATACAAACAATTATCAGTTTGAACTTGAACTACTGAAACAACTGTTTAGACCTGACAGTTTTTCACGTACCCCCTACATCACTTCGCGTACCCCTGGGGGTACACGTACCCCAGTTTCGGAACCACTGGGGTATGGTAACCCTTACCCTGAAATGCACCAAGCATATGAAATCACTTTTCAGACAGTAGGTGTCTCCAAATGACCGTAAAACACACGTCAAGGAGAGAATTAAGCACAGAAACACTAGTGTCAGGAAAAAGATATCAGTTTTTATGAATACATCAAATAATTTTTTCATCAGTAAACAGATATCTCTCAAGCAGCAACATTTTGACATGTTTTACTCTGAAATGCATCAAGCTTATGAAATCTATTTAAAGGATGGCATATGTCTCCAAATGAGTCTTAAACACTTCAAGAAGTGTTTCAGCTTCGGACCTTTGCTGCCTCACACTTAGATGGTTTTCCCGTATACTCTTCAACACCCTTGTTAGACTCAAATTTTAAGCCAAGAACATACTTGAAGCAGGTGATAGGTAGGGTACATAACCTTCTTAATCTTCATTATTCAGCAAAGGACCTCTTTCACAATACATGTAATTTTGCCCACAGCCCAATTTTTTGTTTATTGTGTGGTATTTGTAGTACACCCAGAGACTCCCAAGAATATACCTTTAGAAAATCCAAAAGTCATCCAGGGCCTGTACTATGACCTATTTTATGATCATTGCCATAGGTGTGAGCCAGGGTGCACACTTTACCCCAAAACTTACTCAAACACAAATAATAAATCATCAAATTGGGTCAAATCACCTTCACTGAAGTCTGGTGCATCTTTTGAAATCAAATGTAAAGCTAAGTATTACAATTGAAAGAAGTTATTGAATTTTAACTGGAAAAAAAAAAAGTTTTTTTTATGATTTTTTCAACAAATTCAATTCTTTAGTGATGTGTCTGACCAACTTACAGTTGCTGTACAACTAAAATACTTACAAATTATTTGGCCACATATATATTCTCAAAGTGGGAAAAAAATCATCAAATTCTGAGACCGGTAAAGTTGTTCAATTAACAGGTTGGGTTACTGTGGAAGAATCAGGATACTGTTCCATGTCTTGTATTATATCAAGGGTAATGTTTTATTTCATGCAATTTGCAGCAAATGGATGTTAACTTCTATTTAGTATTTTGCATTCAATTGAATTATATATTTTTTTCATATATTCTATATATGAAGTATATATATTATATATATTCTACATGAAGTATCCAAACATGAGACATCACCCAAACTGAAGTTCGAAACCTTGTCAGATTCTGACTGCCATGCATGGACTGGCTGGACATTGGTGCAATTTAAGAACATGTATGACATGTGTGAATCGGATCTTGTTTCAGGTTCAAGTGATAGTTCCAGAGCAATAGATTTGCTTCTTTACTTTTGGGCAAAACTGAAAACAAACCTTTCATGGAATCAAATGACCATGCTTACTAATCTTTCCCAAGCTACACTTCAAGATATTTTCATACAATTGCAGATATTTTGAACACAATAGTTGTTCCCAAATACCTTGGCACAAATCATATTTCACGCCACGATGCCATAACTCACAACACTGTCTTTCCTAAAGCTTTTTATGGTGACCAGGTCACTCTTATCTTAGATGGTACATATATCTACCTCAACAAATGCAGTGATCATCAGTTTCAAAGGGCATCTTACAGAGGACAGAAAAAACGAAATTACCTAAAATTCATGTCAGTTGTACTGCCTGATGGATATGTTTGAGACACTATTGGCCCCTACCATGGT
The DNA here is from genome assembly GCA_036419115.1 of Scarus forsteni. Lineage (NCBI taxonomy): Eukaryota > Metazoa > Chordata > Actinopteri > Labriformes > Labridae > Scarus > Scarus forsteni. The sequence goes on from JAZDUH010000083.1 coordinate 909,243, forward strand.
AACGTAAATGATGCAACAATAACTCGGCTCATCATGGAAAAAATTTAAATATTGAAATCTTGGTTAGAAGCAAATGACAATATGACTGTAGATCGCGGTTTCAGGGATGCCTTAGATCTTCTTGCTAAGTTGGGGTATGATGCTAGAATGCCGTCATTTTTACCAACTGGTAAATCCCAATTGGATTCCTCAACAGCCAATAGTGATCGTTGCTGTACCAAAACAAGATGGATAGTAGAGTCCTACCACGGGCGTTTAAAGAAGTGGATGTTGTTTAAGGAACAACTTACCTCAAATTATTTTGTTGAGGTCACTGGCAAATTAGTGCACATAGTAACTGCATGTCTCAATGCCTTCAGAGGACCAATATATGTTTCAGATCCAGATCGAGAGGAACGAGATACTAAGATGGCTCAGCGTATGCTTTCACTTTTAAAAAAAGACAATGTTTTGGCAAAACGAGTTGCAGAAGACCCAAATATGTCACGTAGAGCTCGTAGTGAATGGCAGAAGCTTGAAGCATCTGATATCTCGTTCCCTCATGTGGATCTGGAATATGATGCTGATCTCATTAGGGGACAGATTCATTCTGGTCACAGATCTCGAATAAAATACAATGTTTGGATTCAATTTGACAAGAATGCATCAGATGATCCTGTGAAGGCATATTATTGTCTCTGTCCTGCTGGAAAGAGAACCTCTGGCATGTGTGCACATGTTGCATCTGTAATCTATTATTTGGGATATTATAAACATTTTCAAAATCAGAAACCCCTCCAACCATACACAAGCAAATTCAAAGACTCCATTCTATGAAATAAACAGCCAATCATACATCTTATGGATTTCTCAGATCCCCTTTCCCTCACTATAGTTCCGGTCTACAAATTTAAATGGTCCAAGCCGTTGCTATGCAAAAAGACACGAAGGCCATAAAACAGATTGCATGTATATATAAGCACTAGAAACAGAAATTGACAGAAGTCATGTTTATGTATTGCTGGCATTGTAGATATATACAATCTGATTACAACAATCCACAGCTGCATCGGTTTTTACTTGTATCAATGGCTCATTATTATCTCATCACAAAGGCATAATATACAAGCCCTTTGTGGCTGTTCAATATTAAAATGAATAACATTTCATGTGAAATGTTTCTTTTGAATCTAGCATTCAAATTCTAAAAGAAATCATACTTAAAGGATGAATTCTGAACAAATCTTTAAAGGTTCCCTGATATACAAGACATGGAACAGTATCCTGATTCTTCCACAGTAACCCAACCTGTTAATTGAACAACTGTACCGGTCTCAGAATTTGATGATTTTTTTCCCACTTTGAGAATATATATGCGGCCAAATAATTTGTAAGTATTTTAGTTGTACAGCAACTGTAAGTTGGTCAGACACATCACTAAAGAATTGAATTTGTTGAAAAAATTATAAAAAAAACCTTTTTTTTTCCCAGTTAAAATTCAATAACTTCTCTCAATTGTAATACTTAGCTTTACATTTGATTTCAAAAGATGCACCAGACTTCAGTGAAGGTGATCTGACCCAATTTGATGATTTATTATTTGTGTTTGAGTAAGTTTTGGGGTAAAGTGTGCACCCTGGCTCACACCTATGGCCATGATCATAAAATAGGTCATAGTACAGGCCCTGGATGACTTTTGGATTTTCTAAAGGTATATTCTTGGGAGTCTCTGGGTGTACTACAAATACCACACAATAAACAAAAAATTGGGCTGTGGGCAAAATTACATGTATTGTGAAAGAGGTCCTTTAATTTAACTTAAGAGCAAGTGGGAGGGGGGCTTAAATGAGCAGATCTCAGAGGATAATTGGACAAAAATTATGCAGAGAATTTACACATCCCCCATTTGCCAAAGCCATATTGTTGTTCAAATTAAAAGAATTAGGGTTAGGGACTCCATTGGTGAAAGGTCAGACTGGCTAAAATCAGGCCAGACCTGGACCCTACATGTGACAGGTGCAGACAAGCCCCTGCAGACATACGCCATATGCTTTTAGCCTGTCCAATAATACACACATTTTGGGAATCTATTTTTGATACTCTTTCCAAAATATTAGAAGTGCCAGTAGATCCTCCCCCTCTCACTGCCTTATTTGGTATTATGTCACAGGTTGTACATCTAGATAACTGTAAAAGAAACATGCTAGCCTTCTGTACTTTACTGGCCAGGTGCTCTATACTTTTCAGTTGGAAAAAGCCTCTTCCTCCTAAAAATTCTCACTGGATTAAAGAGAACATGCAATACGTCAAGTTTGAGAAGATGAGATATTGTCTTAGTGGCTCTGTTTTCAGATTTTATGAAACCTGGGACCCTTTCTTGATGTTTGTTGAGAAGTTAGGAGTGGAAAGTATAATCCCATCATGTTTTACACTTGTTTCTGAGCTGGCTAGTGGTAATGTGAGATGACTGATTAATATGATATATTATCTGTCCAGTGGGTTAATGGGTGGGACTTTTTCTTTAGTCTGTTGTTGTTTTTGTTTTTAATTTTGACAGTTTGTATTTGCATTTCTTCTATACACTTTGTAATTATTTTTTATTTTGTATATTGCAAACTTTCAATAACGAGACCTTGATGAAAAAAGGAGAGAATTAAGCACAGAAACACAATTCAGGACTAAATATGTTTTATGAATCTTAACATTAATCTGAATCTGAACATTATTCTATCAAAAATAAGCAGATATCTCTGAAAATGAAACATTTTGACATGGTTTAGTCTAAAATGCAGCAAGCATATATTATCTATTTAAAGGATGGCATATGTCTCAAAAAGAGCCTTAAAAGGTGCAAGAAGAAAGTAAAACACTGTCAAGCCAAGACATCACTTATTTGAATACATAACATTATTCTATCAAATCTAAGTTAAACTTAATATTTATGAAACTGATGAATTCTTACTGAAAGTTGTGTTTTTCTGCTTAACTCTGCTCCTGCAGTGTTTCCTGCTTATTTGGGGACAAGTGCTGTCCTGGAAAGGAAAATCTACGTTTTACTGCATGTTCTACCATGCCAAAATGTATTGTTTGACATGACTCTGCTTATTTTTGGCAAGAAAGTCTGTTATATTTATGTAACTAATGAATTCTTACTATAAGTTGTGTTTTTCTGCTTAACTCTGTTCCTGCAGTGTTTTTTGCTCATTTGGGAGGAAAATCTCTATTTTACTGCATGTTTTACTGAAACATGCCAAAATGTGTTGTTTCACACTAATCTGCTAATTTTTGGCAAGAAAGTCTCTTATATTTATGAAACTGATGTATTTGTATTTCTTCCTAACTCTGTTCAGTGTTTTTGCTCATTTGGAGACTTATCCCATCCTTTAAGTAGATTTTATATGCTTGGTGCAATTTAGGGTAAAACAAATACATCAGGTTCAAACAAAAAAAAAGACTTTTTTGCCAAAAATTACCATATTCGTGTGAAACAAGACATTGTGTCAGGTATGACATGCAATAAAATAAAGATTTTCCTCCCAAATGAGCTGCCAGAGGGCAGATACGTCCTTGTTCATGGTACAATATATGGGACACATATTACTTTGATGAATATATCCGCGCCTAATCCACTGCCACCTTCATTTTGAACTCATATAGCATCGGTTCTGGAGGAATATCACTGTCCTCTCACTGTGTTAGGTATAGGGATGTAACGGTTACCGGTAAAATGGTAAACCGCGATAAAATTTCCCACGATAATCGTTACTGTGTCCAATTAAAATTACCGTTATATCGTGCTTGATCACCACACTGCCTCAGTAACGGTGATGCTACTCTTTGCCTGGAAAAGACGAAACTATGTATCTGTCCTCGATTAAGGAGCCTCACGCGAGGTGCACATGCGCAGTTTGCATTGTTTGGCCTCTGAGTCTGACACATTTATTGACAAAAAAGACAAAAGAACTGTTATGAATATAACAATAAAGGGGTTAAATGATTTCAATTCTGTGTAAAAGTACTTTTAGAACATTTTGAGCACACTGCAATAATACCGCGATAATAATGATAACCGTGACATGATAATTTTGGTTACAATAACCGTGATACAAAATTTCCATATCGTTACATCCCTAGTTAGGTAGTGATTTTAATTGCTGCCTAGACAATAAATTAGACAGATCTGTAACAAATATCTTTCGACAAACAAGCACAGGCGCTCCTCTGGCTAAAATGCTCGATGATATTAATTTTGACAGATATATGGAGAACTGTAAATTCGTCAGTAAGAAATTTCACGTTTTACTGTAACCCACACAATTCATACTCCCGTATTGATTATTTCTTCATACCACCACAAATCATAGGACAGGTGACTGCTTGTAATATAGGGTCCATCCATATCAGTGATCATGCTCCAGTCTATTTAGAGCTGACTGTTAGTGAAACCATCTTAGGCAGGCAAAGGTGGCATTTTCCATCATATTTAATAAATGACAAAGAATTTAAGAGACGGATGGAGACAGAGATAAAAATGTTTTTTGACATAAACGATAACAATGAAACAAATCCTGAATTTCTTTGGGAATCTGCAAAGGCCTATATCAGAGGATTCACCATTTCATATATGTCACACCGAAATAAATCATTGCTGTCAAGGCAAAAGAAACTGGAAGCAGACTTGAAAATAGCAGAAACAGCTCACAAATCTAACCCAACCAGGACAAATCTTATCAGGATACAAACTATTAAAGCAGCACTAAATACAATCATGAATGAGAAGGCCTCCAAATCATTATTTTATCAAAGACAGCGACTTTATGAATATGGAAACAAACCTGGTAAATATCTGGCACGCTTACTCAATCAAAAACAAAATTACAACACAATAGCAGGGATTAGGGACCCAGGAGGGAAGAAACACTTTGATAGGAAAAACATAAATTCTGTATTTGTCTCATTTTACAAGTCATTATACAAATCTAACAACAATAACACTAAAGAAGCTCTTGACAAATTCTTTGCAAAAATTAAATTACCAACACTGACTGTAGAGCAGCAGAAATGACTGAAATGAAATGACTATTCATGAGAAGGAAATTGTAGTGGCAATTGCCCTGATGCGCAGTGGCAAATCCCCAGGCCCCGATGGGATGCCGGTGGAATGGTTCAAGGCTGTTAAGGACAAGCTCGCTCAGCATCTGGCCAAAACATACAACTATAGCTTTGATACAGCCCGTCATCTACCTGAAACCATGTCATTGGCCAGTATTAGTCTGATCTTGAAAAAAAAACAAGGATCCTGAGGACCCAGCTTCTAATAGGCCTGTGTCACTTATTAATGTAGATGCAAAGATTTTAGCCAAGATCTTAACTTTGAGGCTCGAACCACTAACACCAACTTTGGTGAAGCCTGATCAAACAGGTTTTATTAAAGGAAGGAATTCCTCAAACAACATCAGGAGGCTTCTGAATATAATACAACTGGCTAGAGACAATGAAATTCAGGGCCTAGTAGTATCTTTGGACTCATTAAAGGCATTTGACAGGGTTGAATGGCCCTTCTTGTTTTATACAATGGGGAAATTTGAAATAGGTACAGGATTTATTGATTGGGTAAAGTTGTTATATTGTTCCCCTAAAGCATCAGTAATAACCAACTCTTACTGCTCTGAACCATTCGCATTAGAGCGTCGTACCCGTCAAGGGTGCCCATTGAGTCCCCTTCTATTTGCGCTCGCCATTGAGCCTCTGATAGAACTAATTAGATCAACTTGATTGATCAAAGGCTTTGATGTTAAAGGCACAATACACAAAATTTCTCTGTATGCGGACGACGTCCTGCTATATTTAGTTGACATAGATACCACCATACCGTGTTTACTTGAATGCTTACATCAGTTTGGACATATTTCAGGCTTTAAAGTTAACTTGTCGAAGACAGAAGCCATGCCTATTGGTGCCATGACAGGCTGCGCCCCGCCCAGTGGCTTCCCCTTTCAGTGGTCCCACAAGGAGATAACATATCTGGGAAGAGTTTGTCCATCTCTGAAAAAACTGGTCAAGCTTAATATTAAGCCAATCATAACACATATTAAAGATGACCTACACAGATGGGGAACCCTACCTGTATCCTGGCTGGGTAGAATAAGCGTTCTTAAAATGAATATATTACCCAGAGTCTTGTACCCTTTGCAGATGTTGCCGAACTCAATTCCCAACAGTTTTTTTTGCAGATTTGGACGGCATTTTTACCCCGTTTATTTGGCAAGGAAAATAGGTTAGAGTAAAAATAGGTAAACTACAGAGAAGCAAAGAACAGGGTGGACTGGGGGTCCCTTGTTTGCAGTTATACCACCGGGCGGCACAAATTAGGTATACATATGAATGGGTGAATCCAGACATTACAAACACTTGGATTGATATAGAGTCTAGAAATTGTGGCTTCCTAGAACTGAAGAACTGTCCTTTTATAAAATATAAGAAGGCAAGGCTGGAGGTACAAAATAACTTTATTGTAAGGAACACATTAAACACCTGGTATAAGATTATGGGTTTCTTTCGACTTAAAGATCATTTCTCCCTCTTGGCCCCTATATGAAAGAGCCCAGATTTCCCCCCTTCATGTCAGGACTCAATATTTAAGCTCTGGCAGGAAAAGGGTCTCGATCAGCTTGTTAAACTTTATGAAGGTGGAACAATGGAGTCGTTTGAAGGCCTGAAAAATAAATATTCTTTACATCAGTCTCATTTTTATCGATATATGCAAGTAAGACATTATATACCAAAAAACATTCAGGCCCATAATGTGTCGTTTTTGGAGAACATACTTAAACAACCTATGCCAAAGAGATTCATCTCCCGAGTTTATGAGACCCTAGGCCTAAACTCTAACTGTTCTACTGATCATATTCGTAGGCAATGGCAGAGTGATTTAGGATGCCAGATAGATGAGGATATCTGGACAGCAATTATAGAAAATACACTTAAAATCCTGAGTTGTAACAATGATAGAGAGAGACCATTTAAAATACTACATAAACTTCATTTTACAGCACTATTGAGAGGAATATTGGGCCTGGGCTCTTCTAACTGTCATAAATGTGATACAGAAGCAGGAACATATGCACATATGTTTTGGAAATGTGCAAAGATACAAAAGTTCTGGGCAGAGGTGAAAGAGGAGGTGATTACTTTGATTGGATATAACTTGGACCTGTCAGCCTTGCAATGCATCCTAGCAGCTAAACCAGCCAATGTAAGGAACTGTCAAAATGCTAAACTGGTTGGAATCCATCTGTACTTAGCAAGAAAGACCATTCTTAACTTCTGGATCTCTAAGGACATCCTTACACTGGATGACTGGTATAAGGAAATACTGAGAGTTCTTCCCTTGGAAAAACTGACCTACACTCTCCATGACAATGTTCAGGGATTTGTCAAAATCTGGCAACCAGTCTTGGAGAAAGTGGACCCTGATGGACGGACTTTTTCTCTATATGGTTATCATGATGAACATAATGGCAACCAGGAGAATGCTGGACATCCCATACCAACTGCTGATATCTGTGTCTTTGACCAGGTCTTGTTGCTTTTTTTTCCTTGTCGTCTTTATTATTATCATTTTTTTAAAATTATTCGTTATTTTGTATTATGTCTGGTTTAAAGGTGTCCTGCTGCCATTTGTTCTTGTTCTGTAAAGATTGTTTGTTAAAAAAGAAAAACGGGGTTCTAGCTTTGTGAACTGAATTGCAATGTTGAATACCAGAACCTAAATAAAAAGAAGCTTAAAAAAAAATAATAATAAGCAGAGTAGTGTGAAACATCAGATTTTGGAATCTTTCAGTATAACATGCACTTAAATATAGATTTTATTCCCTAAAGAGCAAAAAACACTGCAGGAACAGAGTTAACAGAAAAACACAACTTTCAGTAAGAATTCATCAGTTTCATAAATATAACTTACTTTCTTGTACAAAAATGAGCTGCTTGGAAGCAAAAGAACACATTTTGGCTTGTTTCAGTGTAACATGCAGTAAAATAGAGATTTTCCTCCCAAATGAGCAAAAAACACTGCAGGTACAGAGTTAAGCAGAAAAACACAACTTTCAGGAAGAATTTAACAGTTTCATCAATATAACAGACTATCTTGCCCGAACAAAAGCAAATAAGTGCGGAACAACACATTTTAGCATGTTTCAGTATAACATGCAGTAAAATAGAGATTTTCCTCCCAAATGAGCAAAAAAACACTGCAGGAACAGAGTTAAGCAGAAAAACACAACTTTCAGCAAGAGTTCATCAGTTTCATAAATATAACTTACTTTCTTGCCCAAAATAAGCAGATTAGTGTGGAACAACACATTTTAGCACGTTTCAGTATAACATGCAGTAAAATAGAGATTTCATTATAACAGACTTTCTTGCGCAAATTAAGCAGATAAGTGTGGAACAACACATTTTAGCACGTTTCAGTATAACATGCAGTAAAATAGAGATTTCCCTCCCAAATGAGCAAAAAACACTGCAGGAACAGAGTTAAGCAGAAAAACACAATTTTCAGGAAGAATTCATCAGTTTCATTTATATAACAGAATTTCTTGCCAAAATAAGCAGCTTATACTGTAACAACACATTTTGGCATGTTTCAGTATAACATGAAGTAAATTACAGATTTCCCTCCTAAATGAGCAAAAAACACTGCAGGAACAGAGTTAAGCAGAAAAACACAACTTTTAGAAAGAATTAATCATTTTCATCAATATAACAGACTTTCTTGCCAAAATAAGCAGCTTTTAGAGTAACAACACATTTTAGCATGTTTCAGTATAACATGCAGTAAAATAGAGATTTTCCTCTCTAAAGAGCAAAAAACACTGCAGGAATAGAGGTTAGCAGAAAAACACAACTTTCAGTAAGAATTCATCAGTTTCATATATTTAACAGACTTTCTTGCCAAAACTAAGCAGCTTAGAGTGAAACAACGCATTGTGGTGTCTTTCAGTGTAACATGAAGTAAATTATAGATTTCCCTCCCAAATGAGCAAAAAACACTGCAGGTACAGAGTTAAGCAGAAAAACACAACTTTCAGCAAGAGTTCATCAGCTTCATAAATATAACAGACTTTCTTGCCAAAAATAAGCAGCTTAGAGTGAAACAACTTATTTTGGTGTCTTTCAGGTTAACATGCAGTAAAATAGAGATTTCCCTCCCAAATGAGTAAAAAGCACTGCAGGAACAGAGTGAAGCAGAAAAACACTACTTTCAGGAAGAATGCATCAGTTTCATCATTATAACAGACTTTCTTGCGCAAAATAAGCAGATAAGTGTGGAATAACACATTTTAGCACGTTTCAGTATAACATGCAGTAAAATAGAGATTTCCCTCCCAAATGAGCAACAAACACTGCAGGAACAGAGTTGTGCAGAAAAACACAACTTTCAGGACGAATTAATCATTTTCATAAATATAACAGACTTTCTTGCCAAAATAAGCAGCTTTTAGAGTAACAACACATTTTAGCATGTTTCAGTATAACATGCAGTAAAATAGAGATTTTCCTCCCTAAAGCGCAACAAACACCGCAGGAACAGAGATAAGCAGAAAAACACAACTTTCAGGAAGAATTAATCATTTTTATAAATATAACAGACTTTCTTGCCAAAATAAGCAGCTTTTAGAGGAACAACACATTTTAGCATGTTTCAGTATAACATGCAGTAAAATCGCGATTTTCCTCCCTAAAGAGCAAAAAACACTGCAGGAACAGAGTTAAGCAGAAAAACACAACTTTCAGCAAGAATTCATCAGTTTCTTCAATATAACAGAGTTTCTTGCCAAAAATAAACAGCTTAGAGTGAAACAACACATTTTGGTGTCTTTCAGTATAACATGCAGTAAATTATAGGTTTTCCTCCCAAATGAGCATAAAACACTACAGAAAAAGAGTTAAGCAGAAAAACACTACTTTCAGGAAGAATGCATCAGTTTCATCATTATAACAGACTTTCTTGCGCAAAATAAGCAGATAAGTGTGGAATAACACATTTTAGCACGTTTCAGTATAACATGCAGTAAAATAGAGATTTCCCTCCCAAATGAGCAAAAAAAACTGCAGGAACAGAGTTAAGCAGAAAAACACAATTTTCAGGAAGAATTCATCAGTTTCATTTATATAAAAGAATTTCTTGCCAAAATAAGCAGCTTATAGTGTAACAACACATTTTGGCATGTTTCAGTATAACATGAAGTAAATTACAGATTTCCCTCCTAAATGAGCAACAAACACTGCAGGAACAGAGTTGTGCAGAAAAACACAACTTTCAGGACGAATTAATCATTTTCATAAATATAACAGACTTTCTTGCCAAAAATAAGCAGCTTAGAGTGAATAACTTATTTTGGTGTCTTTCAGTATAACATGCAGTAAAATAGAGATTTCCCTCCCAAATGAGCAAAAAGCACTGCAGGAACAGAGTGAAGCAGAAAAACACAACTTTCAGGAAGAATTCATCAGTTTCATAAATTTAACAGACTTTCTTGCCAACAGTAAGCAGCTGAGAGTGAAACAACACATTTTAGCATATTTCAGTATAACATGCAGTAAAATAGCGATTTTCCTCCCAAATGAGCAAAAACACTGCAGAAACAGAGTTAAGCAGAAAAACACTACTTTCAGGAAGAATTAATTAGTTTCATAAATATAACAGACTTTCTAGCCAAAAAAAGCAGCTTTGAGTGATACAACACATTTTAGCATGTTTTAGTATAACATGCAGTAAAATAGAGATTTTCCTCCCAAATGAGCAAAAAACGCTGCAGGAACAGAGTTTAGCAGAAAAACACAACTTTCAGGAAGAATTAATCATTTTCATAAATATAACAGACTTTCTTGCCAAAAGCAAGCAGCGTAGAGTGATACAACACATTTTGGTGTCTTTCAGGATAACATGCAGTAAAATAGAGATTTTCCTCCCAAATGAGCAAAAAACACTGCAGACACAGAGTTAAGCAGAAAAACACTACTTTCATTAAGAATTCATCAGTTTCAGAAATATAACAGACTTTCTTGCCCTAAATAAGCAGATAAGTGTGGAACAACACATTTTAGCAGGTTTCTGTATAACATGCAGTAAAATAGCGATTTTCCTCCCAAATGAGCAAAAAACACTGCAGGAACAGGGTTAAGCAGAAAAACACTATCAGGAATAATTAATCATTTTCATATATATAACAGACTTTCTTGCCCAAAATAAGCAGATAAGTGGGGAACAACACATTTTAGCATGTTTCAGTATAACATGAAGTAAATTATAGATTTCCTCCCAAATTAGCAAAAAACACTGCAGGAACAGATTTAAGCAGAAAAACACTACTTTCAGGAAGAAATAATCAGTTTCATAAATATAACAGACTTTCTTGCCAAAAATAAGCAGCTTAGAGTGACAAAACACATTTTGGCGTTTTCAGTATAACATGCAGTAAAATAGAGATTTCCCTACCAAATGAGCAAAAAACACTGCAGGAACAGAGTTAAGCAGAAAAACACTACTTTCAGAAAGAATTCATCAGTTTCATAAATATAACAGACTTTCTTGCCAAAAGTAAGCAGCGTAGAGTGACAAAACACATTTTGGTGTCTTTCAGGATAACATGCAGTAAAATAGCGATTTTCCTCCCAAATGAGCAAAAAACACTGCAGAAACAGAGTTAAGCAGAAAAACACTACTTTCAGGAAGAATTCATCAGTTTCATAAATATAACAGACTTTCTTGCCAAAAACAAGCAGCTTAGAGTGAAACCACACATTTTAGCATGTTTCAGTATAACATGCAGTAAAATAGCGATTTTCCTCCCAAATGAGCAAAAAAAACGCTGCAGGAAACAGAGTTAAGCAGAAAAACACTACTTTCAGGAAGAATTAATCATTTTCATAAATATAACAGACTTTCTTGCCCAAAAGCAAGCAGCGTAAGTGATACAACACATTTTGGTGTTTCAGTATAACATGCAGTAAAATAGAGATTTTCCTCCCAAATGAGCAAAAACACTGCAGAACAGAGTTAAGCAGAAAAACACTACTTTCAGGAAGAATTCATCAGTTTCATAAATATAACAGACTTTCTTGCCAAAATAAGCAGATAAGTGAACAACACATTTTGGCGTTTTCAGTATAACATGCAGTAAAATAGAGATTTTCCTCCCAAGTGAGCAAAAAACACTGCCGGAACAGAGTTAAGCAGAAAAACACTACTTTCAGAAAGAAATCCTCAGTTTCATAAATATAACAGACTTTCTTGCCAAAATAAGCAGCTTAGAGTGAAACAACACATTTTAGCATGTTTCAGTATAATATGCAGTAAAATAGCGATTTTCCTCCCAAGTGAGCAAGAAACACTGCAGGAAATGGATTAAGCAGAAAAAACACTATCAGGAATAATTAATAATTTTCATAAATATAACAGACTTTCTTGCCCAAAATAAGCAGATAAGTGTGGAACAACACATTTTAGCATGTTTCAGTATAACATGCAGTAAATTACAGATTTTCCTCCCAAATGAGCAAAAAACACTGCAGGAACAGAGTTAAGCAGATAAACACATCTTTCAGGAATAATTCATCACTTTCATAAATATAACAGACTTTCTTGCCAAAAGTAAGCAGCGTAGAGTGATACAACACATTTTGGTGTCTTTCATGATAACATGCAGAAAAATAGCGATTTTCCTCGCAAATGAGCAAAAAACACTGCAGAAACAGAGTTAAGCAGAAAAACACTACTTTCAGGAAGAATTCATCAGTTTCATCATTATAACAGACTTTCTAGCCAAATAAAAGCAGCTTAGAGTGATACAACACATTTTGGTGTCTTTCAGGATAAAATGCAGTACAATAGAGATTTTCCTCCCAAATGAGAAAAAAACACAACTTTCAGGAAGAATTAATCATTTACATAAATATAACGGACTTTCTTGCCCAAAATAAGCAGATAAGTGTAGAACAACTCATTTTAGCATGTTTCAGTATAACATGCAGTAAAATTCAGATTTCCCTCCCAAATGAGCAAAAAACACTGCAGAAACAGAGTTAAGCAGAAGAACACTACTTTCAGGAAGAATTCATCAGTTTCATAAATATAACAGACTTTCTTGCCAAAAGTAAGCAGCTTAGAGTGACAAAACACATTTTGGCGTTTTCAGTATAACATGCAGTAAAATAGAGATTTTCCTCCCAAATGAGCAAAAAACACTACTTTCAGGAATAATTCATCACTTTTATAAATATAACAGACTTTCTTGCCCAAAATAAGCAGATAAGTGTGGAACAACACATTTTAGCATGTTTCAGTATAACATGCAGTAAAATTCAGTTTTCCCTCCCAAATGAGCAAAAAACACTGCAGAAACAGAGTTAAGCAGAAAAACACTACTTTCAGGAAGAATTCATCAGTTTCATAAATATAACAGACTTTCTTGCCAAAATAAGCAGCGTAGAGTGATACAACACATTTTGGTGTCTTTCAGGATAACATGCAGTAAAATAGCGATTTTCCTCCCAAATGAGCAAAAAACACTGCAGAAACAGAGTTAAGCAGAAAAACACTACTTTCAGGAAGAATTCATCAGTTTCATAAATATAACAGACTTTCTTGCCCAAAATAAGCAGATACGTGTGGAACAACACATGTTAGTGTCTTTCAGTATAACATGCAGTAAATTACAGATTTTCCTCCCAAATGAGCAAAAAACACTGCAGGAACAGAGTTAAGCAGAAAAACACAACTTTCAGCAAGAATTAATCATTTTCATAAATATAACAGACTTTCTTGCCAAAATAAGCAGCGTAGAGTGATACAACACATTTTGGTGTCTTTCAGGATAACATGCAGTAAATTACAGATTTTCCTCCCAAATGAGCAAAAAACACTGCAGGAACAGAGTTAAGCAGAAAAACACATCTTTCAGTAAGAATTAATCATTTTCATAAATATAACAGACTTTCTTGCCCAAAATAAGCAGATAAGTGTGGAACAACAGATTTTAGCATGTTTCAGTACAACATGCAGTAAAATAGAGATTTCCCTCCCAAATTTGCAAAAACACTGCAGGAACAGAGTTAGGCAGAAAAACACTACTTTCAGGAAGAATTTATCAGTTTCATACATATAACAGACTTTCTTGCCAAAAATAAGCAGATAAGTGTGGAACAACACATTTTATCATGTTTAAGTAAAACCTGCAGTAAAATAGCGATTTTCCTCCCAAATGAGCAAAAAGCACTGCAGGAACAGAGTTAAGCAGAAAAACACTATCAGGAATAATTAATCATTTTCATATATATATAACAGACTTTCTTGCCCAAAATAAGCAGCTTGTTGTGTAACAACACATTCTGGCATGTTTCAGGATAACATGAAGTAAATTACAGATTTTCCTCCCAAATGAGCACAAAACACTGCAGGAACAGATTTAAGCAGAAAAACACTACTTTCAGGAAGAAATAATCAGTTTCATCAATATAACAGACTTTCGTGCCAAAATAAGCAGCTTGTTGTGTAACAACACATTCTGGCATGTTTCAGGATAACATGAAGTAAATTACAGATTTTCCTCCCAAATGAGCACAAAACACTGCAAGAACAGAGTTAAGCAGAAAAAAAACAATTTTCAGGAAGAATTGATCAGTTTCATAAATATAACAGACTTTCTTGCCAAAAATAAGCAGATAAGTGTGGAACAACAGATTTTGGCGTATTTCAATATAACATGCAGTAAAATAGCGATTTTCCTCCCAAATGAGCAAAACACTCTGCAGGAACAGAGTTAAGCAGAAAAACACAACTTTCAGCAAGAATTAATCAGTTTCATAATTATAACAGACTTTCCTGCCCAAAATAAGCAGATAAGTGTGGAACAACACATTTTTGCGTTTTCAATATAACATGCAGTAAAATAGAGATTTTCCTCCCTAAACAGTAAGAAACTGCAGGAACAGAGGTAAGCAGAAAAACACTACTTTCAGGGAGAATTCATCATTTTCATAAATATATCAGACTTTCTTACCAAAAATAAGCAGCTGAGAGTGAAACAACACATTTTAGCATTTTCAGTATAACATGCAGTAAAATAGCGATTTTCCGCTCAAATGAGCAAAAAACACTGCAGGATCAGAGTTAAGCAGAAAAACACTACTTTCAGGAAGAATTAATCATTTTCATAAACATAGCAGACTTTCTTACCCAAAATAAGCAGATAAGTGTGGAACAACACATTTTGGCATGTTTCAGTTTAATTGAAGTAAATTATAGATTTTCCTCTCAAATGAGCAAAAAACACTGCAGGAACAGAGTTAAGCAGAAAAACACTACTTTCAGGAATAATTAATCAGTTTCAAAAATATAACAGACTTTCTTGCCAAAAATAAGCAGCTTAAGAGTGAAACAACACATTTTACCATGTTTCAGTATAATATGCAGTAAAATAGCGATTTTCCTCCCAAATTCGCAAAAAACACTGCAGGAACAGAGTTGAGCAGAAAAACACTATCAGGAATAATTAATCATTTTCATAAATATAACAGACTATCTTCCCCAAAATAAGCAGATAAGTTTGGAACAACACATTATAGCATGTTTCAGTATAACATGAAGTAAAATAGAGATTTTCCTCCCAAATGAGCAATAACACTGCAGGTACAGAGTTAAGCAGAAAAACACATCTTTCAGGAAGAATTCATCATTTTCATAAATATAACAGACTTTCTTGCCAAAAGTAAGCAGCTCAGAGTGACAAAACACATTTTGGCGTTTTCAGTGTAACATGCAGTAAATTAGAGATTTCCCTCCCTGAGCAAAAAACACTGCAGAAACAGAGTTAAGTTTCAGAAAAAAACATATTTCAGGAAGAATTCATCAGTTTCATAAATATAACAGACTTTCTTGCCAATAGTAAGCATCTCAGAGTGACAAAACACATTTTGGTGTCTTTCAGGATAGCATGCAGTAAAATAGAGAGTTCCCTCCCAAATGAGCAAAAAACACTGCAGAAACAGAGTTAAGCAGAAAAACACTACTTTCATTAAGAATTCATCAGTTTCAGAAATCTAACAGACTTTCTTGCCCAAAATAAGCAGATAAGTGTGGAACAACACATTTTAGTATGTTTCAGTATAACATGCAGTAAAATAGAGATTTCCCTCCCAAATGAGCAAAAAACTCTGCAGGAACAGAGTTAAGTAGAAAAACATAATTTTCAGGAAGAATTCATCAGTTTCATAAATATAACAGACTTTCTTGCCAAAAACAAGCAGCTTAGAGTGAAACCACACATTTTAACATGTTTCAGTATAACATGCAGTAAAATAGCGATTTTCCGCCCTAAATACCAAAAAAATCTGGAAGAAGAGAGTAAAACATAGATTGCCCGTTTTTGGACAGCACTCCTTCCCACATGAGCAGAAATGCTGCAGGGAGAAAATTAAGCAGAAAAAAAAAACTTTCAGACAAAATTAATCAATTCACTAGCAAGGACCACACCACAAATTTATGCGTTTGAAGGTTTAATGAAGATTTGACAATAAGAGGGATGACGGTGATGGATGTGTGTCATGAGATTTGTCGAGAGAGATGAGCCATCGAGAAGCCGTCGTAAGCCAGGCAAAAAGAGTAATATTGAACGGAGATCTGGTCAGTATGGACAGATACGGATTATGAGTTGTTTTAATGAATGTAATGAGGCTCGTACACGTGATTGGGAATTGGAAGAGCCCCGAACGGTAGCTTAGTCTCAATGACGTGGATGGAGTAGATGTTATGTGGATCGGAGTGATTGAAACTGGAATGTCACTCTGACGTGGAGTTAGATCGTGGAGGATTATCTTGTGGAGGTAGAGCGAGGTTTGGTAGCTGTGGAGCTAGTTCGATATTGAAGGTTTGTGATAGTCGAGGAAGTCTTAGCCCTTGCAAGGAATCTCCTCGACTTCTGATGTGTCGAGTATGCGAGTATGGACTCATGACCATTTTAACCCCCAAAAGATGGTGGATGTTATCGTGAATGCGTCTGAGCGGATGGTGGAGACTGAACTCCTGTATTTAATCCGGCAGAGAATACAGAGTCAGACCCTGGCTGGAGCGAGCTCCAAGAGCTGAGGACTTGACGAGTGTAAGTCAAACGATCATGATAGTGATCGATCAAACATTTTTATTTATTTTTGAGCGTGCAAATTAAGACTAAAACAATAGTAATTACTTCAAATAAAAAACATCTTTATTAATCAGCTTTCTTGAGACGTTTGGGGGCCCCTGGAAATCTTGCACCAAATGCATAGGTGAACGTGATGCTCTCATGTGATATCATATTAATATACTTTTATATTTATTTATTTATTGTTATTCTCCTTCTGGTGAGACTGCTTTCATTTGTTACTTACCCTTTAGTCATGTGACCCTGCACATCTACGTCCGATAACCTGACGTGTGGTCCAGCATGACCAACTGACTTAGCCGTGAAGTCCAGGCCGTCTCACCTGACAAATGAGCTGGCTGGGGATGACCCTGAAGCTTGGCATGCTGATCTCCCTGACTAACCGTTTGGTCATGTGACCCGGCATGTCGGGGTGCGATGACCTGACATGTGGTCCGGCAGGACTGTGCCGCGGCTGTCCGTGGCTGAGATAGAGCTCATTTGGGAGGAAAATCTGTAATTTACTGCATGTTATACTGAAACATGCCAAAATGTGTTGTTTCATACTACTCTGCTTATTTTGGGCAAGAACTTCTGTTATATTTATGAAACTGATTAATTCTTCCTGAAAGTTGTGTTTTTCTGCTTAACTCTTTTCCTGCAGTGGTTTTTGCTCATTTGGGAGGGAAATCTATCATTTACTTCATGTTATACTGAAACATGCTAAAATGTGTTGTTCCACACTTATCTGCTTATTTTGGGCAAGAACTTCTGTTATATTTATGAAACTGGATGAATTCTTCCCGAAAGTAGTGTTTTATGCTAAACTCTGTTCCTGTAGTGTTTTTTGCTCATTTGGGAGGAAAATCTCTCATTTACTTCATGTTATACTGAAACATGCTAAAATGTGTTGTTCCACACTTATCTGCTTACTTTTGGCAAAAAAGTCTGTTATATTTATGAAACTACTGAATTCTTACTGAAAGATGTGTTTTTCTGCTTAACTCTGTTCCTGCAGTGTTTTTTGCTCATTTGGGAGGGAAATCTAGCCTATATTTTACTTCATGTTATACTGAAAACGCCAAAATGTGTTTTGTCACTCAAAGCTGCTTGCATTTGGCAAGAAAGGCTGTTATATTTATGAAACTGATGAATTCTTCCTGAAAGTTGTGTTTTTCTGCTTAAATCTGTTCCTGCGGTGTTTTTTTGCTCATTTGGGAGGAAAATCTCTATTTTACTGCATGTTATACTGAAACATGCTAAAATGTGTTGTTCCACACTTATCTGCTTATTTTGGGCAAGAAAGTCTGTTATATTTATGAAACTGATGAATTCTTCCTGAAAGTAGTGTTTTTCTGCCTAACTCTGTTCCTGCGGTGTTTTTTTGCTCATTTGGGAGGAAAATCTCTATTTTACTGCATGTTATACTGAAACATGCTAAAATGTGTTGTTCCACACTTATCTGCTTATTTTGGGCAAGAAAGTCTGTTATATTTATGAAACTGATGAATTCTTCCTGAAAGTAGTGTTTTTCTGCTTAACTCTGTTCCTGCAGTGTTTTTTTGCTCATTTGGGAGGAAAATCTCTGTTTTACTTCATGTTATACTGAAAAACATGTGTGTTGTCACTCTAAGCTGCTTACTTTTGGCAAGAAAGTCTGTTATATTTATGAAACTGATGAATTCTTCCTGAAAGTAGTGTTTTTCTGCTTAACTCTGTTCCTGCAGTGTTTTTTGCTCATTTGGGAGGGAAATCTCTATTTTACTGCATGTTATACTGAAACATGCTAAAATGTGTTGTTCCACACTTATCTGCTTATTTTGGGCAAGAAAGTCTGTTATATTTATGAAACTGATGAATTCTTCCTGAAAGTAGTGTTTTTCTGCTTAACTCTGTTCCTGCAGTGTTTTTTGCTCATTTGGGAGGAAAATCTCTATTTTACTGCATGTTATACTGAAACATGCTAAAATGTGTTGTTCCACACTTATCTGCTTATTTTGGGCAAGAAAGTCTGTTATATTTATGAAACTGATGAATTCTTCCTGAAAGTAGTGTTTTATGCTTAAATCTGTTCCTGCAGTGTTTTTTGCTCATTTGGGAGGAAAATCTGTAATTTACTGCATGTTATACTGATAAAAAGCCAAAATGTGTTGTATCACTCTAAGCTGCTTACTTTTGGCAAGAAAGTCTGTTATATTTATGAAACTGATGAATTCTTCCTGAAAGTTGTGTTTTTCTGCTTAACTCTGTTCCTGCAGTGTTTTTTGCTCATTTGGGAGGAAAATCTCTATTTTACTGCATGTTATCCTGAAAACATGCTAAAATGTGTTGTTCACTAAAGCTGCTTATTTTGGGCAAGAAAGTCTGTTATATTTATGAAACTGATTAATTCTTCCTGAAAGTAGTGTTTTTCTGCCTAACTCTGTTCCTGCAGTGTTTTTGCTCATTTGGGAGGGAAATCTCTATTTTACTGCATGTTGTACTGAAACATGCTAAAATGTGTTGTTTCACACTTAATCTGCTTATTTTGGGCAAGAAAGTCTGTTATATTTATGAAACTGATGAATTCTTCCTGAAAGTTGTGTTTTTCTGCTTAACTCTGTTCCTGCAGTGTTTTTTGCTCATTTGGGAGGAAAATCTCTATTTTACTGCATGTTATACTGAAACATGCTAAAATGTGTTGTTCCACACTTATCTGCTTATTCTTGGCAAGAAAGTCTGTTATATTCATGAAACTGATGAATTCTTCCTGAAAGTTGAGTTTTTTCTGCTTAATTCTGTTCCTGCAGTGTTTTTTGCTCATTTGGGAGGAAAATCTCTCATTTACTTCATGTTATACTGAAACATGCTAAAATGTGTTCTTTGTATCACTAAGCAGCTGCATTTTTGGCAAGAAAGTCTGTTATATTTATGAAACTGATGAATTCTTCCTGAAAGTTGTGTTTTATGCTTAACTCTGTTCCTGCAGTGTTTTTTGCTCATTTAGGGAATAAAATCTCTATATTTACTGCATGTTATACTGAAAGATGCCAAAATGTGTTGTTTCACACTACTCTGCTTATTTTAGTCTGTTATATTTATGAAACTGATGAATTCTTCCTGAAAGTAGTGTTTTTTGCAACTCTGTTCCTGCAAGAACAAATGGCAGCAGGACACCTTTAAACCAGACATAATACAAAATAACGAATAAAAAAAAAAAAAAAATGATAATAATAAAAACGACAAGGAAAAAAAAGCAACAAGACCTGGTCAAAGACACAAATATCACCAGTTGGTATGGGATGTCCAGCATTCTCCTGGTTGCCATTATGTTCATCATGCTAACCATATAGAGAAGAAGTCCGTCCATCAGGGTCCACTTTCTCCAAGACTGGTTGCCAGATTTTGACAAATCCCTGAACATTGTCATGGAGAGTGTAGGTCAGTTTTTCCAAGGGAAGAACTCTCAGTATTTCCTTATACCAGTCATCCAGTGTAAGGATGTCCTTAGAGATCCAGAAGTTAAGAATGGTCTTTCTTGCTAAGTACAGATGGATTCCAACCAGTTTAGCATTTTGACAGTTCCTTACATTGGCTGGTTTAGCTGCTAGTGTTTTTTGCTCATTTGGGAGGAATTATATCCAATCAAAGTAATCACCTCCTCTTTCACCTCTGCCCAGAACTTTTGTATCTTTGCACATTTCCAAAACATATGTGCATATGTTCCTGCTTCTGTATCACATTTATGACAGTTAGAAAGTCTGTTATATTTATGAAACTAGTTTATGTAGTATTTTAAATGGTCTCTCTCTATCATTGTTACAACTCAGGATTTTAAGTGTATTTTCTATAATTGCTGTCCAGATATCCTCATCTATCTGGCATCCTAAATCACTCTGCCATTGCCTACGAATATGATCAGTAGAACAGTTAGAGTTTAGGCCTAGGGTCTCATAAACTCGAGGAGATCTTTGGCATAGGTTGTTTAAGTATGTTCTCCAAAAACGACACATTATGGGCCTGAATGTTTTTTGGTATATAATGTCTTACTTGTAGATATCGATAAAAATGAGACTGATGTAAAGAATATTTATTTTTCAGGCCTTCAAATGACTCCATTGTTCCACCTTCATAAAGTTTAACAAGCTGATCGAGACCCTTTTCCTGCCAGAGCTTAAATATTGAATCCTGACATGAAGGGGGGAAATCTGGGCTCTTTCATATAGGTGCGAAGAGTGAGAAAATAATCTTATACCAGGTGTTTAATGTGTTCCTTACAATAAAGTTATTTTGTACCTCCATCCTTGCCTTCTTATATTTTATAAAGGGACAGTTCTTCAGTTCTAGGAAGCCACAATTTCTAGACTCTATATCAATCCAAGTGTTTGTAATGTCTGGATTCACCCATTCATATATGTATACCTAATTTGTGCCGCCCAGTGGTATAACTGCAAACAAGGGACCCCCAGTCCACCCTGTTCTTTGCTTCTCTGTAGTTTACCTATTTTTACTCTAACCTATTTTCCTTGCCAAATAAGCTGGGTAAAAATGCCGTCCAAATCTGCAAAAAAAACTGTTGGGAATTGAGTTCGGCAACATCTGCAAAGGGTACAAGACTCTGGGTAATATATTCATTTTAAGAACGCTGGTAACGCTTTATATTAAGGTCCTGTAATAAGCATTAATAAGACCTTTGTAAGTACTTATAAGTTCCTCATTAACATTGGTATTTGTTTATAAGACTACATAACTGCTTAATAAGTGTTTAATAAGGCCATTGTAATAGTTAATACAACATTACAATAAATTTATAACAACTTAGTCTATAAGCTATATGGAATTTATAAGGTGCAGAACTACATTTTTATGTGTTTATAAGACTGTATAAGCTTTAGTAAGAACTTTATAGATGCTTATGAAATGTTTATATGAATGTATAAGCATTTGATTATGTCACTGTAATAGTTAATGAAAGGCTACAAGGAATTTATGAGAACATAACTTGTTCGTAATTTGGCCCACATAAGGGGATAAGGGCCAAATTACTGTAGTCCTTAACCCTTAGTCCTTATATGGTGCATAACTACATTTAAATGTATTTATAAGACTGTATAAACTTTAATAAGCATCCCCATCATCCACTCTGTCCACCTGCCTGGAGGAGATAAAGGCGTGGATGAGCTGCAATTTCCTTCAACTCAACAGCCTAAAAACTGAAGCCATTCTGATTGGCACCCCCCACCAGATCAAAACATGCCCCATAACCAGCATCTCCTTCTCCGGTCAAAATCTTCCACTCTCATCCATAGTCACCAACCTGGGCGTGAAACTGGACCCACAACTCAACCTCGAAGCTCATATCAATCACCTTTGCAAGACCTCCTTTTTTCACCTGAGAAACATCTCTAAACTCCGCTCCACATGTTCCTGTCTCGAGAGGAGTCAAACTTTTTCCCATTCTGCAGCATACCTATGTAATGAACAACACATATCTCCACTCACCCTGCCAGATGCTGAGAAGCTCGTCCACGCCTTTGTCTCCTCCAGACTGGATTACTGCAATGCGCTCCTCATCGGGATCCCTAGCAAGAGCCTCCAAAAGCTACAACACATTCAAAACTGCGCTGCTAGGATCCTGATGAGGGTGCGGAAATACGAACACATCACCCCCATCCTCCGCTCACTTCAATGGCTCCCCATAACTTTCCGGACAGAATACAAAATCTCCCTCCTCACACACCAGTGCCTGTATGGCAATACACCCCCCTACCTGAAAGAACTTCTCAAACCAAAACCAGCCACCCGATCCCTCCGTTCCTCCAACAAGGACCTTCTCTTCATTCCAGACACTAAACTCCACACCATGGGTGACCGGGCTTTCTCTTTTACTGCCCCAAGCCTGTGGAATGCCCTCCCAGATAACCTGAGGGCACCACAACCCACGACCACCTTCAAAAAAGGACTCAAAACCTTCCTTTTTTCTAAAGCGTTTGCTTGAATTTTTTTTATTTTGTTTTGTTTTTTACTGTTTCTATATGTTTTTAACACTAGAATTTTTTCTACTGTCTTCAAATGTTTTTAATGCTTTTATGGTCTGCTTTTACTCTCTGTATGCACTTTGAGATTCGCAAGAATGTAAAGCGCGTTACAAATAAAATGCATTATTATTATTATTATTAATAAGAACTTAATAGATGCTTATTAAGTGTTTATATGACTGTATAAGCATTAAATTATGTCACTGTAATAGTTATTAAAAGACTACAAGGAATATTTAAAAAAAATTTATTAATAATTCGGCCCACATTAGGGGATAAGGGCCAAATCACTGTAGTCCTTATCCCTTAGTCCTTATAAGGTGCAGAACTACATTTTTATGTGTTTATAAGACTGTATAAACTTTAATAAGAACTTAATAGACGCTTATTAAGTGTTAATATGACTGTATAAGCATTTAATTATGTCACTGTAATAGTTAATTAACTACATTTTTATGTGTTTATAAGACTGTATAAACATTAATAAGAACTTAATAGATGTTCATTAAGTATTTATATGACTCTCAACCTTTTGTTTACACCTGAATAATTATTTTCCCCATTTCTTTTTAGGTGCTGTGCCAATCCTAATTTATTACTACTGTCTTTCTCTATCTCTTTGGGTCTAGGGGCTCGTGAATAGCACTGATTATTTATGATTATATAATGATCAGTTAAGTTGTAGGACTGTATAAGCTTTAATAATAGTCTATGAGATGCTTATTAAGTGTTTATAAGATTTTAAGAGTTTATAATGCCATTGTAACATTTAATATCAAAATAAAAGGCACTTACAAGAAATTTTACGCTACAATCCACCCATTATTTCATACTTATTGCTCGTCTATAATCAGTTTACAAGGCGCTTGTTAACAGGTAATTATGCTTTTTGCAGCTACTGGATCTAAAGCGAGAACAGGGCCTTATTTAGACTAATGCATCGTTTATTATACATTCATTAATGGTTAATAATGATTTTCACACCTTTCTCATCTGTTATGAACATGTGGATGAAATGGTTTGAAAAAAACACATTTAAACAGTGAAGTACAAAACTGCCATTTATTGTTCATTATTCATTGTTGAGGTAGATTTTTGTTTTTTTGCACTTCACATGTACGAACGACAAAATAAGACGGGTACTAAAATACTCTTTATAAATAAAAATAAGGTGTGATGTTGGTAAAGTGCTGAACTGGATTTGTTTCATAAAACATAACCACAATATATCAACATATCACAATTTAACATTAAACATGCTACATAGGAAACGCTGTTGACTTGTGACCAGGAACTCTCTAGCTGCAGATCTATTTATTCACCCTGTACTTGATATCATGTAGCAGCCTTCCAAAAGGGCTGTCTTTGTGTCTCCTGCCTCATTCAGTCCACTCAATGAGACAAAGATGGTCTGAGAGTAAGGACTCAGTCTGATTTCCTCTTTGTCTCCAGACTTGCTCCTTAATGCTGCGCCAGGCTCTTTCAATGTGCTGTGTATGGGCACCTGTTTGTGGATCCACATATGATGAATGATTCACAGTCATATGATTATAGCCAAGTGCAGAAAGGGAACGATAAGCACGCCATTCATCACTTATTGTGCTTGATCCTATCCTGACATGATGTGCAATCAGTGGAACAAGGTCTTTTCGTCCTCTTCTGTCTACAAGGCGCAACACTGGCTTTGCTCTCTTGCCCCTGTGCTGCTGCACGCCGAGCATCCCGAAGACCCATGTCCTCCTCCTCCAAGTTCCACCCATTCTTCCTCTTCCATACTGTTGTAATGACCAGTAAAGCAAAAGACAAAAAAAAGAAGCAGCAATAATTCATAAAACTAACATTGTGTATGTACATGTATTTACATTTACAAATTACATGATGACAGTTATCATTCTATCCAGTAGTGGAGTTGTAAAAAAAATTCAGAGGGGATGGTCATTTTTTTTTTACCTTTAAAAAAAGAGGGAGGGGGGGAGAGATGTAATTCATGTAAATTCATTATCAAAACAAAACACTGTAAATAAGACTTCTGAATCCTATCAAACCAAGCTTATTTTAAGTGCAAAATCATAACAATTATCTCTTTTTGTATTATTAAAGACAGTACAGAATTTAAAACCCCTTCCCAATATTTTACAATACTTTTCCTTTTCTCCCCTGGGGTGAACAGTTTTTAGTTTCTCTGGTTGAAGTCATAGCAGTTTCCAAAGACTGACGTCTTGTATCTGAATTTTAGCTAACAGCTGCACTGAGATCTAAAAGGATTCAAATTGAGCCCTCCCCTCTGTCTGCTGCTAAAAGAAGATCATTGGTCACTCTGAGGATGGCCTTCTCAGTGCTATGACCTTCTCTAATACCAGATTAAATTTTCTCAAAGAGGTTATATTCAGAAATAAAATGTAAAAGCTGAGTAGAAACCACCTTCTCTTAAAGTTTAGATAAGAATGGGAGTTTTGAAATTGGTCTAAAATTGTTAAAATCAGTGGGGTCAAGGTTGGGTTTCTTTAAAAGGGGTTGGACCACAGCGTGTTTAAAAGCAGAGGGAAACACTCCCTCTGACAAAGAACTATTAATAATGAATAAAATGATGGGCCCAACTGTGTTAAAAACCTGAGAAATCTGGTGGGGATAAAATCAAGACTGCATGTAGCATGGTTTCATGTGGGCTAAAATATCTGATAAAAAGGATAGGGACACCGGCTCAAAACTGCTAAAATAACAAAGAATTTCCCTACTAGCATGTACAGGGTGATCTGGGGGAGTGATTTGATGACTGATGTCCTTAACCTTGTTGATAAAATGAATTGAAAACTTATCACAAGTGGCTTGAGAAGCATCAGTAAAATGAGAGGGAGAGTGGTAAGTAAGAGAATCTAAAACCTGAAATAAAACTCTGGGGTTTGAATTATTAGATAAAATAAGATAAGAATAAAATGCTGCCCTTGCATCTTTAACTGCCTTCTGGTAGTTTTTCATGGAGTCCCTCCAGATTTCATGAAAAACTGCGAAACCAGTTTTCTTCCACTTTCTTTAATTTCTTTTGCATAACTTCTTTAACTGATTTGTGGATTCCGTAAGCCAGGGCTAGGGCTCTTTGTTTGAGCTTTTTAATTACAAGGGGGCTAGTATGAATAAAAAGAGAGACAAGCTCTTCTGTGTGAAAAATTGGACAAAAAATCTGGGTTGAGGACAGTTAAAGATGCATAACTAAAAAGCTCTTTAAAAGAGACATATCATTCTGATGCATGATTTAATACTTACATATAATATAATAAATTTTAAAACAAGACTTTACACCCCCTTAATTTTCAAAAAAATGAGATATTGTATTTTTTCTGATATCCTAGAACGAGATTTGATACCTCTGAAAATAGGTCATTGCGAGATGTCCGCGAGATTTAAAACGTTGTGACATCACGAGGTACCTTTCTTTTTATTGGAGTAATCTGATAAAGCACTTCCTCCTCTGTGATGTCCGTTAGCCCCAAAACCGTCACCGAGGAACACATCCACCACCAGCAGTATATAGATCCCTAGCTCACACTCACTCATTACCAGCTCTGGCCTGTAGGGAGACTCAATACGCAGTCGCTGCTTTGAGCCAGCCGGAAAATACAGTAGAAGAAGAAGGACAGGCTGGCTCTACCCCCGATAGAACTGACCAATCAGAGCACAAAGGGCTGTGACGTTGCGAGGTAACTGTAGGTCAGCCTGACAACCGAGTGTTTCAACGAGACCTTGTTAATGGCCTAAAATGAGGATTTTGAGAACGCAATTGTGGGGCAATGAAGGAACTAAATGACTTGTACTGAGGGCAGAAATGCTTTACAGGCATCCTAGTCTGGCATAGTGAAAAGGAGAAACAAGCATGATATGTCTCCTTTAAACTTGCTTGCAGACGTTGAATTTAAAACCCTTCAATAAACAGGAGTTTTATCAATAAAAGAGGGCTGGGATAAAATCACAGAGAATAAAACCAGTTTGTGATCTGACACACAGATATGTTTAGTTAAAAACTCACCAGGACTAAGTCCAGCAAATAAAACTAAATCTAGACAATGTCCGTTTACATGGGTTGGTTCCTGTATTGCCTGGGTTAAATTTAAAGAGTCCAGAGTTTCAATAAAATCAACAGTCATGGGATGTGAGGGGCAACAGACGTGCACATTTAAAATCACCTAAAACAAGATTTTTTTTCATATTTACAAATAAAATAGGATAAAAACTCTGAAAACTCTTCAATAAAAGCAGTGTTAACTCTAGGGGGTCTATAGATGACTAAAATTAACACAGGGTCTTTCAGTGTAATAATAAAAGCAAGGTTCTCAAAAGAACTAAAAGCACTTACACTGTAAAAAATGACCAGGATTTCACAATATTCAACTGTACTTTCTCACAGTACGTTGCCGTATTACAACTTTTCGGGACTTAACTGTAATGTTCACAGTATAAGATTGTAATTTCAAAATTTACTATAAAAACAGTTACTACAGTCAACTGCCATGATATTTGCCGTTTCAATTATACCAGGATTTTACAGCATTTTATTGCATTATTTCACCACAAAATACTGTATTAAGACTATCCACTGCAAAAATACAGCAAATTCCATGAACCGCACTGAATTGTGGGACCTGCTGCAGATTTTCAACATTTTCACGGTTGATGCCACCAAGAAAAAGAAGTTAGTTCTACATATTCTGTCAAGGTAATTTACCCTTGTTTTCCACCTTTGCTTTCACTACATATTGTCATTTTGAATAAGTGTGATGTTCACCATATTAATTCCTCTTTTCTCTGACACTTTTTATTTCAACACAGTCAGTGCTCTTCCTGTGGATAGCCTTGTGACCAACCACACCGAGTGATTTGATTTACAGATGCTTCTTGAGTATCAAACCAGAAATGGGCTCAAAGGCAAAGAGGAAGTGTGGAGGCATCAACCCACATGTGAGCACTTTGATGAGGAAATTTGTGGACTTTAAGTGGCAGGCAATGTAGACCAAATTATTTTTTTTCTTTAAACAACTAAAGGGTGTCCCTTTTCATTTGTCATGGCCCCTGGATTCCGTTCAGCAGCCATTTTGATTTCATTTACTTTTGAATAGCAGAAACACACCAATTTTCCCTATTCCTGATCCAGACAACAAGTTTATTAATTTATTGTTTAACGTATGTCTCAAACCTGATACAGCCACGCTGTGTGGGCTGTGGCCTGATGAGGGCAATTGGAGGCGTTTTCTGGCAGCCCATGATGAGCCAAGGCAGTGGTTCTCAAAAATTCCAGTCTTAGTGCATAAATTCAAAGTTGCATCCCAGAAAATTTAAATTTATTTCACAAAAAGATGTGCAGTAATACACAATCCCTTCATGCCTGAATGAAAAGTGCTTTCAAAAATTGAGAACAATCACAATAATGTTTAAAAAAATATGAGAAAATGGAGTCCTTGTATTGTTATTTTAATACAAAATTAGATGCTACTATAGCACATTTTAGCCTTTTTTAAGGACTAACTTCCCCACAGACTTCTTCACTGAAAACTTTGTCTTCATGTTTCATACAAAGTTAGGCACAATTTTGCCTCTTTTTTGAACAAAACTTTGTGTAATATAAGAACTAACTTTTTCATGGACTTACGATAACAAAGTGACATTTGAGTTTTTTCTTTGATGACCTTCGATCTAATGTTGGGTCCCTAAACCGGCCCTCAGTCATTCAAACTTTAAGAACCCTGTTAAAATGTTTATAACTTTGTAGGACTTTATTTTATTCAATATAATGCAGTGAAAAGTAACATGTATTCTGTTGTTAACATTTTTATTCATACTGGCTTGACCAAAAAAAGGCATGTCTGCCATGTTTGTGGAATTCAGTGAATCCTCAGCAGTCTGCTCTCCCCCTTTCTCTCGGACTCTCTCTCTCTGCTCCTGCTGCAGGGGCGGAGTTTCTCTGTTCTGCAACCTGCACACCTGCCTCTCATCAACTCATCAGCTCCCCTATTTAAGACGGCCCCATTCGTTCAACAGCCCTTCTACAGACCTTCCTTCGCTTTGTGGCCATCTTGGTGAGGGTTGCTGTACTTGCAGCAATATTGTCTTCCATCATATCGACCTGTCTGAGACGTAGGCCCTGTGCAAATCTATATAATAAATAACATATCAAGCGGTCACTTACATTTTAAAAAAAACTTTTCGTCGGTAATTATGCAGCACTTTAAATGTATTACCTATAAATGAACTGCATCCACTGAAAGAGTGACAGTCTAGACTTGCTGAAAAGAGATTTGTCCCTTATGGATTTCACTGTCTTGGTCCCTCTGTGCGCTGCTCGCTGGCATGTCCTTTAAAAAAGCACACAGTAATGTTTTATTGGTGTAAATATTAAAAAAGTTATTGATACAGCATAAAAATGTCATTACTGCTCATCAGTCACTGTTAATATAGAGGTACATAAGTGAAAGAAGAATTTTTACATTTTACAAGGTGTCCAACAGATGTTTATTTATTTATTTATTTATTTATTTATTTATTTTTTTTAATTGAAAGAAATCTAGTCACTTTTACATGCATGGCTGGTTTACTTTTGTGCCCCACAAATCCATCTGTCAAATAGGTTGGTTTAGGAGCATCACCCAAAAACAATTTGCATCCTTTGTGATGGCTGCAAAAAATGCATGAAATTAACTGCTTGTCATTAGCATTGTTAGGCACACATTATTGTAGGGCAATAAACTAGATGCTAGCTAACTGACATTAGTCCGAGGAAAAAGTTATTACCAGCTGTAATGGTCTCCACCCGTCTTCTTTGCCAGTTTCATCCTCCTATGACAGATGCGGCATCTTACTTTTCTGGTGATTTTTTTTCTGAAGATATTTTATCAGCTTTAAAGTTTTTCTGGGCGAACTACCCTCGAAAATCATTCTTCTCAGTTTGCTTTGTTGCGCCATCCTGCCAACCTGACTTCTTCTGTTCTTCTTTTGGCGGGTCGCTTTATGACATCCGGAATGGTTCTTCCTTCCTTTCTAGCACGTCTTATGTTATGTTCAAGTAAGCGCTTTTATTTTGAAGGCAGGCAAAAGTTCCAGAAACAAGAAGTGTAGTGCCGTTGTCTTTTAACAAGCGTATCGCTCATCGTTCCACATGGAGGTCGTCGATCCGCTTCCAACATCTTCGTCCCCGAGGAAAATTCAAACCCGTTCTGGGCCAAGAAAACAGGACAAGAGGAAGCATTTTGAGACAGAGGATGGGTCTGCTGGTAAGTTTCACCGGTGTAAATTCGTAACGCCAAACTTTCAAACAACACCCAGCTAGCTACGTAGCTACTTCAGTATGTGTTTAGTATTGTCATGGACTTGTTATTTCTGTGCCATTGCCAGGTGCTGCCACACAAATGGCCCCAACTGCAAAACAGCAGAAGCAGAAACATGAGTTGGACTTGGCAAAACTGAAAATAGCACGCCAGGAAGACTTGATCAAGGAGCTAACCAAGGAGAGAGATTTCTTAAAAGAACAACTGTTGGAGGGTAAGTTAATAATTGAAGTTTATCACAAATATGTTAAGTATGTCTATAAGTTTTGTACAAATGTTATTTTTAATCATTTTTTTAAACATTTTTTCCTCATGTGTGACTGAAAGTATGAACTCTATTTCTAAATGAATGAATGACCTTTATTCAATTTAACCCTTGAGGCACCCAAAAATGTATATATACTTGAAGTCCCTCAAAACGGTTCATGTCATAAAGTGTCAAAAATTGTATTTTGTATTTTTTTTTTTTTTTTTTGACTGCTTTAAATTTTTTCAACAACTTCCTACCTATTCACAGATTCAAAGTTTTTTTTCTGTTTAGTTTTCTGCCATAAGGACAGAGGAAGCTCTCAACTGATCAAGAAAACACATAGACAGAGCCAGTTTGACCTCTGATGACTTGAACTTTAAACACACACACAGAAAAAGACACACACACTCACAACCACACACACACGCTCACACACATCATCCTAACACTCCAAGTCCATTTTGACATCTTCACCTTTTTAATGCCATGCATTTTGCCATAAAAGGGATTCAGGCCTCCATTGAACACACACACACACACACACACTCCCAGTGGGTTTAAGGGGTTCTTAGGCCTAAAACCTTGTTTTTTTTCTTTATTTTGAAGGTAGAGGCTAAGATTTATCAGATATTGATGGGAAAATATTTTCAAGATGTCAGGATTGCAGTATATCAACAATATGTGGTTGTAATGGAAGTATAATGAACGCAGAGGCTTAGATTTATCAGGTTTTCATAGGGGAAATATTTTAAAATGTCAGACACACAGTATATAGATATATGTGTTTATATGGGAGTCGATGGAACCAAGTTGGGCACAAGGTCATAGAGTGTACACTTGGTCAGTATCTCCTTTATTATACAACTCTCAACAATGGGATCACAGAATTTTAAAAATAAAAAAATATAAAAATAACCCTTGCCAAGTATCATATTTTTCATTTAAACTGACTGAGATATTAAGATTCAAAAAAGGAAAAATGGACCTTTGCCTCAAGTGCAGGGGTGTATTTAGTCATTTGGGGGCCCAAGGCAAACCCAGTCATTGGGGCCCTTCATATCCCTGTTCTTTGCTGATTAAAGTTTTATTATTATTTTAATCTTGTACGGGGTAACATCACAAAACTAAATGCATTTCTTCAAATTCTATAATTTAGTTCAGTTTTGACAGAAGCTGAGTTTGTTAATTAGGCCCCTTGTCCTGCTTTAGAAATCTGTTGACTATCTAAAAGCTTAAGTTACTAGTTACATAACCAAGTTTATATGCATCCCCATCCAGGGAATAATATTAATGATCAAAATAAGATTTTGAATTTTAATGTTTATGATTACAGAGCCCCTGAAGAAACATAAATAAAAAGATTTTTGTAAAACAATCCTGTGCAGGCGCCTTATGCTTTTTATACTAAGTGTCATATAGTTTGAAAATTTATGTTTTAACCCTTTTATCTACCAGCTCAACGGTTTGATAGAGGTCATCAGTAAATTCAGGGATATTTCATGTTTTAAAAAACAGAAATAATCAAATCCTTGTTTGATTTTGTAATCACTTAAGGGAACAAAGAAAACTTAAAACAAACCAAAACCCAGAGATTTTCTTGGTGTGGGAGTTAAAGGTTTTAAAAGCTAACAGCTGATTAAGTAATGACACAAAAAATTGGGACAAAATAAATTAGATCAGGCAGAAATATATGTAAATAAAATGGCAAGCACAACCTAAAATAGATGATACTGATTTTGAAAAAAAAAAAGTTTTTTTTATGAATAAAAGATGTTATACATAAATCATATTTGTAAATGTTTTAGATAAGTATTTAAAAAGCTAATGATTATTATAATAACTTTTAGCTTTTAAAATCCTACACAGAGAAAATATAAGTTCTTTTAGTTTGTTTGCATTTATTTCTGTCCTGAGACATTGATAGAAACAATGTGTTATGTTCTTTTAACAAATAAAATAGTCCTGCATTTATTGACCTCTGCCAAACACTTGAGCGAGCAGTTAAAGGGTTAAAGTATTTTACAGGATATTATGATTGAAAATATAGCCAGTGGCCAGTGCCATCAAATGTATGAGGTTTACTGACAAAATGATGATAAAATATGGATGTTGATCTACTCTACTTCATACAACAGCATGTAAATTCAGACTTAAATATTAATAATGGCTTTGAACCAGAAAATTTGTATTAATACATTTTTGTGAGATGTGTAGGGGCCCCTGGACAACTCGGGGCCCCAGGCAACTGCCTGTGTTGCCTAATGGTTAATATGCTCCTGCTCAAGGGTTAAGTTCTTGCACAGAACTCGAGGCCTGGCCAGATCGGCAAGTTAACATAATTTCAGGGCTCGGCCAGCCTGGCCTGAATACTTAAGGTTGGGTAGGGTTTGCTCTAGTTAATATTTCAATGTTTGTCTCTATACAGCTTCAAAAAAACAACCAACACCCAACATGAGACATGAGCCATCCCCAGAGACATCTATTGCAACAACAGATTCTTCTGGATCATCTGAGTCAAGCTACTCCTGCTCTAGCGACCCCTTATCAGACTCCTCAGGCTCTTCAACCTCTCATGATGGCAAGAAGAAGAAGAAGCAGAAGAGGTCAAAGAAAAAAATAAAGAGAAAGAAGAGGGGAAAGAAAGCAACAAGAGGGGGAGGTCGCAAAATGATCAAACGGATGAGTTTTTCAAGAGGTAATATATCAAAATAATATCTAAGATTTAGAAGATAGCTGCTGACTATATTGTCTGTGTGTCACTGAAGGTCAATTTGAAATAAGATGATGCTTTGTATATTCCAACTATTGGCAAGTAAACTGGGACACTGTTGTGGATTGTTGAATGCTCTTAAAGCAGCACTCCAGAAGATTTGACTTTGGTTTCTTGGGTGAACTACACTGTTGTGAAGCACAGTGGTTAGGGGTGTCCCGATCTGATATTTAAATCGGATATCGGTCAAAAAAAAAATATCGGATTATGTCAGCCTGCATCCAAAATCTCCGATATCAGTACTCTGATATATTTTTTTTATTTTATTCAGTTGTAGAGTACACTTATGTTTAAGTTAAACACAGTGGCAATTTTGCAATTTGTGAAATATGTTTTTGTTTTTATTTTATTCATTGAGGTCACTTTTCAGGGTCCTCTAATTTATTTGTGATACATTTTATTTTAATTGTAGTATATTCTTATGTCTAAGGTTAAAATTTATTGAACCCATTGGTTAATAACAAATGGGTCAGTTTTTCTCATCCATACTCTTGCTCCTCTGTTTGAGTAATCTCACTTGATCAAGCCTTTTCTTACAGTCCATACTACAAAATAGGTAATAAAATTATATGTGATTCCTGTGATATGGTATCGGATCGATACTGGTATCGGCAAATACTCAAGGCTGCAATGTCAGTATTGTGTCATAGGTGAAATGGTTCCATGTGGACACCCTAACAGTAGTTGCATGTAGCCAACTTCTTTTGTTTACAGAAAGATGAAGGCTCAGCGTTTTTTTTCACGTTTCACTCGGCTGAATTTGCAATAGACATGTCAATAAATGATTTGACACCCTTTCAAATCAAGCAGAAATTTGTTTCACAAGACTACAATTGGCTCAGTATTAAATCTGTCATGTTGGGCGGAGTTCGGTGGTGTCTGAGTGAAGCAGCCGCCATTTCCCCCTGCTAGGCTACAGATAAACCACAACTCTGATCCATTCATCGCTGCTCCACAACATCCAGGTTGTTCAGGGAGTTTCTCTGTGGAAGCCACTTGTAAGTGCTCATTTACTGGGATCTCTGCTCTCTCTGACATGAGCAACAGCAAAGTGCACACACACATACACACTATTGTGCGTGTGCGTGTGTGTGACTGAGCGGTTCAGCAGAGAAACGGGAGGGGGCGATGGGGTGTGTATTTTTTTTGATGCCTCTTGATGCCACCGAGATGAGCAGGACTGATGTCACTGAGCAATGCATCGCCACTCTTTCGTTGTAATCCCGTCATACCATAAAACTGTTGGCAATTCTCACAACATCTCACAATACGAGGACCCTTGATGGTACCTAAAATTTATCTAGTCCCTAAACAGCAGGGAGGCACTTTGGGGGGAGGAGAGAAAAGCTATTCTATCTATTACAGTGCACTTCTCCACTGAACAGGCTTTGGAAAGGATATCTGAAGGCGCATATCTTCTGGAGCACTGATTGATAAATGTTGAATTCTCTTAATTTGTGTGAACAGTTTATTTCATGAATGGTCTAAGCGTATTGAATGGAAGCTCCTTGTTACTCTGACTAATATCTACTCTCTTTCTTCACCAACAGCATGTGGTCCAAATGAGGTAATTGTGCGTTACCAGAAAGTGCTGAAGGTCTACAAGAAGAAACATAGCATTACTGCTGCTTGCAAGATAGTGGGAGTGGATCGCAACACATTTGCCTTGAATGCACCAATCGCAGAGCTCTCCGTGGCTGCTCCAGAAAAGTTTGCTGAGTTAAAAGATCAGCATACAAGAAAGCACAAGCTTGGTGATTTTGCTGGGAAATGTCTTAGTGCCATCAGTGGCAGTCCAGATATCACCAGAACAGTTGCAGCTCTTAAGAAATCAGGCAAACTGTTGCCCGTAGGAAAGGGGGACTATTGAACAGCTTTTAAAGCCAGTAGCGGTTGGTATTTAAAATGTTTAATGTTAAATTGAAACTTGTTTGATAGAGTTTTATGGAACATCCTGTTAAGTTCTACAGCACTTTGCCTGATTTGTTGCAATTTGGTAAACTGTTGACTGTACGGAAGGGGGACTATTGAACAGCTTTTGAAGTCAACAGCGTTTCCTATGTAGCATGTTTAATGTTAAATTGTGATATGTTGATATATTGTGGTATGTTTTATGAAACAAATCCAGTTCAGCACTTTACCAACATCACACCTTATTTTTATTTATAAAGAGTATTTTAGTACTCGTCTTATTTTGTCGTTCGTACATGTGAAGTGCAAAAAAACAAAAATCTACCTCAACAATGAATAATGAACAATAAATGGCAGTTTTGAACTTCACTGTTTAAATGTGTTTTTTTCAAACTATTTCATCCACATGTTCATAACAGATGAGAAAGGTGTGAAAATCATTATTAACCATTAATGAATGTATAATAAACGATGCATTAGTCTAAATAAGGCCCTGTTCTCGCTTTAGATCCAGTAGCTGCAAAAAGCATAATTACCTGTTAACAAGCGCCTTGTAAACTGATTATAGATGAGCAATAAGTATGAAATAATGGGTGGATTGTAGCGTAAAATTTCTTGTAAGTGCCTTTTATTTTGATATTAAATGTTACAATGGCATTATAAACTCTTAAAATCTTATAAACACTTAATAAGCATCTCATAGACTATTATTAAAGCTTATACAGTCCTACAACTTAACTGATCATTATATAATCATAAATCAGTGCTATTCACGAGCCCCTCAACCTAAAGAGCTAGAGAAAGACAGTAGTGATGAATTAGGATTGGCACAGCACCTAAAAAGAAATGGGGAAAATAATTATTCAGGTGTAAACAAAGGTTGAGAGTCATATAAACACTTAATGAACATCTATTAAGTTCTTATTAATGTTTATACAGTCTTATAAACACATTTGAATGCAGTTATGCCCCTTTTTAAGGACTAAGGGTTAAGGACTACAGTAATTTGGCCCTTATCCCCTTATGTGGGCCAAATTAATATTAAATTATGTTCTTAAATATTCCTTGTAGTCTTTTATTAACTATTACAGTGTCATAATTAAATGCTTATACAGTCATATTAACACTTAATAAGCATCTGTTAAGTAATTTGGCCCTTATCCCCTTATGTGGGCCAAATTAATAAATTATGTTCTTAAATATTCCTTGTAGTCTTTAATTAACTATTACAGTGACATAATTAAATGCTTATACAGTCATATTAACACTTAATAAGCATCTAATAGGTTCTTATTAAAGTTTATACAGTCTTATAAACACATAAAAATGTAGTTAATTAACTATAACAGTGACATAATTAAATGCTTATACGGTCATATTAACACTTAATAAGCATCTATTAAGTTTTTATTAAAGTTTATACAGTCTTATAAACACATAAAAATGTAGTTCTGCACCTTATAAGGACAAAGGGATAAGGACTACAGTGATTTGGCCCTTATCCCCTTATGTGGGCCAAATTAATAATAAATTGTGTTCTTAAATATTCCTTGTAGCCTTTAATTAACTATTACAGTGACATAATTAAATGCTTATACATTCATATAAACATTTCATAAGCATCTATAAAGTTCTTACTAAAGCTTATACAGTCTTATAAACACATAAAAATGTAGTTCTGCACCTTATAAATTCCATATAGCTTATAGACTAAGTTGTTATAAATTTGTTGTAATGTTGTATTAACTATTACAATGGCCTTATTAAACACTTATTAAGCAGTTATGTAGTCTTATAAACAAATACCAATGTCAATAAGGAACTTATAAGTACTTACAAAGGTCTTATTAATGCTTATTACAGGACCTTAATATAAAGCGTTACCGTGCATACAAACACCTCAGTCAAACTTTTACCAAAGGTAATTTACAGGAAACATGAGTATGGGTTACAAACTGGTGCCCACTGTAGCCCAATGGCTTCTATCATCACATTGTCATTGAATCTTTTTTTTGTTTGTTTATTGCAGTGGGAAGACGTGGCCTCTACAGTGGGTGGCTAAGGAGAACACCAAGAGTTAAAACACATACAGACATACACCTTTACTCATGCACACCAATAAACAAACCCATGCTAATGCAGGCACACACACACCCACACACATACACATTAACAACAAGCACTTGCTAGCACAGGTTAGTTGCTGCCCTTTGTATGATTTAAAAAGACAGTATTATTTTTTAAGTTAATCATATATGCAGTACTCATAAGTTTTAGTCTCAAATGTTTTCAAACTAACCAAATCAACCCAAGTCTTTAAATTGTTTACCATAAATGTTTTGACTGTTGTTGTTTTCCTTTTTTGACATTTTGTTGATATGCTATTCTGCTCATTGGGCGAGAGACAGGGTACATTCTGAACCGGTCTCCAACTGATCACAGGGCATCATAGAGAGACAGACAACCATTCACACTCACACTCATACCTAAGGGCAATTTAGTCACCAATTAACCTAATTTTTGGTCTGTGGGAGGGAGCTGAAGTGCCCGCAGAGAACCCATGCATGCACGGGAAGAACATGCAAACTTCACACAGAAATGGCCTGCCCGAATCGGGACCTTCTTGCTGTAAGGCACATGCACTAACTGTTGCGCCACCATGCTGCCTGTTATTAATATCGTTATTGTTTTTGTTATTGTTGGTTTTGTTGCTATGTCAATAATTCATATTCTACAGAAATACAATAAAAAATATTTGAAAAGGTATTATGTAGATGTTGTAATGCATTACATACATTCATACAGACAGATTTATTTATTGATTGAATGAATGATTTACCACAGAAGGAGGAAAGGTTTGTTAAAGCAGTAAGGATCCACACATCTGAGAGAAAAACCCTGACAAGAAATTACATAAAACTACCAGTATGATATGTGAGGACAAATTAAGAAGACAATTTGTCGAATAGTTTAGATCCCTGGAATAATATCCTCGACTAGCACAGATTTAAATTTGGTGTGTTACACAAAGTGGTAGATCGAATGATTTAATTAACAGGTTGCCTGTAAGAGATTTTTTAAATTTTATTTTTAATAAAAATCCATATTTAACAGTATGTGTCACCACAAACGAGTGGGTGAGATTGCTTACGAGTTGAATTTGATGCGCCCATTAGTATTAACCATGTCATTCCTTCATATACTTATCACTGGTTGTTTCTATAAATAGAATTTATGATTAAACTACCTTCACATAAAAAATTTCTGTCAGCATTATCTTGTTACATAACATTAAGAAAATAATAGAACCTTCTTAAAAATTAAAAAAAAACTTTAAAACTCATCATTATAGGGATCTAAGACCCAAAGTATAGAATGACATTAAAACGTAAAGGAAATAATAATAATAACAATAATAATTATAATTAACAATAATAATGAAAAATGTAAATTAATAAAATACGCAACCAGTTCCAGAGCAACTCGGTCAAGTCGTCTTAAAAAATAAAATAAAATAAAAATAAAATAACATTTCAGTCCTCTGCTTGACTTGTATATCATATATCAGCATCAGTAATCTACTCACTCCTTAGTAAAGTACGACGGCGTATTAGGGCCACTTGAAGAAATAAAAAAATAAATGAAAACTCGAAAATCTTCGAGAAAAAACTCTAAATTTTTGAGTTTATAAAGTCACAAATTTACGACTTTATAAAGTCACAAATTAACGACTTTATAAAGTTGCAAATTTGCGACTTTGTAAACTCGAAAATTTGACATAAAATCATATTTCGGGTCAATAACTCATCAATAAAACAACGTAGTTCCAAACCCGACCCTTCATTTTAATCATTCTGATGAAGACTTTGAGCTAAAACCTCGTTTTCCCCCAAACGAGGCAGAAAGCTTCACTTTGTCTCAGTGAGCTGCCGCTGATTGATGGCTCGGCGGCTTAGGGACCGATGGCAAGTTACTAAATCGGAGGAATAGTGTGAATGGAAATTGAATAACTTCACCATGTCTTCAAAATCACAGCACACATAAATAACTGTAGGTTGTTCAGAGTACATGCCATAGTTTTTTTAACAATTGTAAATTAAAATATTTCACAGGATTTTTTTGATTGAAAACAAAGCAATCAAAGTTATGAAATCTACCAAGGAAATGATTAGAAAACAAGAATGATGATCCCCTCTACCTTAAAGTACAGCTCTTACTTCAGAAAAAAAGCTTTTGATTTGATTTAAATTATTTTTTATATATTGAACTGTAGCGATTATTTTCTGGATATTACTGAATATTCATTAAATTAATTGATATTCATTTAATAACCAGGTTTGCTCTCGTTAATTAAAAGGGGCACCATCCTTTTTATACAAAAAAGGCAAAATTAACTTAATTAATTGATTTATTAATTATTTTATTTAAATTAGATAAATCAATTAAGTCAAACTTTATTAGTTTAATCAATTAAGTCAAACTTATCAGTTTAATCAATCTCAAATCTAAAGACAGAACTCTCATGCAGTGATGTCAATCTTCCAAATAGAATACCAACAGACAGAACTTTAAATATATAAGGGTGATTTATTAAAATGAATATATAAGACAAAATAAACTAAAATAAACACTTAAGGAATAAATGTCAGAGATATACTAAATCAATGATGCTGTCAATCAGGAAAGAAGATATGAACCCTCAAGGAACATTTAAGCATATGGAGTGGTTATAGAGGATTAATTTCCGAATTAACCTACTTGTGAGAGGTCAAATCAAGGGAAAATTATTAGAGAATTGAACCAAGACACGCTCAAGCCCATCTGAAAGAAGATAGAACTGCCTCTTACGAATCGGGCCTCATCTGGTCCTGGAGCTACTGGAGAGAAGAACTGTTCTGGTTCTGGTTGTCATCCAGAGGGCTGAAGTCCACACTCTATCCAGCGTGATGGATCCAAAGAGGTTGTCCGATGTGGTCCCAGGTTTCCCGGGAGAGAAGTCTTAGATTGGACTGGCAGATTCTGTCAAGGTGAAGCTGGAGCTTGGGCGTTGGTGTCTCGATTGTATAAAAAGTTGATTTGTAACTAATTGTTCTTATAAAGAAAGAATCGGCGGGCTACAAAAACTTAGACAAAAACTAAAGAAAAATATGGGGTGCCGAAAGTCACAGGAGTGGTGACAATAAAGAGGAGGAAAAAGAGAGAGATGAGACGACAAGAAGACGAGGTTACAAGAGGACAAGAGAGAAGAGAAGAGAAGACCGCATGTCTCTCTGTTTTTAGGTACTCGCAGGGGGAGGGCTTTTGGATGAGTTAACAACACTTTATCAACTAATACTTGGCCAGAATTAAGTTTTATTTTGATTAAACATCCAATATAAGCACTCCAACTGGATAGGAAATCTCCTGGTGATCAATTTGATACCAAATATTATATATCTAAAGTATAAGAAAGAATTAAACAATTCAAATCCTATTAAACAGTCAATTAAACAAAATAGAGGTGGTTAACTTACGATATATCAGTCAACATGCCCTTAAGATGGTTTGCAACCAAAACCCAAGGTGTAGCAATCCTATTATTAAGCATTCTTTAATAAAACAGAGTGATAACCCAACTTTCTCCTAACTTGGGGATTTTTAGGGCTAAAAACACACAAGTCACATCATTAGAAAGCATTTGTCATGACAGGATTAAAATATTACATAATGAGATTTGTCCATTATTTCATTTAAACAGTTTAAAAGTTTTGTGGTTTTCTGTGCTAGACAGAGACCACATCTGGAGCCGGTGAGGGGTCTGCATGTCCAGGGAGGTCTGAGGTCAACTTAGGTGTCACCTAAGAATTGTTTATGACTTGAGAATGGACTCTCTTCGAACATACTATTTGGTCTCAGCCAATCGCTGTTTAGGAAGAAGAGTAAACATCCACACCGATGTCTGTTTGGGAGTACCTTGCAGTCATTAACTGCAGACTCGATGGCTCTAGCTGTCTTCTCGGAGATTTAGAGTCATGCAGGGAGGGAGGCCCAGAGTCAGAGAGGAATGTTCTTTGTCCCTTTTGGAGTTTCTTTAAAGTTGATCAGTTTGATATCACTACAGAACTGTGTGAATTCATATGTAGCCTAATGACAATAATTACTGTACTGACTGTATTATTGCAGACTGTACTGACAACAAACTCATACTAATGATCTAACATTTTCTCTAGCTTTATACAACAGCTATACAACAGAAGCTATCAACATTACTCTAAAAACTTTAATAACTGTACTTGACTGAAGTGGCACCAAACTCAGCCTGGTGATCAAACTGCAACTATATATATATGTATATGTATATATATATATATTTTATATATATATATATATATATATATATATATATATATATATATATATATATATATATATATATATATATATATATATACACACACATATATATATATATATATATATATACACACACATATATATATATATATATATATATATACACACATATATATGTATACACACACACACACATATATATATATCTATATATATCTATATCTCTCTCTCTCTCTCTCTCTCTCTCTCTATATATATATGTATATATATATATATATATATATATATATATATATATATATATATATATATATATATATATATATATATATATATTATATGGGTCATTCTTCAATTAGGGGAGTTTTTATGTCCCAGGGTAGATTTTCAAGAAAAAAATGTTTTTTAAAAAAAACTTTTATTGAGTTTGTTAAGGTTAGGTTAAAGAAGCTATGAAAAAATTCAGTTTGTCTCAGTGATAACATTTTAATACTTTTTCTGAGTGTTGAAAATTCAAATGTGCAAGAATTTCTCTGTTTTCAGCTTGTCCCCAACCCAGGAATTTTGACATCACCTCTATAATAAAGCAATAATACGTTGCCAGTGCACTAAAATTTTGCTTTGCATTTCCTCATTACAACTTAAAAAGACATTTTTTAAATTAATGTAGTTTATATTTGTTCAATTTACTATTTATTTTTAGTTAAATACCGCTGTCCCTCATACTTCTGTCATTACCATCACACTCAACATTTTACAGAGTAATGAAGGCTTAACAAAAAAATACTGAAATTGTGGCATGATAATTAGATGCTCCAAAGGAACATTCCAAGACATGAGGCTGAAGCCTGACTTTTTGATGGCCACAAATGTAAGTAATTTGATGTTTTATACGTTTTATACGTGTATGTTTATTAGACGTCATTACCAAACAAGTTACTATTTGTGTATTTTAATTAATTGATAGGAAATTTCACTTTATTTATATATATTTAGTGTACATTGTATGCTACCTAACCAGTTAGTTTAGCAAATATAAAAATTAGCCAACATTTTCTGCAAAAACTAAAATTTGTCATTACCATCACACGTCATTACCATCACACAGGTGACTGTGATGGTAAAGACAATCAGTGATGGTAATGACAGTTTATCTGTTTATTACCTTAAAGCTATAGTGTATTAGCTTAATTTACTATTTAATACATACTTTGAAACATAACTGAACAGTAACCAACTGTGATTTACACTATTCTTGTTTGAAGATGTTGACGTGGCCCCATCTAAACCAGCTCCACAGTCAAAAAAATACAGAGATAAAATAAGGGAGAGTCCTAAAAAATATCAGCAATATCTTGAAAAAGAAAAAGAGAGATACAGAAAAAAGAAAAGAGACAGGGAGATTGAAAGCCACTTCACAGTTGTCAAAACAGGAACAAACATGTAAGAAAAGACAGTGGAAAGTTAACCAAAGAAACAAAAGGGCCAGTGATAAGAACAGAGAGAAGACACAAAGATAGATAGCTGGAAACACTCCTCCCATTTCTCCTATAGGACAGCGTGAACATGAAGTGCCCATTCTTGAACCTTAACCTGATATTTCTGACAGTTCTCATCTAAATTGTTGTTTACTTAATAAAGTTTAAATACAAAGCCAGACACTCTAATTTTGCTGTTGGGGTTCTGCGCATGAGTTGTTTATATTGTGCATTTTGTTATTGTATAGTGTGTTCAAAATCAATTTGTTACTTGTGCAGTTGTTGCTGTCACAGAATGTGATATACAGTGGGTACAGAAAGTATTCAGACCCCCTTAAATTTTTCACACTTTATTGTAGGCCTATTGCAGCCACTTCCTCAAATCAATTAAATTCATTTTTTTC
This sequence comes from Scarus forsteni, assembly GCA_036419115.1. Classification (NCBI taxonomy): domain Eukaryota; kingdom Metazoa; phylum Chordata; class Actinopteri; order Labriformes; family Labridae; genus Scarus; species Scarus forsteni. The sequence goes on from JAZDUH010000083.1 coordinate 952,875, forward strand.
CTCATTTTAGTACACTGAGCACCTCATATTGACAAAAAACACAGAACTGCAGAAATTTTTGAAGATTTATTAAAAAAGAAAAACTGAAATATCACATGGTCATAAGTATTCAGACCCTTTGCTCAGTACCGAGTAGGGGCCTTTTGAGCTCATAATGCCATGAGTCTTCTTGGGAGTGATGCAACAAGTTTCTCACACCTGGATTTGGGGATCCTCTGCCATTGCTCTTTGCAGATCCTCTCCAGTTCTGTCAGGTTGGATGGTGAACATTGGTGGACAGCAATTTTCAGGTCTCTCCAGAGATGCTCAGTTGGGTTTAAGTCAGGGCTCTGGCTGGGCCATTGGAGAACAGTCACAGAGTTGTTCTGAAGCCACTCCTTCGTTATTTTAGCTGTGTGCTTAGGCTCATTGTCTTGTTGGAAGGTGAACCCTGGACCCAATCTGAGATCCTGAGCACTCTGGAAAAGGTTTTGGTCCAGGATATCTCTGTAGTTGGCCCATTCATCTTTCCTTTAAAGTCAACCAGTTGTCCTGTCCCTGCAGCTGAAACACACCCCCACAGCGTGATGCTGCACCACCATGCTTCACTTTGGGGGTTATACTGGGTAGGTGATGAGCAGGGCCTGGTTTACTCCACACATACCTCTGAGAATTAAGGCCAAAAAGTTCCATCTTGGTCTCATCAGACCAGAGAACCTTATTTCTCATAGTCTGGGAGTCCTTCATGTGTTTTTTGGTGAACTCTTCATGTGTCCTACACTGAGGAGAGGCTTCTGTCAGCCCACTCTGCCATAAAGCCCTGACTAGTGGAGGGCTGCAGTGATGGTTGACTTACATGAACTTTCTCCCATCTCCCCACTGGATCTCTGGAGTTCAGCTACAGTGATCTTTGGGTTCTTCTTTACCTCTCTCACCAAGGCTCTTCTCCCCTGATGGCTCAGTTTGGCTGGACGGCCAGCTCTAGGAAGAGTTCCTGTTGTCCCAAACTTCTTCCATTGAAGGATTATGGAGGCCTCAGTGCTCTTAGGAACCTTAAGTGCAGCAGAAATTCTTTTGTAGCCTTGGCCAGATCTGAGCCCTTCCACAATTCTGTTTCTGAGTTCTTCAGGCAGTCCCTTCGACCTCATGCTTCTCATTTCTTCTGACATGCAGTGTGAGCTGAAAGGTCTTTTAGAGACAGGTGTGTGCTTTTCCTAATCAAGTCCAATCAGTACAATTAAACACAGCTTGACTCCAATGAAGGTGCCGACCCATCTCAAGGACGATCAGAAGAAATGGACAATGCCTCGGTTAAAAAAACAAGTGTCACAGTAAAGGGTCTGATGCTGCGTTCCAGGCAACCCGTAACTCGTATATTTCCCACCTGTAACTCGTGAAAATGCACTGGAACGGCAGTCGAACTCGTAACTTACAACCCGTGAACTCGTACCAGATCGATGTACTCCGAGTTACGACTTGTGACGTCACATCACTGCCTAACCAATAAGGCAGCCTCTAAATAATGACAAACACTGTAAAGTAAACTTCTGTTACATTATGCGCCGTTTACCCGCTTTTGTTTCACTCAAATGAGTTAGTTGATAAAGAATAAATATTATGATTGCTACCATGTTGGTTAATTTACATACAAGAACTCCTGGCGCCCAAACTGAAGTCGTATTTTGCCTGGAACGCTTTCAGGTCGAAACTCGGAGATTTTAACTGGGAAATATACGAGTTACGGGTTGCCTCGAATGCAGCATGAGTACTTATGACCATGTGATATTTCAGTTTTTCTTTTTTAGTAAATCCTCAAAACTTTCTACAATTCTGTAGTTTTTTTGTCAATATGGGGTGCTTTGTGAGCATTAATGAGGAAAAAAATGAATTTAAATTATTTCAGGAAATGGCTGCAATACAACAAAATGTGAAAAATTTAAGGGGGTCTTAATACTTTCTGTCCCCACTGTATGTTTCTGAACAACTTAAAAACTATTTTTTACTACACTGTATGTCTTACTCGTATTTGTGGGTTTATGGCATTTTTCCAATGATTTGTATAGGCAGGTTGGTGATCGCCAGCAGGTCCCTGATTGTTGTTTAATAAGGGACATGCCGCTGTTCCCTTGCATGATTTTAAATCTTACACAGTTATTTGAGAGTGCTGATAACTTTATTTTCAATTTTATCATTTTCAGATTGGCAAGGCTTCTATGGGACAATGAATTGAGCATACCAGTTTGATTCTTTTTTTATGTCAGAAACTGGCCAGCTAGTTAGAGGAAGATATCACTACATTAGCAATATTATGGTAGTTTACCTAGTGATTAATTTTAATGGAAGGTTATGTGTTCAAAAGGTGTTACTTTAAAAAAGTAGTATTTCTTAATTTTTTTTATTTCTTTATAAAAAAAAACCCACCAGTGTTCATTTTTATGTCATTACCAAAACACATTGTCATTACCAAAACATGTTGTCATTACCATCACTATACATTTTTTTATAAAAAAATGTTGCTTTTGTTTGACTTGGGGTTTAACTCAATCATTGTGGTAATGTTTAAAAGTCTAAATTTGCATTTTCTGCAAAAATATACATTGTAATTCAAATATTCTGATTAGCACACAATATTTCGTTGTTAGAACAAGGTGATATATTAAAAAGTTGGGGAGAACATGTTAATAAACTCTATTTTAAAATGTACTTAAAAATATTTAGAATATGATTTTTAAAGAGCTTGGTTTGTACTTACTGGACTGATTGTGAAAACTTTGCTTGTCAAATCATTTTGTAATAAAATGGGTGTTTTGTTTTTGTGATGGTAATGACATTTTGCTGTGACGACTTTGAAAAAAGCATAAAAATATCAAAATTATCAAGTACAATCAAAGCTACACAAAGATCTTTGGTCTAGACCAATTGATAAACCTTTTTAAATAGAAAAAAAACAGAGATTAAAGAAGATTTTTTTTTCGGAATTTCCAAAGCCAAAAGTGCCCCTAATTGAAGAATCACCCATATATATATATATATATATATATATATATATATATATATATATATATATATATATGTATATATATATATATAAATATAAATACATATATATATATATATATATATATATATATATATATATATATATATATATATGTGTATATATATATATATGTGTGTATATATATATATATATATATATATATATATATATATATATATATATATATATATATACACACACATATACATATATATATATATATATATATATATATATATATATATATATATATATATATATATATATATATATATATATATATATATACATATAGATATAGATATATATATACATGTACATATATATATGAGGTTGTAGTTGCAGTTTGATCACCAGGCTGACTTTGGTGCCACTTCAGTCAACAACAGTACAGTAATTACAGTTTTTACAGTCATTATTGAAAAAAAAGGAATGGTTAGATTAAATTAGAAACTATTTCTATTAAAGTCAGCGCTGTAGTATAAATAGATCGATCGATAGATCGATAGATCGATAGATAGATAGATAGATAGATAGATAGATAGATAGATGGATAGATAGTAAAGTAAAAGAGATGTTTGATCACCAGGCTGGGTTTGGTGTTCTTACAGTCAACAACAGTTAAGTTACTACACTTCATAGACGAGACCCAGCCAGCGTGGATTCGTCACTTCCTGGTGAGCGTATTCGTCACTTCCTGTTTCACAGTGCAGCGCTGTTTGTAGTGTGTTGTCTCTGTTCAGCTAACGCTAACTTTAACTGACTAATATCTGCCATCTGAGCTTATAATTGTTTTGATTGATTACGATCTACGTTCGATCGAACGTACTAAGGTCTACTGTAACCACTCTAGCTTCTCTCAATCGGCCATTTAGTTTTATTTTTTTCTGCTTAGCATAGCTTAGCTTAGCTCTTAGCATGGCTTCTCCCTCCGCTCCTGCTCTGTCCTGTCCGATGTGCCAGATGTTTAGCTACTCCTCGGCCTCCTTTACTGATAGCGGTATTTGTCAAAAGTGTAGCTTATTCCTAGATTTGGAGGCGAGGGTGTCCGATCTGGAGAAGCGGCTCTGCACCGGATCAAAGCCCACTTACGTAGCCATAGCGAGCAGGCAGGACGTAGCTAGCGGTGCAGGCCGCGCTAGCGCTAGCGTTAGCATTAGCTTTAGCTTAGCCTCCCCCCCCCCCCGGCTAGTAATGGCTGGGTCACTGTCAGCGGCAAGCATAGCCGTAAGTCGAAGACCCACTCGGTACCCCACCATCCGGTTCACGTTTCCTACAGGTTTTCTCCCCTCGGTGATGGTGGTAACCCGCCCACAGGGGGACAAACACTGATAATTGGCGACTCCATAGTCAGAAACGTGACGATAGCGAAGTCAGCGGACATAGTTAGGTAGGTATCCCAGGGGCCAGAGCGGGCGACATTGAGGTGACATTGAGGAAGTTGCTGGCAAAGAGTAAACGTAAGTTTGCTAGAATAGTCCTCCATGTCGGCACGAATGACTCCCGACGTCGCCAGTCGGAAGTTACCAAATTAAAAATTGAATCAGTGTGCTCTTTGCAAAGAAAATGTCGGACTCCGTAATTTTCTCTGGCCCCTTGCCCAATCTGACCAGTGATGACATGTATAGCCGCATGTCATCATTCAACCGCTGGCTATCGAGGTGGTGTCCAGCAAACGATGTGGGCTTCATTGACAATTGGTCAACCTTCTGGAGAAAACCTGGCCTGATAGGAAGAGATGGCATCCATCCTACTCTGGCTGGTGCATCTCTCCTATCAAAAAACATGGCAGAGTCACACTTATGACCTCTCAGAGATGAGACCATGTTGCAGAGCTGCAGTCCTCCATGCTCCTCTGCGCTTGCTCTAGGACAGTTTTTTTCCTGCCATTACTGTTATGACAGCTGTGTTCATCACTTAGATAACTGCTATGGCTCTTGTAATAGTGATAAACATTATTCCACAGAGACTGTGTCAGTCCCCCGACCCAAAGCTCACTTAGATATTAACACAAAAACAAATAAAAGAGGTGTCAACCATAGAAATCTTATTAAAATAAAACCTTCAAATGTAGTGACTTTAAAAGATCAGAGAATCAGATGTGGTCTCTTAAATATTAGATCACTGAGGTCCAAATCTTTACTGGTGAACGACCTTATAGGCCTATCAGAAAATCAGATTGATTTATTCTGTCTAACTGAGACATGGCTACGTGACGAAGAATATGTCAGTTTAAATGAATCCAGTCATTCAAATATTCATATACCACGCGACACAGGCCGTGGTGGTGGTGTGGCAGCTATTTATCATTCCTGTCTCCAAATCAATCACAGACCAAAGGCTAAATATACTTCTTTTGAAAGCCTTACTCTAAATTTATCTCATACTGATTCAAAAACCGGCCAGACAGTCCTATTTGTGATAATTTACCGTCCTCCAGGCCCATACTCTGAATTCTTATCAGAATTCTCTGAGTACATATCAAACTTAGTCCTTAGCTCTGATAAAATAATCATCGTAGGTGATTTTAATATCCATGTGGACAAAGAGAGTGATAGTCTTAGCTCAGCTTTTATGTCATTAATAGACTCAGTTGGCTTTATTCAGTCTGTTAATGAAGCTACCCATCATTTTAATCACACTCTTGATTTGGTTTTAGCATATGGCCTTGATATTAATGAACTGAAAGTTTTTCCCGAAAATCTATTTTTATCCGACCACTTCTTAATAACTTTCAGCATCCTCCTGGAGGATTCTGCGTTTTGCAGCAAAATTGTGAGCAGTAGAAATCTGTCCAGTGGTTCCGTGGCTAAATTCAAATAAGCCATTCCTACTGCCTTAAGCTCAATAAATTGGCCAACTGATAACTGTGATATTAGTTTTAGTCCTACTCAGCTGGATCAGCTTGTTGATGACTCAGCCAGTCTACTAAGATCCACTTTGGACTCAATTGCTCCACTGAGACAAAAACGTATTAAACGTCAGAGGACAGCCCCTTGGTTTAATTCAGAGACTCGTACACTTAAACAAACAACCCGTAAATTAGAGAAAATGTGGCGCTCTGATAAAAGGGAAGAGTCACGCATACTTTGGCGAGAGAGTCATAATAACTACATGAGAGCCTTAAAACATGCTCGAGCTGCCTACTACTCCTCACTTATTGAAGAAAATAGAAACAACCCGAGATACCTCTTCAGCACTGTAGCCAGGCTGACACAGAGTCAGAGCTCTATTGAACCTGTGATTCCTCTAGCCCTAAGCTGTGAGGACTTTATGAGCTTTTTCAATGATAAAATTCTGAAAATTAGAGATAAAATTAGCAACTCTGTATCTCCAGGTGAACCTGTCGTACCTCTAAATGTAGTAGTAGTTAGACCTGAGTTAGACAGTTTCTCTACGATTAGCCTTCAGGAGCTACATTCTCTGATCTCCTCCTCTAAATCATCAACCTGCCTTTTAGACCCAATCCCAACTAAACTGTTCAAGGAGGTCTTTCCTCTAGTTTGTCCATTGTTGCTGGAGACAGTAAATATATCTCTATCAACAGGCTATGTACCACAGTCTTTTAAAACAGCAGTAATCAAACCCCTCCTTAAAAAACCTAACCTCGATTCAGGAACATTAGCTAACTACAGGCCTATTTCTAACCTTCCATTTGCCTCAAAGATCCTGGAGAAAGTAGTAGCTGATCAGCTAGGTGACTTCCTTCAAGACAATAGCCTGCTTGAGGACTTTCAGTCAGGATTTAGAGCTCATCACAGCACAGAGACTGCTCTAGTTAAAGTAACCAATGATCTACTTTCAGCTTCAGATGAAGGACTTCTCTCTGTTCTTGTTTTGTTAGATCTAAGTGCTGCTTTCGACACCATTGACCATGGTGTTCTTATACAGAGATTAGAGATGTTACTTGGGATTACAGGGACTGCCTTAAATTGGTTTAAGTCCTACTTATCCAATAGATATCAGTTTGTACACGTGAACAACAAGTCCTCTGTGTACACTAAAGTAAGTTACGGGGTTCCTCAAGGTTCAGTGCTAGGTCCAATTCTCTTCTCTATATATATGCTTCCCCTTGGTGATATCATGAGGAAATACTCTGTTAATTTTCACTGCTACGCTGATGATACACAGCTTTATGTATCACTGAAGCCAGGTGAGACAAACCAGTTAGACAAACTAGATGCCTGTTTAAAGGACATCAGAACCTGGATGGCCAGAAATTTTCTTCTTCTTAACTCAGACAAGACAGAGGTTATTGTGCTGGGCCCTCGACACCTTAGAGAATCCTTTTCTAGTGATTTAACTGCCATAGATGGCATTAGCCTGGCACCAAGCACAACTGTTAGAAATCTAGGAGTACTATTTGATCAGGATTTATCCTTTAACTCCCACATAAAGCAAATTTCAAAAACAGCCTTTTTTCATCTTCGTAGCATCGCTAAAATCAGGCCTATCCTGTCCCAGAGCGATGCTGAAAAGCTAGTCCATGCTTTTGTTACCTCTAGACTGGACTACTGTAATTCTCTGCTTTCAGGCTGTCCCAGCAAGTCACTTAAGATGATCCTTGGTGGAGACTGCCTGCTGCTGTGTAGTCATGAAGACTCAAAACTACAGTTATAAACATGACACATAGTTGGCCATTTTATTAGGAACACTACATTCCCATTATCATTATAGCTGTTCATGTAGTTATTAGCATGATCTCCATATCCATGATCGTTACACCTACAGTATCTATTTTTTATTACCACATAGTCATGAAGTCCCTCTTGAAAATGGGATGTCACATCTCAAGAGGCCTTTAACACATTTATATTTAATGGAGACAAATATGGTTGGGATGCACTTGTGGTCTGGGCACCCATGAGTTCGTCACTACCATAAATTCTTTTTTTCAGTAAGAATATCGAAGATTATACTTCTAGAAAATGATCACCACAACCATTCAGACATGAGGACCATCCTGAAAATGAGATGTAGCATCTCAAGAGGCTACCCTCTAATAAATCAGACGACAGGTTGATGGTACATGAACCTGTCCCTAATTTTAATTCTTATTCTAGTCCACTTGTCTCCTCTTACCTTCCTTCTTTTGCCCTCACACCCGACACAGCATCGTGTGGATTTGCTGTTCATCATGAGACTGGGATCCACATTCAAGATTTCCTGCTGCTTAACAGAAGGTTTTTTCTTGCCGCCATGATGGAGGGATCCATGATTGGCTATTTGGATTCATGTTGGGTGTTGGATGTATATATTTGTATATATATGTATATGTGTATTTTATATGTATATATGTATATATGCATATATGTGTATCCACAAAATGAAGAGCTTTATTATTATTATTATTATAATATCCTTTATTTAACCAGATAAAAGCCTCATTGAGATTTAAAATCTCTTTTTCAAGAGGGACCTGGCATGGCAGCAGCAGACAGTTAGACAATAAAAACAACAAATACATTCAGACATCAGCACATTGAAACCAAACCGATCTGGAAACACCAATTCAAAACAAAGTGAGAAGCAGTCAAGAATTAAAACAGTCACAGTGTCCAAGGTTGGCTCTTTCGCGGTCCCTTATCAAAGTCTTAAATTCACCAACAGTGACCAGTTCTGTTAGTCTCAAATCCATCGAGAGACTATTCCAGGTAGAGGGAGCGGCATATTTAAAGGCTGTCTTACCCAGTTCTGTTCTGACTCTAGGAACAAACATTTTAATGAAATCCTGTGAGCGCAGTCCACGACGGTCACTAGATCTGATCAAATATGTGGTCAAATAAGACGGTAGCATCCCAAGAACAGCTTTGTAAATAAAGAGTAGCAGGTGAGAGTGTCTACGGACAGACAGGGAGGGACGATTTGCAGCAGCATACAGCAGACAGTGATGGACACCATATCCACAGCCAGTAATAAAACGTAGAGCACAGTGATACACAGTATCAAGTTTTTTCAAGTATTTTTCAGGTGCATTCATAAATAACAAATCACCATAGTCCAACAATGGTAAGAAGGTTGTAGAGATTAAATAGTCTCTGACCTGACGTGAAAAACAGGCCTTATTTCTAAAGAAGAATCCAATTTTAAGTTTACACTTAGACACAAGACTGTCAATGTGCTCCTTAAATGACAGGTTATTATCAATGGTGATACCCAAATACTTATATGAGGTCACATGTTCGATTTCTGCCCCTTGGGCTGTGGTGATTTTAGGAAGGTTGGCAGGTAATGCTTTGCCACCAGAAAAGACCATCAATTTAGATTTACCTGCATTTAGCACCATTTTCAAGTCAGTTAAATGTGACTGCAACCGATCAAAAGCAGACTGTAGAAAGTCAAAGGTTTGCGTCAATGAACGAGATGCACAATAAAGAACTGTGTCATCAGCATACAGGTGATACATACAATTTGATATATCCTGACACAGATCATTAACATAAATGGTGAACAACAACGGTCCTAATGTTGAGCCTTGGGGAACACCCTTTAAAACAGGAAGAACTGAAGAACAGAGTCCAGCAGTGTGCACACATTGAGTTCTGGCTGTCAGATAATTTCCAAACCATCCAACAGCCTGGCTTGACAAGCCGATATCAAAAAGCCTCTTCAAAAGTCTGTGATGATCGACCGTGTCAAAGGCTTTTGACAAGTCAATGAATAGGGCTGCACAGTATTTTTTGTCATCCAAGGCCTCAATGACATCATTCACTACTTTAATAGTAGCAGTAGTTGTGCTGTGCTGCTTTCTGAACCCTGATTGATATTGGGCCATGGTACCATTTAAATCTAAAAAGTCTTTAAGTTGCTCACTGACAAGCTTTTCCAAGACTTTAGCCAAGACACATAATTTGGAGATTGGCCTGTAATTGTTCAAACTCGAAGGATCACCTCCTTTTAGGAGAGGAAGAACAAATGCTGATTTCCACACTTCAGGGATTTCATTATTAGAAAGAGACAAGTTAAAAATATAAGTTAATGGTTCAGCAATAATTTCAGCAGCAACCTTAAGAAAGACAGGGTCAAGCTTATCTGGACCAGCAGATTTGCTGGTATCAATACTTTTCAGAGCTCTACACACCTCAGTCACGTTAAGAGGAACAAAGTGAAAGGGCTGAGTCTTCAGTGTGGATGGAGGTGATGGCAACTGAACATCCTGTTCACACAACCGATGTGAGGAAGGATGAAGGGACTCAAATAAGTGCCCAGAAGAAACAAAGTGTTCATTAAAATGATTTAAAATTGCTGCTTTGTCAGTTACTGTATGACTTCCATCCATAATACAAGTTGGTAAATCATTTGTAATTTCATTCCCATGAGTAGATTTTATCACTTTCCAGAAATTCCTAGGATCCTTCAAGTTATTTTTAGTTTTTGAGAGGTAGTAATTTGATTTCGCCTTCTTTACTTGAGATGTAAAACAATTTCTAAGTTGCCTATATCTCAGCCAATCAGCCTGAGATGAGGATTTTCGGGCCATAGCCCAGGCTGTGTCTCTCTCTCGTTTTAGAGTAGATAGTTCAGAGGAGAACCAAGGGTTTGTTCTACCTTTCACTCTAAATTTTTGGTAAGGTGCATGTTTATTGATTGCTTCAATTAAAAAATTATAAAAGTAATTCCAGGCCAGTTCAACGTCAGTGATAAGTGATATCTTTCTCCAATCGACCTCCCAAAGGTCACGAAGAAAGGCTTCATCACAGAAATGCTTAAAATCCCGTTTAAGTACAACAAGAGGTCTTGCCTTTGGCAGTTTTGCTTGTCTGACTGCTGCGACTGCACAATGGTCACTGAAGTCGTTAGCAAAAATACCCATATGTGAAAATTTATGTGGTGCATTTGTTAAAACTAAGTCAAGTAAAGTTGACTTTACTGGATTCTTAAAATTAGGTCGTGTTGGGCCATTTACCAGTTGAGTGAGATTAAAAGAGTCACACAGCGATTTAAAACTGTCAGAGACAGAAGACAACCAGTCCCAGTTAAAATCACCTGTTAAAAATAACTCTTTAAAATCCAGTGAAGATAAGAGTCTGCTAAGTGAAGGTAAAGCCTCACTATTAGCAGATGGGGGTCTATAACAGCCCACTACGGTGATAAAATGATCCTTTAAAAGTTCTACTTTCAAAGCAAGGAATTCCAGTTGCTTGCTCAGGGAAACTGACGAGAGAAGGACAGTGTGAAACTTGTTTTTTATATAAATTGCCACGCCACCACCTTTCCTTGGGCGATCACAACGAAAGACATTATATCCCTTAACAGCAATATCTTTATCAGAAACTGAATTATTAAGCCAGGTCTCAGATAAAACAAGAATATCAGGGTCTGAGGATTTAACCCAGATTTTCACAAGATCCAGCTTGGGAAGTAGACTTCTAATGTTTATATGAGCGATGCCAAGTCCAGATCTAGTTTTAAAGTCACTGGGAGTGTTTAAGCAGATAGGATCTGGACCGGGATTAGGCTGGACATTCCCTGACAACAAAAGCAATAGTAAAATAAAATGCCTTTTCTGACATGCGTGTTGCTTATGCCACCAAGTAGACTGCATAAGGTGCGAGGAGCACAACCAGTCATAAGTGCAGAAAAGGCTAATAAAATGAGAAAGCATTTTAAAATCGACCACTGAATATAGAGCCCATTCTGGAGACCTCGGTGAAGAATAAAAAGGTTTGCTTTCCCAGTGTGTACATTTGGAGGTTAGCATGGAAGACAATGAACATGTGTCTTTGTGCATCCCATGCATTTCCTCAGAATAAACTAAAGAGGATAAAAACAAGAAAAGTTTTTATCCTCAATAGAGCACTTTTATGCTCTATTGTAAAGTGTCTTGAGATAACACTTATTAATTGGCGCTATACAAATAAAGATTGATTGATTGATTGATTGATTGATTGATATTCATTACCTATTTATGAATCTACTTTTCTGTATAAAAGCCATATGATTGAATTTAAACATATTTATCTTGCGTAGAGCTCTATTATAAACCAGAAGATACGTCTGATCATCAGGCTGGCTTTGGTGCCACTACAGTCAACAACAGTAAAGTTATTGCAGTTTTTTAAGTCATTACCTATTAATAAATACACAGTACAGTATGTCAATAATAATAATAATAATAATAATAATAATAAACAAATGCCATTAAAACCCATATTTCTTAAATAACCTAGATCTTAAGAAACTATGAAATGTACTATGAACAACCTATGGTCATTTATGTGTGCCGTGAGTATGAAGACGTTATATGTCCTTATGGTTAATTTACTGAATTTCCATTCACACTATTACTCCAATGTGGTAATTTGCCATCGGTCTCTAAACTGCCGAGCCAGCCATCACCGGCAGCTCATTGAGACAAAGTGAAGCTTTCTGGCTCAAAGGAGGCGCGTTTGGAGGAAAACGAGGTTGTAGCTCACAGTCTTTGTCATACTGATTAAAATGAAGGGTCGGGTTGGGAACTACGTTGATCAATTGACCCGAAATATGAGTTTATCTCAAATTTTCGAGTTTATAAAGTCGCAAATTTGCAACTTTATAAAGTCACAAATGTACGACTTTTTCAAGTCATAAATTTGAGACTTTATAAACTAAAAAAAAAACGATTTTTTTTTCTCGAAGATTTTCGAGTTTTCATTTATTTTTTTTATTTCTTCAAGTGGCCCTAATACGCCGTCGTAGTAAAGAGATGTCTCATTCAATATCATTACGGTATTGGATGGTTAAAAAAACAAACAAACTTTATTGCACTATGGCAGTGAACAAAACAAACAATGAACACCGGGACCATGATGATCGTACTTTATTGCTTTGAAAAAAAAAAGTATTTTATAGGCTCCATACACACATCCAGCAGAAAATTACGTCACTTTTTTAAATTATCTAATTAATTAAAAGATATAACGTTGATTACAAATAAGCTGGTGCTTTTTTGGGGAGCGAGCAACAGCATTCGGATTGTCTCACAAAAAAAAGAACGGGGGTGCCGAATTCCAAGGAAGCATTTACTTGTACCCCCGTGGCACTAAAATCCGTTTCAAGTTGTTTCTCTATTGAATAGACATCTTTAATAATTACAGAAATATGGTAAGAGCTCGGATAACAACACAATGTGACGAATACATACGTTAACATCAGAGCGGCTTCTGGTCAGTCAGGGAGGGGAAGCTCATTTTTTTTCTGGCCTACATCATAAATTTATTTATTTATGTAAATGATCTGTGACCCTGTTGTACCAACTAGGTGTCTTTTCCTGGGATTTTATTCCCCAAAACCCACTTTTGACCAGACAACACATTTTATTTGTGACAGCACTTACAGTGAGCCAGCTCACCTTGTCATACCAGGAATGCTGAAAAGACCTGATACTTTTCCCCACCTTTTGCACTAAATCAATCTTAGGAGTTGATCTGCCCTGCTGTTTGACTCTAATTTTCTCTTCGTCAGGAAGACTATCAAATGGCCTCGCCAAAATCTGGTTGACAACACTCATACTATCTGCCATGACGTGCAGCTTGCTAGCAGCTGGAGCTGCTACGTGAGACCACTGTTTGACAGGCTGTGAGTGTGAGTGAGAGGGAGAGAAGGTCCCCAGCCACAGCTGCTCGTTGGTGAAAAGAAAAGGTGGCAGGAGAGAATCTTCAAACACAACGCTAGTCGTTCTTAAGAAAAATAAAGTCGCTGGTGACCGATAAATCCTCCGAATCAGTCCAGAACAACTGAATGCATGGGCGGATCTACCGGGGTGGCATGGGGTGGCAAATGCCACCCTAAAATAAACCCTTGCCACCCCTACTGCCACCCCAACTTGCAGCAATGAACTGATAGGAAAAATTAACAGTTACAAGCGCGAAGTTCCGATGTCCGACGACAGTGAACGCAGCACCGAACATACGGTCTATGGGCGCAAAGTGAGAGAGAGCCAGTCGGGAGTCGAGGAGGAAGGCACGAGGAAAGAGGTAAAAACCACTATCTAGTATTTGAGGCGCGCAGGCGGCGACGTGTTCTTCATAATCAGTCTGATTCCGGACTCAATTCACTGCTACTTACCCGGATAATGGGCCTGTGTGTGTGTGTGAGTGTGAGCGATGCTACAGGCTGAAAAGACGACCACAGGAAGAAAAATCAGAGTCAAAGTGACCGTGTTTCTGCCAAAAACCCCATGAATCGAACCGAAACCAGCCCCACATGTCTCGCTCACATATAAACACAGACACAGTGATCCACGCATTTAAAATTTAAATAAAACATTTAAATAGCTTATAAACACACTGAATATTGATTCACTTTCTAAGGGAAAGCTTGTAACTTAATCTGCTCTTTAAATTTCTGTATATGGGTGATTCCACCAAAAGAGTGAAATTTCTGTCCCCAGCATTTTATGGTATATTAAATTGATGAACACAATTAATAATAATATATAACAAATTATATTTATTATACTGAACACTATACACTTTAATCTTTGTAGAAATTAGACACACACACACACACACATATATATGTATGTGTATATATATATATATATATATATATATATATATATATATATATATATATATATATATATATATATATGTATATATATATATATATATATATATATATAGGGAGAGAGAGAGAGAGAGAGAGAGAGAGAGAGAGATAGATAGATATATAGAGAGAGATATAGATATATAGATATATATAGATATATATATATATGTATGTATATATATTAATATTTTAAAATGGCATCCCAAACACTTATACATAGCATTTCTTGCCTGTCCCCACAGCCAAACTCTACACTTTACTACAATTCATTCTGAACAAAATCCTTCCAAAGCAAATTTTCCTTTACATTTAAGTGTGACTCCATATTCTATCTACACTTTTAAAACAAAAGTTTTACAAAAAGTCATTATATTTTGGTTAAAATTCACATTTTAGTGCTGTCCCCAGGTTTACACTCATTGCTGTTACCCAAACACATTCCCCCACTTTAAAATTCTGGAACATTCCACCAGTGACGTGTTCTGCAGGAAGTGACATCATTTTGTCTTCTGAAGTCAAGGGAAGACCAAAAGTAAGTTATCTCTCATATTTATCCTTAAATTTAATGATATATTAGCTGTTTTTCCTGTTACCTAAGTTATCTCTAAGACAACAGTTGCTGATAACAAAAGTAAAATATTCAGTTAAATCTTAAGAATTTGCTCCATGTGCTAAAGCTACTAACATAGATGCTCAGTGGCTAAATTTCACACAATTGCTAATTTTATGCTACAAATTCATTCCTGTTACTCAAATAAAGAATAACAGCAAAAAAAAGTCATTTTGTCATAAATATTATTGTTTTCATCATGTAACCAACCATTTCTTCTCAATTAACTCTTTTTCTAAGAGTCTAAAACATTGTATGTGGTTGATATCCTTTTAAACATGCTTTTAAAATGAAAAGGTTTTTAAAATTTGAGTTTTGGTAACAGCAGAGAAAAAATTTGCAATGATAATAAACTGTCAAAAGTTGCAATAAATTAAATAAAGTTGCCTGAGATTGACCAGTACTCATTTTGAATGAGTAAATGTGTATATTACTAAATTCTGTCTTGAAATGGAATGAAAAATGAAGTTTATTTTGTAGCGTTTTAAAAAGCAAATTGCACTCTTTTGGCAGAATGACCCATATCTCTGTTTTGGTTACTGAGCAAATCTGATAGATAAAACCTTAAAAATAAAGAGTTGAAAATGTGACACCAGTGTAAATGGTGTAAATTCTGCTGAACATGAAGCAGTGTTTTTGCTGTTCTTGTTTTTTGATAGCTCTAATTTTGTGTCTATTACTGTACAGAAAAAAACTGTATGTACAGTTACAAAATATTCCTCTATTCAGGTTTGTGTCCAGTGGCTTGTTTAAGTACCGTGACCCATTGGTTTCCATTGTGTATTTATGCTGACCTAATTGCAGTCCATGAGGATAGTTTTTTCTTGTACAAATGCTGCTTACATGTCGAATATACAGTATGTTCTAAGTTATGTACCAAGTTTTGCAAGCAGGAATACTTCAGTGTAAATTGTCTATTTCTCATCAAACTACGATAACAGCTTCAGTTTATAGGCATCTGATGTAGGTTGCCACCCCTAAAAAATTCCTGCCCCCCTCTTGCCACCCCATAAATATTTTTCTAGATCCGCCCCTGACTGAATGTAAAACTTAGAAGATACCCCGGTGAAGGGTGAGCCTTCAAGATCGCTGATTGGCTCATTTCACTGTCAATCAAAAAAGGATTCGGCCTCAGACAGATCATTCAATCATCATGCAGAAGCCGAGCGTCCAGGCCAGCCCACTGCCTCATAGACTCCCAGAGACGCTGAGCGTCCGATGGGCGGGACAAAGCCCAGCGTTTATCCAATGACCGTCCAGTTTCCACAGTGGAACAACCCACTCTATATTTAAGCGCTGAAGTCTGAAGACGCTCAGCGTCCGGCTGTGTTGAAGCGCTGGGACGCAGCGGGGATGAATGAGAAGGAAGTCGCACCAGTTACCTGTGATAAGTAGCTGATTCTGAACAAAAGATGAAGGTATTCTAGCGCATATTTAGTCAATGAAATGTACACACAGCAGTACATATCACCGCTTTTTGGGGGACATTTTAGGGGAAGCTGAGCTTCCCTTGCAGTCTTAGAGCAATCGCCACTGATTAACATATACGCCATTTGGTTTCGTCCGTGGAAGCGTCCTTAGCAACCATCATAGCAACGGTAGAAAACGTAACAATGTAACAATTCCATTCCGAGACGTGAAAGATTCATCGTAAAAACAAACAAACCAAAGGTCAAACATAGGAACTGAACAAATATTGTGAAATATAAATGTATATTTTTCGCTAGAAATGTCACCAAAATGCTTTTATAAGTCCAAACTGTCCTGAAATAATGCATTTTCCACCGAGAATGACAGTAAAGGCCACCATGTTTTCCTTTCGAGAGGCACGCAGCAGGCAGTCACGTGACCTGTCGGCAGGTCAATAGAAAATAAGGGGGGAAAAAAACGTTAACATTTTACAATTTTCAGGCCTTTATTGTGAGACTGCTACGTTTTGTACTGTGGACAAACGTAGTTATTACACATTTTGCTGTGAGACTGGGTTGTTTTTATTGTTGATTGTTGTTATTGTTGATTTTACTGTGGTTGTTTTCTAATTTTGTTCAGCGTCCTTGAGTATCTTGAAAGGCGCTCTTAAATAAAATGCATTTTTATTATTATTATTAAATTTTAATGGGAAAAGAGGGGCACAAATGACGTTCCCAACAAAAAGAAACCCTTACAACCAGAATGAAATGTATCTCTGATGTAGCTATTACCGTTTTCGTGATAACAAAGCTTTAGAGGATCAACATAAAAGTTGGATAAAAGCCTGACTATGTCTATTTGCTTACAAAAATCAAGGTTAGACAGATTGTTAAGTGATAAAGTAACAGTTGTGTTTTGTTCAGGACTGTAATGTATAGATAGATAGATAGATAGATAGATAGATAGATAGATGGATAGAGGTAAGGTGCAAAAAATCTAATCCTTTCGAAGTTATCTTCAGGCATTACAATGTAGCATAAGCAATAGGGTCTAATCAACCTTCTTGATTTCTCCTACAGAAAAAAACAATTCAGAAAGTAACAGAAGAGTGAAGGAAAAATGTCAAACAGAAAAAGATTCCTGCAGAATACACTGAATGTATTTGTTAAAACAACAAGGCTGTGTGACAGTGAGGACTGATAAGAGGAGAATGACCAGAGGAGAAATGAGGAGAGAAAGAAGTGTGAAGCTATGGCACAGGGAGAAAACTGTGTTACGGGTCCCAGACCCGCAGCAACAAAGGATAAATCTGTAAAATACAGATACAGTTCAGCAGCAATGAAGACACAGAGCATTCAGTTCTTCATCCAGATTGCGTCTGAAATGTGGGTGGAAGCCCTCACCTGAACCAACCCGGTGTGCCATTGCTTCCGCAACAACAGTTCCACCTGGGTGCTGCTTACATTAAGTGTCTCTTCACAAAATAAATGAAATAGAAAATTATATGGCTATTAAATTAATTTTTAAAGAGCAACGTAAACCTCGCAAAACAATAGAGATTATTTTCCAGCTGCCTGAATTAAATAAACACAAAAATGGTCGCACTATTTTTGGGCATATCACAACTGTATAGAACTGCGTGGAAAGACAGACAAGACAAGAGAGAGGATAAGCACCTGCAGCAGAGAAGGAACAGACAAGAGAACAGAGAGGAGGGGAGGAATTCAAGAGAGGACCAGCACAGACAGCAGAGAGAACAGACAGCAGAACAGAGAGGAGGGGAGAGAACAGACAGCAGAACAGAGAGGAGAGGAGAGAACAGATAGCAGAACATAGAGGAGAGGAGAAATTCAAGGGAGGATCAGCACTGACAGCAGAGAGAGAACAGACAGGAGAACAGGGAGGAGAGAACAGTTTGAATTAGAGTGACAGAGCATGAAGGAGTTGCCCTGGATCCTGTAGATCATGTGAATTACAAAAATAAAATCACACAGGGTCTTATTTTAACAGACACAGACAAAATATGTTTGCTCTAAAATAACTTGGTGGCCAAGAGACATTATAGCTATTCCCAGTGGAGTTTTGGAGGACAGCAGCTAAAATATGTCTTTTGGGGAAAGAAATATTAATGTTTCAATACTTAGCTAAGGAAGATGCTGCATATTGTGCTCATTGCCTTGCCATCAATAACGTTATGGGCTCAACCTTCAGTTTCATTACAAAGGGCTTGTCTGACTGGAAAAATGTCATTGGGGAAAAAAGAGGTATCATCCCAAAGCACAGCTTATCCAATAGGTATCAAAATGCCACAGAAGTGGCAGAAAACTTTACCGCCATAGCTGAAGGAAAAAAAAAAAAAACACAAGCTCAACAATCAGCACAAATTATGAAGAAAAGGTGAGGACAAATCGCCAGACTCTCCTATTTATTATAGACATGATGATGGTGTGCCCTGGCCAGAGAAATGTGTCTTTACAGGGGAGCTGTATTCATAACTGAATATGTTCCAGAAATGTACATTTCTTTTTCAAAAGAAAAGTGGTGTTGCCCACTGACATTGCTGATTAATAAATCTATTTAGAGAGAAATAATTCACTTTTATTTGTATGTTGTGTAAGCTAATTGTGGGAGGCGGAGCCGAAGGCAGGTTTACAGACACTTTTTTTTTTCTAGCTGCAATAAGTGCATGAGAGTATATAGGGTACACTGCTGGAGGTCAAGTGTCTGAAGGGGTACAGTCTGCAAAAAGTTTGGGAACCACTGTGCCATGTCAATGACAAGGACAAGAAAACTGAGATAAGGGAGGACTTCCTTGGTTTCTGTCCCCTCCCCAAACAAAATGCAGCCACCATCAAGCCATTCTCGGGCAGCTCACAGAGATGGATTTGAGGTCAGGGATATAATGGAGCCTCCACAAGAGTGAATGAGTGAGTGGGGTAAAGACCAGAATCCAGGAGCAGTACCAAATAGCAGTGTACACTCCTACACTGTAGGAGTCATGCACTCAATTTGGTAGCTGTACATGGATGTGCTGATATCCCTGTAGTGAGAAACACCATGACTGTTATTGAAAAGATTGCTGTATTTTTCTCAGCTACAGGTGCAAGAAAAGCTGGCTTGCAGGAACAGTTCACAGGTGACCAATCCAGGATGAGGACAGCAGGAATACCTTCAAAGCCTGGACCGCACCAACTTTGAAACCCTGGCAACAGCCCTGCTCCCGTCCAGAGCAGTGGGTTTTGAGTCAATGGATATGAGTGTGTCACTAACCCCTGGGAAATAATGCAAATAATCAGTCTGAGTTGAAGAGTCTTTGAGAGAACCCAAGGCTTGGGTGCTTTTGGCAGAAGCAGAGGTGTTACTGGAGTTTCTTTTGTCCTTGTTATTTCCCATTGTACATTGTTCGTGGGAGTCGTCGATGTAAGGTTCGAGTTCTTCCAGTTTGTCTGTTGTTGGTTTCCTTTTTCCAAACTTAATGGCAGTTTTTGAAGCATCAGGAGCCGCTGCAGTGTTGAGCTCACACTGAGGGAAACGGAGGTCAGAGACTGTAAGTTTAGAAATTTAGCAGTATCCTACTATGGCTCTATAGTTACAAGGACTTCTTACGTACGAGACATGCAAGTACTACAGGAGCAAGAGAAGAATAGTTGCAGGGATGGAGTTTCTGAAAGAGCATTAAACGCTACAGAAGCATGGATCTGATAACCTCACTGCAGAAATGGGTTATGGTGGTAGCCAGAAGGATTTCGCGAAGTGTGGATTTACGAGAAGGGCCATCACCAAGAAGAACATTGAGAGCAACACGATTGCGAGGACAGCAGTAGTTGCTGAGCTTGCCATCACATTTCCAGACACCTTCAAGGAGTTGCTCCTGAGTGATGAAGATCACAATTCAAAGAAAATCTCTGAATTTGCAAAATGCTGTAGGAGAGCTATAACTAATGAGATGGCTGAAACAATCACAGCAAAGAAAACAAAGGAGAAACTGTTTTGTTTTCACTGAGTTGCATCACTGCTAAGTTATATACCATTAAAACTGCATCTTGGGCGGTTTTATTCCTAGTATTGTTTGGAATATGTTGGGGCACTCTGTGTTGTTTTTTGAATAAATGTAAAAGAAAAGACTTCTGAACTTTGCTGTTGCTTTGTAAAGGTGTTACTGTGAATTTATCTGACTGTATGTAATACTTAATGACATCTTAATAACTGCGTTAAAATATTTCACTTTACTTCAGGTCAAGGAAATAAGTCATTACCTCCGCCAAGGAGGTTTTGTTTTTGGGAGAGTTTGTTTATTTGTTTGTCTGTCTGTCTGTGAACAAAAGAACTCATAAAGTTATGGATGGATTTTGATGAAATTTTCAGGATATGTTCAGGATGGGTTAAGGATTGTTTTGGTGTTGATCCCGATCACCATATGGGAACTGTGCTGCTTGGCGGAGGTCTGTGCTCTCCGAGTGATTTTCTAGTTTTCCAATAATCCATTATAATTGACAGTTAATGTCAAGTCCAACCATTAATTTAAAGTTAAGAGATTAAACTAAATTTTGTCTTTGTTTGATGATCATGTCTGTTATGACATGTTAATTTCAAGTGCTCATAATGACAAAACTGGAGGTTATTTTATTATGACAACCTATATGAAGCCTCATTTATGTTAACAGCAGGTGTCATGTCAGGTGTCACAGTTATGACAGTGTAATGTCAGTCTTATGTGTACCCCACTTCAAATAAAGTGTTACCAAATGTTTATACTCTGTTCTCCTATTTCTGTCACTGTTTGATGTCACGAAGAAGGATGGATGCCAAAGTTTACTACATTTATTATGGGATGGAAAGTCGACAAATCTTTGTTAATTATGAACAGGGTTCACTTTAGATTAGCAGACATAATAACATCTACAAAGGATCTATCTATATTTTATGTATGTGTAACAAATTATTTGTTAAACAAGTTGGTAATTGCTTTTTATCTGTATACACAAAAGCCAGGTCGTTTGTAAGAGGTGAGTAAAAAGTACAATGATCATTTAACATTCACAAACATTCGTAAATAGTTCATGAACAGTGATGGATTGCTGTGTGGGTGGGTTCAAGGGCTGGGTAGAGTGGGTTTGGGTCATAAATCCTTCATTTAATCCATCTGTCTGTTTGTAAAGCACTTTGTGCTACATTTTTTGTATGAAAAGTGCTATTTAAATAAAGTTTGATTTGATTAGTTTTCACTTTAGATTGGGGAACATAAGAACAAGTGCTTTATAAATATTGTGTGGATGTGGAACAAATTATTTGTCAAACATGAACAAACAATTATGGGTATCGTGGGTCTTTTGAACACATCTAAAGTATTTCAATAATAATTAAATTAATTATGAAGCATTGCAGTATTAAGTTGTAAATGTTTAGAAATGGTTTAATATAAAAAGTATGGAATTGATTTTTTTTCCACAAATGCTTGAGCAGCAACAAAGACTTAACATGTGATATACAGATTTATTACAAATCATGAATTAATCATAAAAAAACACAAAACATGTAGTTAAAGAATGCTTGCTTAAATAATTAAAAATGTTTTCCCATGCATAAAAATAACAGGATTTAATGATGAATAAATCATGTACAAATAATGTTGATGCAGTGTTTTAATATTGTATAAATCATAAATAAATGTTGTGCAAGTTTAGTCATAAATGGTTTAATAATCATTTACCAATGTATATATATGGTTTATTCATTCTCTCATTCATTATTTGTAACTTCAGTTCTAAATTATTTCATTATCATTAATGATATAGGCCTGATGACCATTTACAAATGTATATAAGTGGTTTCTTCATGATCAGTTAATCATCTAGTAAAATCGCTTAATAGTTTATAAATGCCTCACAAATGATCGTTATTCTAAAGTGTTACCGGTAAAACAAATAAACTTTTTAGGTTTTGACTCATTATGTAAAACTCTTTAAACAAACACTTAATCATAAAACAATCTTAAGCCAGCATTCTGGGTTTACTTTCCAGCCCCAGTTACTTGTATAAAAACATGTAACTCAGATTATTATGAAGTTATTGGACCAAATCTAAAATGTAGCTATTGGGCTGTGCATCTCCCTGTCCATATTATCAGACTAAATGGTTTAAAGTAATATGTATTCCATGCAATCCCAGGACTTCTTAAGCCCTTCATAATGTTTGCTAATGTCTTATTTAATTCCCCATATTGAAGGTAAACTGAATCTTGAAGCTGGGCCATCTGAGAGCTCCATCTTTAGATCATCTTAGCTTTGTGCAGATGGCAACTACACTGAACCGGGGATCAGTGATGCTGTGTCTTGGAGAGGCGCCGTGAGTAACAGCGGTCCTCACACATCACGCAAGGCTTTCCCTTCTCCCCCTCCGTGAAAACGCTGGTAGTCTACTTTCCTCCAGCCCTTCTTCCGTCCGAGAGCATCGTTTCCGGTTCGATCCTGTGTGCCGCCCAACATTCACGACAACATCTCCCGCAGCAGAGCTAACGGTGCTCCGGGGCGGTTGCGGAGCCTGTCCTCCTGTTTCCTGCGATCTATATGATCAGAATCAGGACAGAGACTTTGCACGCGGACCTGACTGTACAGGTAGGCCAATGTGTTTTTTCGTCGGTGTGATGAAAGTGGAACAGGTGCATACTAAATTCGCCAACAGTAACGAAATGACATTGTAGGAGAGCGATGGAGAACGTCTGTTTACCGGCGTCAGGCTTTACACAAAAACACGGCTCCGCAAGCCCTTTGTGCTTTAACAAGATGAACAGAAACAGAGCACCCTTGTTTTATGCTTGTGAAGGCCCTGGAGGCTCACAATCAGCAGGTTTCTTTGGGTCTTGCTGAATCACATAGAATCAGAACTGAGCACAACACATGTTCTAAGCTATTTATGCACATGTCAATATGTGTCAGACTGAGAACTCTGAATTAAGGAGCTCTAGGCCAACAGCTGATGCTCCAGATTATTATGCTAGTTGAGAGAGTGTATTATCGTGGGTGTGGCGCAGAGGGCAGGAGTGGGCTCCTCGGATTTAGCGGAGGGTCTCCACAATGGGTGACATATAGTGAGAAAAGTGGACTATTGGATTGGTAATACTCTGCCAAGCTTAGAACTTGTATCAAAAGATAGCTTCGAGAATGAGGCAAAAATCATCAGATCTCTTTCATTCAAGGGGAGAGGAAAATGTAAAAAGTGAAACAAATTTAACTTGCATGAGGCTATATCCACATGCAAGATGGCTTTCTGCTTCACATGTCAGACATAGATATTTGGCTTCCAAATTCAAATTCAAAAGAATCTGTCAGCAATACAGTTTTCACCATAAGCATAAAATTATCTTCAGTGTAATTCATGCAGGAAGTTTTAACCTTGATTCACCAATAGGAAGAAATAAAGACTTCATGCAGCAATTGATCAATGGTAGCAATACAAAGATGTTAATTGATCTGACAAAATGATATATTATACTACTAACTGTCCAAAAGACTACCAAGTTCACCCTATCCTAGGTCAGCTAGCCAAGGCAGTAGCATGTATTTCTGGTAGTTAAAAAAAAGAAAAACATACATTGCTAAATAACTACATGTACAGCATCAACATTAAAATGGATGTTTTTGCCTTTGGTTGTTCTAGAATTTTTTGCAGGGCTGATGCCCTAGGGTGATGACCATATGCACCCTCACTCAAAGCAGCCTATATGCCAAATTCAAATATTTATAGACTGAATTAACATCAGTCAAACATGACAATATCAATTCTGCTATTAGGAATTTCAACCACATTTTCCAATACAATACAATGAACAACAACAACATTTTAAGAGAACAGGAAATAAAGATTCATTTTAAAATAATCTTTGATCATTGTTTAATGCTTTGATCTTTTCTTTGCCTCATTTTCATGGTCAGTTAACCAATTTGAGATGAACTGAGCTTTGTGACATAATGTGTTATCCAGTTGAAAGTAGTGATCAGAAGATGGTTGCATTTTGGTCAAAAAGGGATGGTGACCAACGATGTTCAGATAGATAATGGCTTTTCAACAATGCTCATTTGGTACTTAGGCACCCAAAACATGCCAAGACAATTGTAGTGCAGTGGTGATGTGGGATGAAGACGGAGTAAGATGTTAGTTGTATGTTACTGGTGGTGGTAAAATAAAGCAGCAAGTAAACAGGTAATATGAGGAACACTACTTATGGCAAAGACTCTGAACCATGGAGGCTGCATTTTGCAAGTGTAACTGATGTGAGTGCAGAAAATTTTATATGTTGAAGAGGAGGAAAAGAGGACAACAGACTTAGCATGGTATAATTTTACCAGTGGTGACTCGCTTTGACATAACAGGCAGAAGTGGATAAATAGTTTTAAGCTCTATTTAGGAATAATGAATCAGGAATCTTCAAGGCTGCACAGAAAAGAGCATGACTACTACATTTGGCTAGGGTCGAAGCATAGGATATATTTTTCACACAACAGAACAGGATGACTATGATGGTACAGAGGATAAGCTGAATTAATATTTCATACCAAAGAAAAAAAATCCCTTATAAGAGACATTTATATTTAGACAAGCGAGACAGGCTCATGAAGAGTCCATAGACAGATTTGGGAGCAGACTAAGGAGGCTTGTAGTAACATTCGAATTTGTTGAAAACAAGGATGACATCAAAGAATATCAAGTGATTGATAAATGCATATCAAACACACCACTCAGATGGCTGCTGTGATCTACAACTCTTAAGGGCTCCAGGAAAAAGCAAGAGCAATGAAAACAGCTAATTAACAAGCTGTAAAAAAATGAGAGATTAACAATTGAAGCTGTGGAAGTACACCTGCAAGGAGAAGATGCAAAACTGTAAGACTCAGATTCTCCTCAACTCAAGAGCAGCCACCACTTGATACATTGATGAAAAACAGAAGTGCAGTAACTGTAACAAAGGAGAGCAATTTGCCAAAATGGGTTAAATGAAGAAAACATACAGAGTAAACAGAGTCACAACTACACAAACACACAAAGAACCCAGTGACAGTGACAAAGATGATGTATTTACCTTAAAAGAGAGTGCTTAAGAGGGGACATTCGTAGCATGTAATTGATCTGTTGGTGGGCATGTTGATGGACTTAGTGGCTTTATGTAATACTGTGGCTGAGTCTGTACATGAACAATTGAGATTCAAATGTAACATCAAACTATAGTGCCTAGTCAAGAAAGTCTATCCATTTGGCTCAGAGACACCACTCAAGGTAGAAGGGTGAATGTAGTTGACTTGATTAACTGTCACTGCAAAAGCTTAAAGCTAGGGTTGGCGATCTGATTTAGATACACTTTTTGTAATACTGGTTAAAATGGTCTTTATGACCCGATGGTAATCAACTCATAATGTGTTCTTAAAACGGAGCGAAAAATATCCGCTATCTACAGCAGGAGTAAAACAGGTAAAACCCCAACCAATAATCTTGCAGGAATACCTTTTTTTACACCAATCAAATCCCGTCGCCATTCTGCGTGCCTGCTGCGTGTGCATTTTCCCGGCGTGCACAGACAGTGCGTGTAGCATGTAGCATGTAGCGTGTAGGGAACAGACTCCACTGGAGAATGCTTACCTTTCAAAAATAAGGGAAGTCTGCTGTGAGCTGTCCCACAATACAAACCAAGCTCCAGTATCCCTCACATTTTAAGACAGATGTACAAGAAATCTAAAATAAACTCTTTATTTTTCTAATTTTGTTCCACTGTTGGCTCTGATCTCGCAAGAACTGCCATCCATGCTACTGCATGTGGCAGTTCTCGCGAGACTTCTTCTTCTTCAGTGGTTGGCATGCATCATTTTGGAGCATTACCGCCCCATTCAGGCTAGAGACGGAGCTCAGTTTGGAGAGGCAGAGGAATGCTTTTATTGTTATATCATCACCCGGGAGATTTACGGGAGAATACTGATACAGGAGGACGGGAGAAAAGAGGAGAAAATACGGTAGTTTCATGGCCGGAACAGGAGATTTGACAGCTATGTGGAGAATGTCAGAGGAACTACCTATACCCCGATCAACATCAGCTGTGAGTACTAACTGACTTTACATGTTTGTTTGGTGTTTTCTTCGTGCTGACTGAGACATGACTTGGTGTAGTGTGAAACAAACATGTTGTGCTGAGGGTTTGGAGTTGAATCAGTCTTCTGGATATAGCGGCTGCGCGCATGCATGTGAGCGGGGGGTGGGGCTAGGCGGAGCCCTGAGGAGATGCTACTTTCAAATTCATGCTAGTTTTCCAAAATCGCCAACCCCAGCTTTAAGTGATAAAAGAAGCACAGATATGTGTGCCATGGAGAAAGGCTGTGGTTGGATCAAGGCTACCCCACATTGATCCCTTTGTTCAGGTAAATGCTGTCCAGCCTAAAGACATAGCAGATTTTACAGCTGAGATAGAGGTGAAATACAATACAATACAGCGACTGTTTAGACAAGCTTAGGGAAACTGAAGGATTTCTAGCTGAAACTGCAGTGTGAAGCCAGTTGCCCAGCCTGTTAGTAGAATACCATTCAGCGTGAGAAAACAAGTGGATGCAATGCTCCTGAGCTTAACAATATGTAATTGGACAAGTCTCACAAGGCATTCCTGGAGAAGTGTTAATTTTGATGACTAAATATTTTTGTCATAGTTTTCGAAAACTAGACTATCACAAAAACAACAAGGGCACATGGACAAAAGTTAAATTATCTGATATTTTCTTCAAGAGATAAAACTGGACTAAAATGATTGATGTTTGAGTCTAAATCCAATCAGACCCAATTTTCACCATGTAGAAAGTAGCAGTTGAGTAAGGAATATATCCAGTCACAGCTACTTTGGTTGTGTGAAAAGGTCGGATGAGTTAAGAGGGAATATCACAATCACAGCTGCCTTAGCTTTGCGGTGGAGTGATAAGTCGGGGAGTTCAAATCAGAGCTATTCTCTTGACGAATTGATGTATTAATTTAGAACAGGTCCACTCTTTGTTATCAGTTCTGGTATTATAACTGAGATGCTTTGGCAGGTAGCCTAAGTAAGGGTGATTGCATTTCACACAAAAGTTAAATTTGTTTCTGTTGCAATTTATACAGTCAATTTAATAGCATTCAGTAAAGGGTTACTTTGCTTCATTTTATTCAAGTATAAAACAAAAGGGTAAGGCCATTTTTTGTTTCAAGGAAACAAAAAATGGCCTTACCCTTTTAACGTAGTATTTTGGTCGACTAAATTTACAGTAGATTTTGTTGACTAAAATATTGTGAAATTTAATTAACTAGACTAAAATTAAAATAATTTAGATGACTAAGTTATGACTAAAACTAAAATATATTTTAGGCAATAGACTGCACAACTAAATAAAAAAAGTGCTGTCAAACTTAAAGGTGCCGTAGGCAGGATTTTGCTAGTCAATGCTAATTTTTCTGTGCTTTGTTTGGATCAAATGTTAGAATATCCATTGAGATCCTTTTATGAGTAGTATAATTGCACTACAGCGAGATCGCTACGTTTCCATCCGTCTCTGTTATGAGCTGACAAAGATTCTCGACTGCTCCAGGTATCTTTGACCAATCAGAAGAGCCCTTGAGGGCTCTATCCTGATTGGTCGAGGGGCGGCGCTTTGTCCATCGTGATTGGTTGTAAAGCTCTTCGTTCTTCTGAATGCGCATGAGAAAGTCCTGGCTTGCAGATTTAAATCTGAACCATAATGAGAACCACCAAATGATATCCAAAGTGCTGCAGTCCCTGCATGTAACTGGAGTGTATGACAAAATCTAATAAAAAAACAAAACAATGGAGGGCAGTAATACGCTTTGAAGCAGCTATTCTGCTGGAAAAGGTAGAAGAAGAACATATCCGAAGAAGAAGAAGGACAGCAAGAAGAAAAACAGCATCAAACCTCGAACAGCAGCATTCCAGCGGGCAGGTGCCGATTCCCCCTTTACCCCAGGCAGCTTCCACCAAAAAGTCAAGGATCGTGAAAACGCTTACTGAAAGAGTACAAGACGGAGGAGGACCATGTGTGAAATAAAACAAGAATCAATGTCGGCTTTGTATTTGAGCGGAGGAGGACCCTTCAGGATCTCAAGAGTTTCAAATCTATGTCTGATGGACAGGTGAGCTATTTTTTTCATCTTATGTTGTTTACTTGGTTTTATGGTACAAAACAAATGTGTTTAGATTCCCTCTTGGACGAGTACCTTATGTGCATTTACTCTATATGTGAAAACACAGACTGTTTTCCCCATGAGGCTTTTTAACCTCATTAAGCTGGTGAAATCCAGGACGTGTCATGTTTGAGATGTCCTGAATATTGAAACACATCGAGTGTCTTAGCACCAGGGTGTAAATGTCAAAAGACAAAGAGTAGTGTTTCCTTCAAGAAAACTTTACAGCATATGAGTAAGAAACTTTTCTTGAAGGAATAATACTTTTATTTGCCAAATTTCAAAATTAGTGTTTTTTTTCTAGTTTTTTAAAGTTAAGTTAAAGAAAATAAATATGACTATTACAAGAAAATAAATGCATCTATTTGTGAAGTGAACAATCTCTTGAGAAATGACTAATTTGACAGCAATATATTATCTTTAATTAATTCTCAGATTTGAAGTTATGAAGTCACATGGTCAACTTACCCACATACTTTCAAATTTTCCTAAATAGTTTTTGTTTTTGTTGTATCTCTTTGTATTTCTCCTTGCCTCAGTGACAACAGAAGTAAAAAATGGCTAATCTTTCCCCACTGTCCTCTATTGATATTTTTGCACAAATTCTTCTCTTTTGTTTATAGTTTGTGTTCAAGTTAAGTTGAGGAAATATCTGAAAAAGAGTTGAATGACATCAAAAACTCAACAAAAGTGTTATGTAACTTTGTCTTCCAACCCAAGTGTAGCTGTTTATGATATGTGTTTCTAACTTTTATATCTACTTTGACAGATAGTATCGGCTGGGTACATAAGACTTGGGAAGAAGGCAGTGGAGATGAGTCTTGGTGTCCAGATGAGGAGCCAGTACATGTGTCTTCTGGTGAGGAAGAGCAGCAGCAGAAGGAGGAGGACTGTATGCATGCTTGCAAGCGTTCCTCCTCCTACGACCCAGGATCTGCTCAGGACGAAAGTCAGCAGATGAATAGGTTTGAGAATTTTTTTATTATACCTTTCCATGTTTGTACTAAATCAGTATTTATACCACACAATAACTATGTCTTTCTCTGAACAGGACAAGATCAGCAGAAGCAGTGAAATGTTATACTTCATGGTGTGATGGACCTGCCCACTAGAGCTGCAACTATCGAGTATTTTTGGAATCGAGTACTCTGTCAATTATTTCTTCGAGTACTCGAGTACTCTAACAAAATATACTTTTTTGTTTTTAAACAAATAAATCAATTGTATACAATGCAACAACTTTCAAAGTTTAAACCAGTACTGGCTTAAAACAAAGCCAATACAATACTGATTTACAAAGCAGTAATATAATTCTGCAATTATATTTGTGAAGTGTGTTCTGGAGGGCATTGTGTAGTTTGGATTGAAATCCTTGATCATGTTCTTAAATCCTGTGTCCTCCACCATGGAAAGAGGACGCATGTCTGTGATGAGCATATTTAAAATACTGTAATAGTAATAGTTGCAGCCCTAACAACGTGCTATCATGCTAAGCTATGTGCTAAGCTCACTCCGTTTGACATCAGACACACTGCACTGTTTTCTTTTAATCCCTTCTTGTAGTGACCACACACACTTGGGACACACTGCTGTTTCTTCTGTGGACTCTCTCCTTTCTGTCCCTCTCTTTTCTCTTCCTTCATGATTGTACAAGCAGGTAGATTGTACAAGGAGGTAGCAGGCGAGGTGTGCCACAGAAAAGACCGTCCGTGTCAAACACTGTGAACTGTATAGTAGTCCAGATATATATTTATATGTATAATTATATATTAAACGAGGCTTCGAGGCACAAAATTTAATTCGAGGATATTTTGTATTTTCGAGTACTCGCGAATATTCGAGGAATCGTTTCAGCTCTACTGCCCACTGTGAGTCAAAAGAGATTTACAAAATGGACGGCATTTTTTTTAATATATATATATATTTTTTTTTTACCAAATTTGTCTATAATGGAGCACTGCACTTTTTTTTGACTTTATCTTATATAAAATATGACAGTGATGTTTGATGTAAATGCTTGGATTTGTTAAAATCTTTTTCAGGTTCATCCAATATGACTTCAGGATTTAAATTTCAATATTAAGATACAATCATAACTTTACAAAAAGTTAAATTAGCAAGACTCTAGTTCAGCAAACTTAAATAATTGAAGCAAATCTAGAGCCTAAGTTTCTCATAGGTTAGAAAAAATTTAAGATCCAATGTATATAATAATTAAAACAATCAGAAAAAGTTTCAAAAGGATTTGAATGTGGAAAAATCGTTTGCATACCATACTTCTTTTTAAAAATAGAGGCAGTATTTATAATTGAATCTACTGAGTTGTCTAAATAGCATCTTCAACAAAGTGCTGTGGTCTAATAACACAATCACTCCCAAGTGAAGCAGACAAGTTGTTGCATTCAAAAACATCAACTCTGCAAGGATGTAAACTTACAGGATAGTAAGGACAATATTGAATTTTAGACTGAAAATGAGCATAATGTAAATAGAAATAAATACAAGAAGAAAGACAGTGCAACGTATTTATTAATTTTTTAAATTTCAAGTAAACAACAGTGTAAACAATCAAAATCAGTGTAGTTTCACAAAAATGAATTATGGCAAATCAGTCTAAGTATTTAAAAAGGTATCAAGTAAATAATGTAATTGTGCAAAGGAAAGGCAGGACTGTGCAATTATATACTTCAGGTGTGTATCAACAAATGCGATTTACAGTAGATTTTAAACGTGCACCACACTCAATGGAGTGTGATGGAATATAAATAAGATCACTTCAAGTTTAGCAAACTAAACACAGTTTCACTCCAACAAAGATGCCTTTACTAAGAAACTAAAACCTTTACAACACAAAGGACTAGCCTCGCCGCCTCAGTGCTCCTATGGTATATAGATACACCCTGCAGCAACTCCTCGGCCTCGGCCTCTCCGTGTCTGCGGCCGCCTCCTCTGCCAACACCGCGGCTCAGCGGCCCTGATAAGCAGCAGCAGACCCTCAGTGAGAGAAAGGCCAAGCCACTACAGCCAAGATATCAGGAGCCAGTAGCCCCTGATATCAGAGAGAGCAGGTAGGATTCAGTTAATTTCATACAGAAAATGCATTTCCCTTTTTTGGACTAGACTTAAAGACTACTGAAAATGAAGGAAACTAAATAATAATAATAATAAACATTAAAATACATTGACGCCTAAGGACGCTGTACAAATTAAAAACAACAAAAATACCAGTTCTGACAGCATCCACTCACCCAGGGGTTGCAGAAAAGGAGACAGGAGGAGAGAAGAGGGAAAAAAAACTATTTCAAACTACGCACCTTGCAGGGGAGTACAATCAGTATCAACCAAAATATTCATACTTGATTTATATAGCAGACACACAGAATCCAGCAATATTAGCAGAGTATTTGTTGCTGTGAGTGAATGAGGCACAGACAAGCTGTTTTTCCACAGGGTAAGAATAATAACACCCGATCACATTTTGTTTCAGTACCAGCAGTTTTGATGTCCATAAACAAAGAGTTGTCACTTATGCTTTGCTGCTTAGTACAGAGGAACAGTCTAATCATGAAAAACACTTCACACTCTTCAGAACTTAAAGGGTACAGAATGAGAGGAATCTAAATTAATGCAATATATTCTTTTATTGCTTTAATCTAAACAAGTTTCTTTGGTGCCCCAGGAGGTTACATACATGTTTAAATTTTAACATGCGCGTGCGTTGTAGTATTTCACTAAATACACTAAATTGTGCACCCTGTAAAAAAAAATGACACTGTTTGTTTCTTCCCAGGCTCTGCAAGTTTTCATGTTAGATGAAATTATAAAATGCAATGTGACTAACATAGAAAATATTGCAGTGTTATCAGGCATTTATTGTCATAATGCTTACATAGATAGACATCACATGCAAAAAAAAAAAAAAAAAACAAAAAAAAACACAGAAAACCATAGAAAACCATAGAGCATGCATTTTCCGTTACGACCCATTGGTCAGTGGGTTGTCTTGTTCAGGATGGAGATGGCAGATGGTACAAAGCTCTTGTTAAAGCGAGCCCTTCTCCATTTCAGTGTTCTGTACCTGCGGCCAGAGGGCAGAAGTTGAAAGTGGATGTTGAGAGGGTGCTCTATGTCCATGGCTATTGTTCTACCGAGGCGTGCTAATGCTCTTTCATTAAGTTCTGTGATGCTGGGTGTTGGGGTGTGAATTATTTTTGAGGCTATGTGTGTTATTTATGTGTGTTATGCAGACAAGTTTCAAGCCAAGGTGCTGCTGTACCATTAAACTTCAGGGCTGAAACAGTCCCACTCCGGCCCGGCCCAGGTTTATATAATAATTTTTGATGACTCGTATGTTAAAGGTGCTATGAGGAGAATCTGTTTCCAAAGACATAAAGACTCTGCTACCCATGAGCACGCGCGGTGACTGTCGTAATGCTGCGTTCCAGTAACCTCGGAACTGGAACTCAACTGTGACATCATCTCCGACTTATGACATAGAGAATATTGCAGTGTTATCAGGCATTTATTGGCCGACTTATCGGCCTTCCAGTTGAAGTCAGAATAAAACATGCCAATCTACTAGGCTATTGTTAGCTGTTGTTAGCACACCCTGCATTGTTGTTCACAAATATCACATGAAGAATGTGATTGTCACTATGGCAGCATTTTTGTAAATATAAGTCTAACAATACTATGTATAAAGCTGATTGAGAGCGACGCACCCCAGTCAGAAGTGCAAATAAATTGATTATTACAGGAGCTAAATAACTGTTCACACTAGGGGCATCCATCTTCGATTGTCAACTCGAGTTGGTTTCACCGAGTTCCCAGTAGGCTTGTCACGTCACCAGAAATTTAGTAGTCGATACCAATACCACTAAAATTCTTCGATACTCGATACCACTCGATACCATGGTAAAAATAAAAAAATCCCCCGTAGTTCAACATACACTCCTTTATTTGAACAAAATGAACAACAAACAATATTGAAAGCGTCCATTCTTGTTGGCTGTGTATCTTGGTGCTGGCTTTGCCCCGGCCTGTCCATGTCACTGTCCTCTGGCTTATACTGTGAAAAGAAGATTGAGATTTGGGTATAGCTTAATGACTGTATGAGAACAGCAGAGGCAATACTAACACACACACACACACACACACACACACACACACACACACACACACACACACACACACGCACACACACACACACACACACAGAGGGAGCAGCAATTTACTGACATGGTGGTGAAACTTTTTAAAAACCTTTTTATATGACAGTGCCTATTACATTTACTAGTGTACCATATTGATGATCTTATTTTGCTTACTTTATTTCTAGGACCAAATAATATCATACTTAGATACTAAGATAATTTAACTAGCTAATGTACATTTCTATAACATATGGAAGCATTCCCTACACCTGCTTCCTCTACTCACTCTCAGTGTTTCCTGTTCTACTCTCTGCAATCAAATTAAATGTAAAGTTATTGGATGTGAAAAGAATGTTAACTAAAAACACATAATTCTGGGCAAGTAGCCTCCGCATTGATTTACGTTCTGAACCAGCCTTTACACGGAGCCATAATCAAAGTAGGTTATTTACTAGCCCATATCTCTGCTATTGATCACACTAGCTGCTCCTGCTGATGTATCGTCAGTGTCATCCTGTTGTCTCTGCACTGTACAGACCGGATGTTTTTAGCATTGACGACGTGCTATCATGTTAAGCTACATGCTGAGCTAACTCCATTTGACATCAGACACACTGCACTGTGCTTTCTTTTCGTCCCTTCTTGTAGTGACCACACACTTGGGATACTCTCTGCCATTTCTTCTGTGGACTCCCTCCTTTCTGTCCCTCTCTTTTCTCTTCCTTCATGATTTTACAAGCCACGCAGCAGCGGAGGTAGCAGGCGTGTTGTGCCACAGAAATGACTGTCCGTGTCAAACACCGTGCACTGTATAGTAGTCCAGACATATATTTTATATATATATACTTGAACATTAAACGAGGCTTCGAGGCACACAGTTTGCCCCGAGGATATTTTGTAATCGAATTATTCGGATTAGCCGAGGAATCTTTTCAGCCCTAAATGTCACTTAACTATTATGCGGGACAGACGAGGCTGGACATAACGCTAATGTTACTTTGCCATGCAGCTCATTTACTATGGGCTGGGTTCATCTCATCATTGTAACGTAATTAGATATGAGCAACAGTGATAACACATGAATTCAAATGCACTCACCTTGAATTCTCTGTACAAGTCTGGATGCTTGTCTTTTAAATGTTTCGTTGTTGACGAGCCAGGTGCGTATGCTTCCGCCATGTCGCGTGTTGTTGTTCTGAGCAGGGTAGTCGGTCACGTGATCGGCACTGTGTGAGGGTTAACAGATAATCGCTCATTTATAACCAGAAAACAACGCAAAAGAAGTGGCCAGATCTGGCTCCTCGGTACCAACGGTACTTTGGGTAGTCTAGAAAAGTCAGTACCGTCACATTTTCTGAATGTTAGTACCGACTTGGTACCAAAGTATCGGTTCTCGTGACAAGCCTAGCACCCAGTAGGAAATTCCAACTTTGGGGGGCGTTCAAGTTGCAGTTTCCTACTAGGAACCTGGAAATTCTTACTTCTGACTACAACTGGAACACACCAAAAGACGTGACCCAAGCCAAAGCGCGTTTGTTGTGATGCTAAATGAATGCAACTCAGACCTTCCTCAGAACTCTGCAATGCTTTACAACTTCTTTTTTCAACAACTTACAGGATGCAAAGCGACGAGGAAATGTATCTCTTTCTAGTTACGTAGCAGTAGTTTTTAATGTGTGACAACAAGCAATTTTTGGAACACTTAGTATCATAGTTTTGTAGCCGGCTATATATCGCTACTTAAACCCCGGTGCTCAGACGTGTCTGAATAATATAAATTTGCTCTTGTTTTAATTATCTTGTTCCCAAACTTGAGTATCCAGCCCTGTCCGACCCAACCTGAAGGCTAAGGAATAGCATCTATAGATAACCTATTTTGTTGCTATAAAACTCATTTTAAAGTGTGTATTTCGATCAGGCATATATCTAAAAGTGAGACTTTTTTTGTAATTACTTAGAAACTCCTCACAGTCCCTTTAATAATTGTTGATGTTCAAATACTCTTCAGTTGTAATATACTAAATACTGAGTAAGAGGATGTCACCTTGGTAGTTCAGTTTTGTTGACTAAGGGAATGTGCTGTTTTTGGCAGCTACTGGCACTGTTAAGAGGGGGGAGAGAGAGAGAACAGAGGAGGCATGTAAAACATACAATCACTTTATCTTATCTTATAACATTTTGGTTTTATTACTTTTGTGGAACTTTTTGTGAATCTGAAATGTTTGATATGCCCACTAAATCATCACATTTTACGCAAAATACTTGTTTTCATATGAAAAATACCTTGATCCATATATGCTAATCTTCATTCAAAATACAAAATTGGTTGATTATGGCTAAAATTATTGCCTATGGTACCCAGTTTGATCACTTGTGGTTAAATGCCATGTTGCACAATTAGCCAAACAAACTACAAGCAACAAGAGAGTTATGCTATCAATCAATCAAACTTTATTTACTTCGCACTTTTCCAACAACATTTGTAACTCAAAGTACTTGTAGAAAGGAGACAGGAGGAGAGCAGAGAGGAAAAAGCTATTCCAAACTGGGCACCTGTCAGGGGAGCACAGTGTGGGATTGGAAAAAAAACACCTCAGCACATGAGCAACATATTACAACGAGGGATATAACGGTCTGAAAATTTCATTTCACGGTTATTGTGACCAAAATTATCACGGTTATCATTATTATCCCGGTGTTGTTGCAGCGTGCTCAAAATTTTTCAAAAAGTACTTTAACACAGTCTTGAAATCATTTAACCCCTTTAAATAATCTTAACAGTTTTTTGTCTTTTTTGTCAATAACTGTCAGAAAATGTCCTATAAGTAATTTTGTTTAAACTTTTTCCTTTAGAAATAAAAGTAAACAATTCTGGCAAGTATTTGTCATTATCAGGCTATGTTAAAAATGCTTAAACTGTATGTAATTACAAGAAAATTAAAAAAGGACTTGTACCTTTAACAGGTTTCTCTTCATAAACAATTGTACATGAACATGTTCAAAGTTTTGAGACGGCCGAAAATAAATTTACACTTCACTAGCAAGGACCACACCACAAATGTATGCGTTTGAAGGTTTAATGAAGATTTGACATTAAGAGGGATGACGGTGATGGATGTGTGACATGAGATTTGTCGAGAGAGATGAGCCATCAAGAAGACGTCGTAAACCAGGCAGAGGGAGACTCAGTGAGTGGGGGTACGGTCTCATCGTGTTCTGCCCGAGCTGATCTTGACCCCACCTAGGATAAAGTGAGGAAGGAGCTGAGTGGAGAAAAGAAGACAATGATTGAAAATGAAGGGTGGGGGGGTGGGTTGAAGAGTCACGGACAAACTGAGCTATGAGGCATGGCTGAGTATAAGTAGGCTTGTCGCTGATTGGAGGTGTGGTTTGTGGCGTGGTCCAGCTCCCGAACTTTAGTTAATTACATTAACTCCATTTCACTAGCAAGGACCACACCACAAATGTATGCGTTTGAAGGTTTAATGAAGATTTGACATTAAGAGGGATGACGGTGATGGATGTGTGACATGAGATTTGTCGAGAGAGATGAGCCATCAAGAAGACGTCGTAAACCAGGCAGAGGGAGACTCAGTGAGTGGGGGTACGGTCTCATCGTATTCTGCCCGAGCTGATCTTGACCCCCAAAAAGAGTAATGTTGAACGGAGATCAGCTCAGTATGGACAGACACGGATTATGAGTTGTTTTAATGAATGTGATGAGGCTCGTACACGTGATTGGGAATTGGAAGAGCCCTGAACGGTAGCTTACTCTTTGACGTGATGGGAGTAGATGTTATGTGGATCGGAGTGATTGATTGGAACTGGAATGTCACTCTGACGTGGAGTGAGATCGTGGGGGATTACCTTGTGGAGGTAGAGCGAGGTTTGGTGGCTGTGGAGCTAGTTCGATATTGAAGGTTTGTGATAGTCGATGAAGTATTAGCCCTTGCAAGGAATCTCCTCAACTTCTGATATGTCGAGGATGTGAGTAAGGACTCGTGACCATTTTAATCCCCAAAAGATGGTGGATGTTATCGTGAATGCGTCTGAGCGGATGGTGGAGACTGAACTCCTGTATTTAACCCGGCAGAGAATACAGAGTCGGACCCCGGCTGGTGCGAGCTCCGAGAGCTGAGGACTTGACGAGTGTTAGTCAAACTAACTTTGTCTGAAGCTGGAGTTGCCTTCTTGTGAGATGAATTACCGTGTCCAGCATTTTGGTCAGATTATGCTGTTATACCATAACGTAAGGCTGCAGACTGCATTGTTTAACCCGAGGTTTGGGTTTAGTTGAATGGTGACTTAGATAACACTGTAAGGTACTATGTGAGGGACTCGCACTGAGTAGCTTGTGTTAGTCAACATTCCTGGTCATGTACTGGTGTCAAGTAAAGCTTACGCCTTACGCCAACGATAGAACTTTACGAATGCGTATTGGCAATGAGATAGGTGAACGTGATGCTCTCATGTGATATCATATTCATATACTTTTTATTTATTTATTTACCTATTTATCGTTTTGTTTATTTATTATTTATTTATTTATTTATCCTTCCTTCTGGTGAGACTGCTTTCCTTTGTTACTTACCCTTTAGTCGACATTCCTGGCCGTGTACTGGTGTCAAGTAAAGCTTACGCCTTATGCTAACGATAGAACTTTACGAATGCGTATTGGCAATGAGATAGGCGAATGTGATGCTCTCATGTGATATCACATTAATATACTTTTATATTTATTTATTCATTTATTTATTTATTGTTATTCTCCTTCTGGTGAGACTGCTTTCCTTTTATACTTACCCTTTAGTCATGTGACCCGGCACATCTAGGTCCGATGACCTGACGTGTGGTCTGGCATGACAAAACTGACTTAGCCGTGAAGTCCAGGCCGTCTCACCTGACAAATGAGCTGGCTGGGGATGACCCTGCAGCTTGGCATGATGATCTCCCTGACTAACTGTTTATCATGACCCGGCATGTCGAGGTGCGATGACCTGACATGTGGTCCGGGATGACTGACTGCTGCGGCTGTCCGTGGCTAAGATTGAGGATGATAGGGCCACTATCCACCAGAGTGGAATTGTTTGTCTCTATATTACGACCTGACTATGAGGTGGCTGGCTGCGGGAGGGAATGCTGAGCTCCGTAGTGTCGTGTCTGATGTTGCGACGATAGTTAATGTAAGGAGTTTGGTTCGAAACGAATGCTGTGGCGCGATGAGGTCATGGCTATTGACCGAGAGATGAAGGTTAATGGCTGCGTGAATTGCATTGATTGCTTCCCTGTAATACCACTAAACTTGAACCGAGGGAGCTGAAGTCGCCAGTTGTGGCGGAGAAGCTGAGCTTCATAACGGCAAGATCTGTTGTACGTGCCATGATTGGTGACACGAGTTATTTAATAAAGTGTCTTGTTGAGGTCGTTACTTGTGCTCTAGAGGCGAAGAGTGATGGAACTGTACGGAAGCGGAATTGTTGTTTCTGTGTAACAACCTGACTGTTTACCAAGGGAACTGTGGTGGCTGGCTACGTTGCAAGTTCTGGGCGCTGTGATGCGTCTGACGTTGCAGGCTATGATTGAAGTTAGCAGTTTAGTTCGGAATTGATAGTATGGCTCGGTCAGGTCATGGCAATAGACTTGGAGACGAAGCCAATGGGGCTACAAGGAATAGCGTTTGTTCCTCTGATTTTATGGCTTAACGTTCAGACGAGGGAACCGAGGTAGCTGGTCGGGGCAGCGGGCCGAGCTCCGTGACAGGACGCCGGATGTTGAAGGCTGTTATTGATTTACGAGTTTAACTCTGATTGCATGATGTGTCTCGTTGGGGTCGAACTAATGGACTTAGGGACAGTGAGTGGCAGAGCTTACGGAGACGGAATTGTTGTTACTATGTAGGGTTGGGCGATATGGCCGAGGATGTAATATTTATTTATGTACTTATCTTTTAATTTTATTTATGACGCTTGATTTATGATTTAAATTGATTTTGTCCTTTCCTTAAAAGAAACAAAACTCCTGTTAATTTCATTATTATTATTACTATTGTTATTATCATTATTGTTATTATTGTCATCATTATTATTATTATTATTATTATTATTATTATTATTATTATTATTATCATCACCATTATTATAGTTATCAGTTTATTTATTAAAACCTTCTGCAGAAAATAATTCAAATTAATCGATTTAATAGATTTTGCCCAGCTCTATTCTAATGGCTGTCTACCAAGGGAACTGGTAGCTGGCTATGTTAGCGAGTGCCAAATGCTTGATGTTGTTGACGCTGTGAGAGAGAAGCCAACTGAGCAACGTGGAATGCCGTTTGTCCCTCTGATTTATGGCTTAAACTTCCTAGCAAGGAAGCTGAGGTGGCTGGTCGGGACGGCGGGCTGAGCTCCGTGACGGACTGTCAGATGTTGCAGGCCGTTATTGATTTTCGCGAGTGTAGCTCTAAGAGGAAAATGTGTCTCGTTGGGATCGAACTTATGGACCTAGGAACGACGAGTGCCAGAGCTTACGAGGCAGAATTGCTGTGTCTGTGTAACGACTTGACTTTCTACCGAGGGGAATGTGGTGGCTGGCTGTGTCAGAGAGTGCGGAGCACCGTGGGTCATGCCCGATGTTGAGGGCTGGAACCGATGTTAGAAGTTTGGCTGGAATGAATGGCGTGCTCATTAGGTGACTAGCGCATTCCGAAACAATCGCTTTACTCATAGTTCATCATGAAGTTGAAGAAAAGCTGTTTTTCCTTTTTTTTTTTTTTTTCTCTTTTTAGGGCCGATGATGATGTGTGTGGTGGTGCGGCGGTGGCCAGTGCAGGATTAGCGTGTGTGGCTAAACCCGTGACCCACTTTTTTTTTTTTTTTTTTTTATATTATTATTATAATTATTATCATCATTATTATTATTATTATTATTATTTGTTTATTATTTTTTTTTTATCTTTTAAGCCGTGAAAACATGAGATATATTAGTAAACGGAATACTGTTAGGAATAATCTGGCATGGCTATACATCCTATCATTAGATGTATGATACGATCGCGGTTGAACCTGAGCGAATGTGGCGTCATCGAGCGGGCTGTTATGGCTAGCTGCTAGGTGGATATTGGTGTGAATGAAAAGATTGAGAAAAAGACAGAGACACGAGAATAAAATACATTTGGGTGATGGGGAAGGGAGGGGGTGGGGTGGGGAAGGGAGGGGTGACAGGACAGGATAGAATTAGTTGGAAGAGGGAAAGGGGAGCCGCTTGGTAGGACCAGGGCTCCATGAGGAGCCGAGGAGCCTAGGAGCAGCTATCGTGGGATGTCACGAAAACAGAGCCACTTTGC
This sequence comes from Scarus forsteni, assembly GCA_036419115.1. Lineage (NCBI taxonomy): Eukaryota > Metazoa > Chordata > Actinopteri > Labriformes > Labridae > Scarus > Scarus forsteni. The sequence goes on from JAZDUH010000083.1 coordinate 994,138, forward strand.
CGTGAGTGGCGGGAGGAAGGGAAGAGAAAGGGATGTCGGGATGGAAGGATGCCTGAGGGTTGATACGACCTGACCACCGGAGGGCGCTGTGGCGGATGGCTGTGGTCGCGGATGAGGTTCCGTGACGTCACTCCTCCCGTCTCGTGGGTGGTTGCTCTGACGAAGAAACCGGGAAGAGCGGGACCTTCGAATAATGCAGCGGTGTTTATGGAAGTTGTCCCTCGTTGTCGGGAACCGATGGAGGCGAGCGATGATCCGCTTCCTGAAGGCGATTTGGTTTGAGAACGTGAAGCCGGTCGAGATGAGGGCGCGCGGCGCCGGTGCACGGCTGCCTGGAGATGAGCGGCGGAGTGAGGAGGGCTGCTGTGTGGATCGTCTCCTGTCCGAGGATCTCCGTGGATTTGGCTTTGAGACCTTGCGGGAGTTGGAGGTATCGTGGTCGGGAGCTGTATGGACATGGCTGGCAGGCGGTACGCGGACCACGAGCTCTGCTGTGAGGCCGGCTCTGGTCGGAATCTGGCCGTTAGAGGAGGGAGCCTGGTTGGAGGAGCTCGTCGTGAGTCGTCGTCTGTACCGTGAATGTGGAGTTCGGGAGCGATGGTAAGTGGCCGCTTTGCTTCGGTGTCTTATGTGAGCGGCGTGTGGCGTGGTCTGTCCGTCTTGAAGAGTCACGGACAAACTGAGCTATGAGGCATGGCTGAGTATAAGTAGGCTTGTCGCTGATTGGAGGTGTGGTTTGTGGCGTGGTCCAGCTCCCGAACTTTAGTTAATTACATTAACTCCATTATTCTAAAAAAACACATATACATTTTTGCCTGCAGCATTTGTGTTCACATTACAGCTCATTATATTAGACCATGTCCAGGCTTTTTTTAAATTTATTTTTTGTTTTACTAATAGTAGTCCCTGAAGCAGTCAGCCCCCTTCATGACTCTCCTCTGGTCTCCCCTTTCCATGGCAGATCTCCTGGACATCTCCTTCTTTAATATTTCCAAATTACAATTGATTAAATCTATAAAACACGAACTATGATGGAAATAGACTATCAATTATGACGAAATTCAACGAAACGACGCAAGTAAACTGCGTCAGAATGGCAAGAACACACTCCAGATTGATACTAATGCTGTTATTTACAACCTTTTTATATTATGTACACAGAAAATACTGATAAACCTCCTATAATTCACTCCAGAATGGCTCATTGGATCCTCTCTCTCTCTGCTAATTTCCTCAAGGAGGAGTCGCGCGCATTTTTGTCTTTGTGGTTTAGACAGGGTGACTATTGTCAATCAGTTTCCCCTCGACATCCTTGTAAACTTCAATCTTCGACCAGACTTCAGACTTCAGCCGTTTCGAGTGGCAAAAGTTGTAAGCGTCTGATCGAGGCTCCAGCTGTTGAGGCCATACACTGTAAACTGCGCATGTGCGTCTCTGTTTGCGAGAGACGGCTTCATCGAAGGGCAGCAGACACACATAGTTTTGGCTTTTCCAGGCAAAGAGAAAATTTTACTGCAGCTTCCCATTTTATGGGGAATCGTTACACCCCTAATTACAACAAACACAGAGACGAACACATGGGGCTCTAATTTCGTAGACCAGGCGCAAGCGCAGGCGCCTCTGCCTGCGCCGGCCTTCGCCGCGCGGACTGGGTGTGCCCTGCGCACTTTGCAAGTTTCCTGCAGTGCCAAGAGAGGCGCACTCATGGCACACAGGGGCGCAGAGGTTGCGCGTCCACGCCCACGTCTCTGCCTCTCCGCGCAAATGTCAGAATAGGAGGAGAATAGACGTGAGTGGGATTTACACAGCTGATCGCTGTCTTCACCAATCAAATGAGCGCCTCTCCTTGCCTTTAAATGCGCTGCGGCTGAGGCGCAGCATCTGATTGGTCTGAATTATCCCCGCCACCGCGGAAACAGTGTGCTGGAAAGACCCAGCAGTGGAGACGCTGTCCCTTCAGCAGGAGAATGGACAGCGGGGCGCGTCACCATGTGGGCCAGCTCCCGGGACAGATGTAATCTGTTCCTTTGTCATTAATAGTAAAAAAAATAAGAGATAGTTTCACACCCGCTGTCTTATCCATTCATGCTTGTGATCCACCTGCACTCCTGGTTTGTCATCGCCAAATAGCAGAGCCTTTAGTGATATACTGTATACTCTACTGGTGTCTCCTCCTCATCCTCCTTGCAATAATGTTCTCCATCTTTTTAGATCACATTAAAAATAAAGCTTCCAGCTGCCGTCAGGTTAAGTTTCTTTATGACAAACGGCTTTAACCCGACATCAGATGTGACGGGACGGTTAATATAGATACAGATGTATATGCTGGTTCAGACGGGGACATTAAATAGTGATTGCTGTGATTGTTTAATGCATTAAAATGTGCCTGACACTCTGGAAACCTGCCTCTGAGGCGTGCGCACATGTGCGCTTGTCACCAAATTACAGCTGCAGAGGGTGCGCTTCGCCCTGCGCCAAGGTTAGACCAGGTTGAAGCTGGCGAGCTTTCAGCGCACTTTCTGCACTGTTTTTGGCACGAAATTGTCACTGCGCCAACATGAATCTGCCGACACCTCCCCCTGGTGCGCCATCACCTCCCCTTGGTGCGCCGTCACACCCACCTCTGTGCAGACAGTCTACCAAATTGTCAAATTGGCAGCGCACGGCGGTGTGCCGCACGAAATTAACACTGCGCGGGTCGCGCCAGGCTTGCGCCCCCTGCGCTGCGCCACGAAATTAGAGCCCATGGGGTTAAAAGGAGTGGGGGCATTGATTTGTAGGGAAAACCCACAACCTTGTCTCAACTCAGACCCCACAAAGTCTCTATTGTCCGATAAGGTGACCTTCCGGCCTTGAGAGAGAGTTTCTGATTCAGAGCAAAGTTCACAGGATAAGGGAGTGAATTGGGGGGGGGGGGGGGGGGTCGAGCCTCTGTTTACAAAAAACATACCAGGAGAGTAGATACGCCTGCTCAAGGTCAGACAGAAAAGCCAGAACAGATAGAGATAAGGAATAGTTTGGGTCAGGCCAACTGTAATTTTCCATCAGCCTTTCTAGTCTTTTGGTCTCTCACGATGATGCTCTTTTCAGTTCTTGGTCTGATCGATAAGGCAAATAGAGTCAAAGCAATGTGCCATAAAACTGCTCAGGGTATTTCTCTTTTGATATGCTGCAATACCTGATGACTACACCTTTGTTGCTTTTTCTCCTTTGTACAAAGCCAAGCTCATTCAGCAGAGATATCCCTTCGTCTGTTGTGCACACAAGTCTGCAGGTCGAAGCAATGTCTGCCATGCACATCTCCTCAAACTCTGGTGTTTCAGGTCAGGTAATACCGGTGCTGGAGGGAGCGTGGTCTGTCAAAAATGCTCTGTGATATCATAATTACAGAGCATTTACATCTCAATAAATATTGGACACTGATTTTTGGAGCCCTTTTTCATACAACTACAACATTCTCAAAAATATTTAAAATACACTGCATGAAGTATAAAAAGTATTAAAAAACAGGAAGAATGTAACATTTCATGTAACCATGTAAGCTCAGCAGGTGGAGAGAAGATGATTCATGCTTAATAAAGTTATAGTGACTGACAATAAGGAGAAACTACATGCTGAAAGTTTCCTACACTGCTAGTTGTGCTTCTCTTCTTAGTAAGGACAGCTGGCCTAAAAACACTGAGAATTTTGCTTAGGGAGATTGTTTGCTAAGCTTCTGGTCATCCATTAATGTTTAATTTTTTTTTTTTTTTTTTTTTTTACACCGTTATGGTCGCTCCTTCCTCCGCCGCCTGTGTATGTGTGTGTTTGTGTGTGTGTGTGTGTGTGTGCGTCTGTATACTCCCCTTCACACTGCCACACGGCAACGCGCCGCCTCCAGTCATTTCAATGAGGGACAGGCGGCAGACAGCAAGCGGTTTTGACCGCGGCGTTAGGACCCAGAAGCGGTCGCCGCTTGGGAAAGCACTTCTACTGAATTGTTTTTAGGGAAGGGAGTGTTGTGAGACACTTTAAGGTGGCCTCTGCTCTGCGATCGCTGAATCACTGCTACGTCTCGGACCGCGGTGGCAGCAGCCTCTTAATAAAAGACTGCATGTCGGGGGATTCCGCCTGTAGAGAGATGGTTTGGTTGCCGCGCGGTTTATCGGTGTTGTGCGAGAGGAGCGGAGGAGGAGGCGTTTGTCAGAGTGGAGAGGAAAAATGCATTTTATTGAATGTTAGCAAACCATAGCGACACAACGTTAGACTTTAACAGTAGACTCTAGTTGGCTTTTTTATTTGATAAAAATCTGTCATAAGAACTTTGATCAAAATGGATATGATTTTTTAAAAATATTCGTCGGTCTGAATCCTGTAAGCAGGGCGGGCGCGTCTGTTGGGGGGGCGGGGCGCCCTCCCAAATACACTATAGGGGAAACACTGGAAGGAGACAGGGGTGCCATGCCGGGGTCCATCGCCGAGCCAGGAGGAGAAGATACAGATCCATCCTCCCGTCTGTTATTATAGGGAATGTGAGGTCTCCCCAATAAGATGGATGAGCTAATGGCCCTGACCCAGCATCAGTCGGAGTATCGGGAGTGTCACATCATGATGTTTACAGAGACATGGCTAACCACGCCAACACCGGACACAGCTGCTGCCATATTACCTTACATGCGAGTTCTCATGTAATCGCGATAGCTGCGTATGTCCCGCCGTCAGGTAATGCTGCTGCGGCATGCTAGACCCTGCACTTTGCAGTCAACCGGCTACAGACCAATCACCCTCAGGCCCTCCTCCTCATCTTTGGGGACTTTAACCACGCTTCTCCATCCTCCACTCTTCCCACATTCACCCAGTATGTCACCTGCGACACCAGAGACAATAAAATACTGGACTTACTGTATGCAAACATCAAGGATGCATACAAGTCATCACCCCTCCCTCCCCTGGGGAGATCAGACCACAACCTGGTTTATCTCCAGCCCGTGTACAAACAACTTGTCTGCAGGGAGCCAGCTGTGACCTGCACAGTGAAGAGATGGTCTGAGGAGACTGAAGAGGCTCTGAGGGACTGTTTCGAGTCAACTGTGTGGGAGGAGCTCTGCGATCCTCACGGGGAGGACATTGACAACCTCACGGACTATATAACGGATTACATCAACTTCTGTGTGGAGAACGTGGTACCCACCAGGACTGTACGGTGCTTCTCCAACAACAAGCCTTGGATTAATCCTGAGAAAAAGGCTCTCCTGAAGGAGATGAGCCTTTGTGTCAGGAGACAAGGAGGAGCTGAAGTCTGTGCAGAGGGAGCTGAGGAGGAAGATCAGAGAGGGGAAGGACAGCTACAGGAGGAAGATGGAGGACCAGCTGCAGCAGAACAACGTCAGTGGAGTCTGGAGAGGCCTGAAGACCATCTCAGGCCATCTGCATCTGAAGGTCGCTGTCTCACCCTAACCTCCTACCCCCCTTCCATGATGTCCAGCCCTCGACCACCCCCCACTGCTACTCCTGTCAGGAGTCCAACACCCCAACCCACACCTTATGGCACCCAGCCCCCCTCCCCCAGCCTGTCCCTCATCCACCCAGATGAGACTTGAGCTCAGGAAACTAAAGACCGAAAAGGCTGCAGGTCCGAATGGCATCAGCTCCAGGCTCCACAGCTGGGGAAGACATCCTGCGTGGTACCAGTGCCAAAATACACCGCGCCCCAAGGATCTGAACAGCTACAGGCCGGTGGCACTGACGTCCCATCTGATGAAGACTCTGGAGAGGCTGGTTCTTTCCCACCTCTGGCTTCTGGTGAGCCTGTCAATGGACCCACTACAGTTTGCCTACCAGCCTGGCATCGGGGTGGATGATGCTGTATCTTCCTCCAGGACTGGCTCTGTCTCACCTGGAGAAGCCTGAGAGCACTGTGATGATCATGTTCTTTGATTTTTCCAGTACTTTCAACAACATCCAGCCTCTTCTTCTGGGGGACAAGCGGGAGCACACGGGGGTGGACCACCACCTATCAGGCTGGATCCAGGATTACTTCACAAACCGACCACAATATGTGAGGGCTAGAGACTGTGTGTCTGACATGGTGGTCTGCAGTACAGGGGCCCCACAGGGAACGGTTCTGTCATCGTTCCTCTTTACCCTGTACACTGCGGACTTCATGTACAGGATGGACAGCTGCCACTTGCAGAAGTTCTCTGATGACTCTGCGATCAGTTGCCGCATCACTGAGGATGAGCGGGAGTACAGAGGATTGACCCAGGACTTTGTGGACTGTACCAATGAAACCACCTCCAGATCAACATGGGGAAGACCAAGGAGCTGGTGGTGGACTTCTGTAGGCATAGACCCAACACCTTTGAGCATGCAGGGTTTGGACATCGAGACTGGGGACTCTGACAAATACCTGGGTGTTCACCATAACAATAGACTGGACTGGTCCAACCACACGAGCGCCCTCTACAGGAAGGGCCAGAACAGACTGTACCTGCTGAGGAGACTGAGGTCCTTTGGAGTGCAGGGAGCATTCCTGAGGACCTTTTTTGACTCTGTGGTGGCATCGGCCATCTTTTATGGAGTGGTCTGCTGGGACAGCAGCATCTTGACTGTGGACAGGAACAGACTGGACAGACTGATCAGGAAGGCCAGCTCAGTCCTCGGGTGCCTCCTGGACTCAGTGCAGCTGTTGGGAGAAATGAGGATGCTGGTGAAGCTAGCATCCATGCTGAAGAGGGACTCCTACCCCCTGCAGGACACCCTGACAGCCCTGTTCAGCTCCTTCAGTGACAAAATGTGTCACCCAAAATGTGTGAAGGAGCGTTACCGCAGGTCCTTCCTGCCTGCTGCTGTTAGACTGTACAACCTGCACAGCTCTGGTCGCCATAAACTGTGAAATGACAATGTGCAATTACTGTGCAGTTATCTACAATGTACAATTACCATGTGCAATTACTGTGTGATTAATGTGCAATCCTCAATCCTCTAACAATGTGCAATTACAGTGTGGAAGTACACCCACATACAATCACTTATCCCTCCTGCAATTACTCAGTAAATGTGTATATAATCTTCTTAGGATTTGCTTTTAGTTTTGTTTCCAAGCCCCTTTGTATATTTTTATATTTTATGTCTTATATTGGTAGAGTAATGTACATGCTGCTATTTTTATACTTAAGTCTGTTTTTTATGCTATTAATTCTGTCCACTTTGCTGCTGTGACACTGTAAATTTCCCCATGTGGGACAAATAAAGGTTTATACTATTCTATCCGAAGAGCCTTTCTTTGAAAAAACTACTGGGTGTTAGCTTCATTGATCAGCTCTCATCCAATGTGTTTTGACCAGTGGGGAACTGCACAGGGAGAGCTATGGCCTCAAGTTTCTGTGTTTTAGAGAAACTGACTGGCATGTTTATCTCTGCAGGAGCTACTGAGTAAGTTGATTCACTGAATCACAACATGTCCTCTGAAACATCAGTTGGCTGAATGCATGATTCAAGCACACCACCACCACTGTTAGGCATGTCTCCTTCCTGCTGTGGCTCATCATGTTCATCATGGTCATCATTACACAACTCAGTGTTTTCTTTCTATCAGTCTGTAACGTCCACAGGATTGTAGTTGTTTGATTTATATCATTTCTCATGCTTTATTTTGAATTCATGGTCTGTTGTGACATCACTTCCTGTTAGATGAGGAAAGCAGAGAAGCCTCATGTTAGTTAAGAGAAGCAATCCATTGCCATCCACGGAAAAGGACTGATGAACAAATGTCGTGAGTTGTCATATTTTGTTGTTTATATATTGAAGTTAATAAATTAAGGACTATTTGGTTAAAATTTGTAGAAAATTTATGAAAAGTATTTGGAACAAAGAAAGATTTTTTACAAAGCCTTCTCTATAATGCCATGTAGATTGATTTGTCATGAAGCTAGGTTTTGATGTTATTGTTTGCATGAGACACAGATATGTACATCTTGGTTTTTTTTTATTGCAGTTTTCACTCCATGTCAAAATGAAGAAGTCTGAGTAAACAATCAAAAATTACGATGACGACTTGGGTCCTTTCTTTGAGTGGAGTTTAGCTTGGTGTTTAGTCTGCGGTTCCTACACCCTAATGAGAGCACGATAGTAGCAGCTAGTGAAAAGTGCACTAAAACTGTTTGCAGTTGTTAAAGAAAGCAGAAAATGAATGACTGTTTTGTAACATGGTTAAATGTGTTGATATTTATTTCTAATAAAGTGGCCAGTCAGTGTAATACGTCCAAGGTGAGGTTGAGAGTGTAAAGACAAGCATGATAACGCCATTGTAAAGAAGAATCTGTACTAGATGGAGAAGAAGAGTACCTCTGCCTCAACCCGAATTTGAACCTGGGTCTCCCGTTTCGTAGTCCGCTGTGCTAACTATTTAACCATGAGGTTAAATATGCTGAGTTACGGAAGGCACGATATTTCTCCTCATAAGAGCACTGATAACGCTCGGTACTTCCGGGTAATGAAACGCTCGCTGTGTCCAAACTGGAATAGATGTGAGGAAAGGGATTTCACCGTGAGCATCCCAAGAACCTGCTGAAACGTTTAATAAAATTCTCATGTCTGTACTGCTAAAAATGTTAACACAGTGGCGAGTTAAAAACGCGCTTCAAAGTGAAGCACTCGGCTGTCCAGAGCGTCGGTCTAAAGTCACGTGACGTGCTCTAACAAGAAGGATTTCCTCAAAAGTTGGTGTTCCTTAAAAACTCATATTTAAAAAAACTGTGGAAGCCAGCGAACAGCTGAAGATATGTAAAAATAGCAGAGAAGTCAGTGCAGCTTTTAAAGCACGAATGAAGTCTGTAGGTGGAAGCATGCCCAATCTGTGGAGCTTCAAAGTTGCTGAAGTTTTCAGCAGAGCTGCGAAAAATGTCCCATTGATTTCAATGTAAAAATACATGCAGAAATTATTTTTTACTGAGAAAAGTATAATTGCTAAACCTGTGAAAAATACAAGCGCACTTCTCCTGAACATTCTGCATATGTCAATTTTTTTCTGTGAAAATCTTTGCAAATTTGAAGCCTGTGAAAGGTGCCAAAATCTGGAGGAATAATAATAAGAAAAAACAAAATGGAGTTTAGGGAGAACAATATGTTGAAATGCTGACTCAGCATTTCAACATAATTTCTGCAGTCCTCACCATGAGCATTAATTACTTGCATCTTTTGTCTCATCAGCTGTTTGTGGCGAACATGAAAGTTTTCATTCTGTGCATATCTTTGAGTGATATATGTTCTCTTATTCTGTCTGAATTCAAGATTTTCCTGATATTTCCTCAGTGGTGGTGGTGTTCTTCAGAGTGTGTGGATCACAGAAACCATATTTGAAGACTGTAATGCTCAATGAAGTCATCAGAAGGACTGCATTCTGTACACCTGATAACAAACAGCTCAGTCCTGACTCAAGGTCCAGATAGGTGTCTGCTGCTCCAGGTAATTGATCTCCAGACGTGCTGTACCTGGAAAGCTGTGACATGTCTACAATATGTGTGCATCTGCATGCAGGAACTACAGGGAGTATATCAGTTGTCAGATGGTTATGGTTATAAACCTTTTATCTCACCTCACTGTACATCACATTATCTTTATCCAGTACAAGAGTCACGTATGGCTCTAGAATGGTATGGTCTGCTCTAGAAAGGTTTTCACTATCATCCAGGAATTCTAGGAGGGTGGGAGAGTTACAGGGGCACTTCAGGTTTCTGGATTCACTGTATTTGAGAGAAGCCTGTCTGTACAATGCGCATACGTGTACTTCATCAAGCTGATCTGAAGGATTAATGATGTCTACCTGAGATGGGCCTGCTTGAAAGTGACATCACTGACACGTATCCTTTTTTTTTTTTTTTTACGATGTCTGCATAGGATAGTTGTGGTACACTTGGGAAGTTACTTTGATCTCTGGGGTTTACCTGGTGAAATTAAGTACCTGCCATACGTGACTCAGTGGTTTCTGTACTCTTTAGCTTGTCTGTATATGATACCTGTGATACATGGTGACCTTAGACCTCCTTGTGTCATATTAACAGCACCAGACAACACAACCTTTCCACTGCTCTGAGGATATGTCCAGTTGTAGCAGAGTGAATGCTATTTCTGTTTTTCCAGCACTGGCTTGCTGCCTGTGACTTCTTGCTCCTCCTTGGCATTGCAGAAAGACAACAGCCACACCGTGATCCCTCTACTATTGTGTTTATTTATATGAAGAGATTCAACAGTAAAAATATCACTGTTTTCAAGTAAATTGTGAAAAAATGAATCAACATCCAGTGAAGTGAAAAATGTAAGAATTGGCTTCAGTTTTTCTGTTATTTCCAAATATCAGAAAAAAACAGTGGCTGTAGAAACCTTTCAGAAGGCGTCAGTGCAAAAAAGGTCAAGAGTAATTTCGTTTCTGTAAATACATTTTGACTTGAATGTTGGTAGTTATTTATATAAAGAAAATATAGTGATATCTGAAATCATTCAAACATTTTTTGGAAATAAAATCATTTTAAGATAGATGCCAAACAGAATTTAGCTTCAACTGAAATGTCCTCCAAATGCCGTAAATATGAAATGAACAGTATTTTCAATGTATGTTTGAAGTTTAAAGGTTAACCTTAGACTGTGTAACAAATTTGGAATAAACAAAAAGTTGATTGAACAAGTCTTTACAATGTAACCTATACTCACAGGAATATTCCACACAATTTTGACTAAAATTATTATTCCTTAGAAATAGGTAATTGCCAGTGTGAAAGATACAATGAAGTGCTGTGGGAGAGAGCAAAGGACAGTAGTGAGTGGAGAAGCTCAGACTCAAAACAGATCAGGAACCAATATCCTTAAAGTGATCCAACCCAAAACAGGAACTGATATCCTGTAAACCAAATAGTCACGCGATACAGTGTTCTGAAACATCAGTTGACCAAATACAGATGTCACCTGAAAGAAATGTCACCCAAAAAAGCGTATGGAATAAAGGCCTGCCTGATTACAGGCTGAGATAGAGCAGATGGATACAGAAAGCCTGAGAGAAGACCTCAAAATATGATATTAGTCAGTGGTTCTCAAATGGGGGTACGCGTACCCTTGGGGGTACGTGGAGGTATTCCAGGGGGTATATGAAGCTTTTCAAAATATCTTAAAAAAAAACAGTAGGCTCATCCTAATAATAAGTCTTGGGGAAAATTATTTTGTAAAAAATTTGACAAAATATAAATGTGTGTTCATGCACTGAATTTTATGTTCAGTATTTAGTTTTAATATCCTTCTAAATAAATCTGTGAAATCAGTGTTCATTCCAGAAACCTCACAGCATGCATTCAAACTTAATTGTTTAAGGTAATAAACATATATTAATTTCTTCTCAACCTTAAATTTCGTCTACTAAAACCTTGTGGTTATTTGCAGTACATGTACCTTCAGATAAATCAAAGTACACCACACCCCTGAGAAGACCCAGTTACAAACAGAAACCAAACAACTGAGTTTATGAATTATTATGGGATTTTATATACAGCTAATTTTGTTTTCAACAACAGTTTGCAGACTGTCCATTGTGTCAAACATGATTAAGTGAATATGAGGAAAACTACAGATCATTTTAGCAAAAGCAAAAGTATTAATCAGGCTGACGTTCTTACTTTGTTTTGGACAAGGAGCCCTCGATGATTAGCCCAATTCAAGAAGATGAAGCAAACTGTAAGGAATCGTGAAGTGGTTGCCAGGTGGAGGGAAAGAAAAGGAAAAACCATTATAGTTGTGCAACAATACAGAGCTTCTTATGGTACATTTCAAAACATTTCAATTCACAAAATAAATGTCTATGCATCATGTACTGTGTTTAAATATCCATTTTATTGACAAAAATTTTATGAAGCAAAGAAAAATCAGAGCTTGCAGTTTTCTTTTGGGAAAGATGGGTAACACATGCCAATATAGTTGTTTATATATGTGTGTAAACAGTCAACAGTCAACCATAGCGTTGGCTGTGGCCAAGAGGGACAAGCTTATAATACAATTAGAGAATGTATAAAATTAAATATTATTCTTACATTTTAAAGCAGTCTGGTGTGTGTAATATAATCACCATCTTACATGTCTTTAAAGGAAAAGCCAATCATCTGTTTAATGAGTGAAAGTGTATCATGCTCTTATCACATATGATGTGTCACATGATGATAGAAAACAAGTAAAAGCTGAGTTAATACTGCATATTGTGCATATTTGTAACATTAGCGCACTGTGGGATCAAACCATCTTCCACTAGTAAACATCATTGAATACAATAAAGAGACAGGAGCACAACTGTATATGACAGAAAAGTTTTGATTAAGTTTACATATCCTAACAGAATGTCTCTCCAGATCAGCAAAGTTCCTACTTCTTTAGCACAGGCTGAACACAAGAGATTGATATTTTCAAAGCCATGGACAAGTCTTTATATCCTTCTTTCTCATTTGTAAGGTGAACAATGTTTTCCAGCAGCTCTTTGAACAGTTATTTTACTTCATCCACTGCTCAATTCCTTAAAGTTATGTATAGCTTTACATAAAAAATGTAATTATGTCTCTCAAGAGCTGTGAAACTCAGTCACTTTTTAAACATGGACAGTTATGACAATCAAACAAGTCAAAAGTGTTTAACTATGCCTAACAACTATTTAAACGTGTATCTCAGCATTTGTAATTATTATGCTAAACAGTTAAGATTGGATAAAATGTGGATTAGGGCCATTTGGGTGATTGTGGTTAACACTTAGATTTGAAAAGTGCATAAAATGCATTAATTTGACTATTATCTGTCAATAAAGCAAAAGTTGTGCACATGATCAAATAGTCTAGTATCATGTTCTTTAAATAATGGTCAATATGTCTGAACTTCTGCAAAAGTATGTAAAGTTATGAGCTGAACTGTACCTGCCCATTTTTCAGTTAGTACAGTCATTGCTAATGTAGAATTATGTGCTGAGATGTCATTTTTGTCATAATTTTCCATATCATTACCATTTACATGATATGAAAACAATGGATCAACTTCAATGGTGTCAATGGTTTGTATATGAGAACATTTCACATTAACTACCTATCAACGTAAATGTATCTATGGTGTGTACAATTGTGTAGTGGAGCCAACACCATCAACACCATGGCTTCATTGTCACTGCATGTATCAATGTAGACAATTAGAGAAGGTCTTTGTTTATAATACCAGGTCTGCTGAAGCATGTTACAGTAAAATCTTGCACATAAAACCAACATTTTGCTTTGTTTTGTTCAATTGTCACGACTCAGAATGTCCCTCTCAACTGACCATTAGCAACAGTAAGCGTTGGCTGCTAACTGAACATAGCTCCAGACTGACAAGGAGCAAAAATATATCAACCCTCCCAACCACAATTTTAGGCTTAATACACAACATCACATTATAATAAAATCACTTTCTAGGAAAGAAAATGGAGAGACAAAACTGATGCAACTCTCCTTTAGAACGGAGTTCAGAATGAGATGAAATCTTGCAAAGCCATAGCATGGCTTACTGAGGCATTCAGGGACGATCGAACAGCTGAACCCCTCTGTCTTAACCCATAGACTGTGATTGCTTTCAAAAAGATGGGTTGCACCTTTGTCGAAAGTGAAAATCTGTCAAGCGGCCAGTTCTGGGCCCCTTCTTCTCTGTTACCAGTAGGCAGGCTACCAATGACAAATTAGGGAGTGAGACACTGTGAAGCGAGAGGGGCTGGCTGCCCCAGAGCAGAAGAACAGAGGCAGGCTATAAATGAGATAGAGGAAAGAGACTGTCAGCTGGCCTGCAACAGGAAAAAAAGGAAAGTATGCCCAGCCTGAAAAAGATGTAATCAATTCAAATTTGTCAAAGTCAAATTTGTGAGGGCTAAATGACAAAGGTTTTAACCAGAAGCAGAAGTGTGAAATACTATATTTTCTGAAATCAGCATGATAAAGAATTAAACTAGAAAGCACTCGGAGAGCGCAGACCTCCACCAGCGCCACAGTCCCCAGCCATTTTGTCATTTTGACCATAAATATTAGTCCTACCTTTATTTTTCCTAAATATTTAGATTTCTTGACCATGAAAACATACCATTAGCCATTGGATTCATAATGATATCTATTTTAGTTCAGTAGTTATTCACAGAAATCAAATTTTTCGCCATGGCGGCCAGACGCTGATCCCGATCAACACCAAAATCGAATCAGTTCTTCCTTTTCCCATGCTGAACATTTCCTGAAAATTTCATCCAAATCCATACATGACTTTTTGAGTTATTTTGTTCACAGATGGACGGACAGACGGACAGACGGACGGACGGACGGACAAACTCTCCCGAAAACATAACCTCCTTGGCAGAGGTAAAAATAAAAGTTGTATACAAGAGAAAGGTTGAAAAAGTGAACCTGTGCTGCCCAGAAAAATGCTCAGTAGCAAGCAGCTGTAGTAATAATCAAGTGCCTTTATTGAAAACAGGGAAAAGTGTTAGGTCTTAACCAAACATCAAACATGTAATTTCTGGGTCAAAAAATGACGATGCTACCACTGAGCTTCATGCTCACATCAGAGGAGCCGAGTATTTAATGTCACAGTTGTGCGTGTGCAGACTGGGGAAATGGAGGTGGGTACTCCCGGGTAAACGAGCTCTCACTGTACCAAACTGTAATAGATTTCAAAAAAAGGATTGCACTGTGAGCATCCCATAACCAGCAGAAGCAATTTATGTAAGTTTATTTCTGTACTGTAGAAAATGTTGACACAGTGACTAGTTAAAGAGGCTATGAGGAGTTTCTAAGTAATTACAAAAAAGTCTCACTTTTAGATATATGCTTGATTGAAATACACACTTTAAGATGAGTTTTATAACATCAAAATAGTTCATCTATAAATGCTATTCCTTAGCTAAGTGGTCGAGTCGGACAGCTGGCTACAAAACTACGATACTAAGTGTTCAAAAATTGCTTGTTGTCACACATCAAAACTATTGCTACGTAACTAGAAAGAGATACATTTCCTTGTTGCTTGCATCCTGTAAGTTGTTGAAAAAAGAAGTTGTAAAGCAATGCAGAGTTTTGAGGAAGGTTCGAGTTGCGTTCATTTAGCATCACAACAAGCACGCGCTTTGGCTTGGGTCACGTCTTTTGGTGTGTTCCAGTTGTAGTCAGAAGTAGGAATTTCCAGGTTCCGAGTAGGAAACTGCAGCTGGAACGCCCCCCAAAGTTGGAATTTCCTACTGGGAACTCCGTGGAATCTTACCACCCCCGAGTTGACAATCGAAGATGGAGGCCCCTACTGTGAACAGTTATTTAGCTCCTGTAATTATCAATTCATTTTCACTTCTGACTGGGGTGTGTCGCTCTAGATCAGCTCTATAATGAAATGAAATGAAAAATGAATGAAAAATACTTTATTTATCCCAAAGGGAAATTCAGGATTGTAGTAGTTCAGATTGGATTCAATAATAATAATAATAACGATAATAACAATAATAATAACAATAATTAATTCTGGACTTTGTTCATGAGGCTGATGGCTGCTGGCAGGAATGATCTTCTGTACCTCTCAGTCTTACATCGGACCTGAAGAAGCCTCTCACTGAACACACTCTTCTGTCTCATCACTGTGTTGTGGAGAGGGTTTGAAGAGTCCTCCATTATCTTCATCAGCTTGTGCACTATTCTTTTTTGGACGATCAGCTCCAGCGGCTCCAGAGTTACTCCAAGCACAGAAGCAGCTTTCTTGATCAGTTTGTTGATTCTCTTCAAGTCTCTGGTTCTGATGCTGCTGCCCCAGCAGATCGCTGCGAAGCTGATTGCACTTTCAACAACAGACTTATAGAAGATGTGCAACATTTTGGTACAGACGTTGAAAGATCTCAGCTTCCTTAAGAAGTAGATTCTGCTCAGACCTTTCTTGTAGATGTACTCAGAGTTGCATTTCCACTCAAGTCTATTGTCCAGCTGAACTCCAAGGTACTTGTATTCCTCCACCACCTCCACCTCCTTTCCCAGGATGGAAACACATCTATGTGTATTCTTGTTCCTCTTGAAGTCAACAATCATCTCTTTTGTTTTGTTGGTATTCAAGATGAGATGATTGTTACCGCACCATTTTACAAACTGACCAACCAGTTCTCTGTACTCTGCTTCCTGTCCATCACTGATACACCCAATAACTGCGGAGTCATCAGAGTATTTCTGCAGATGACATGACTCAGAGTTGTACTGGAAGTCTGAGGTGTACAACGTGAAGAGGAATGGTGAAAGTACAGTTCCTTGTGGTGCTCCAGTGCTGCTGACCACCTTCTCAGACACACAACTATTCAGTCTCACAAACTGTGGTCTGTTTGTGAGGTAGTCATAAATCCAGGTGTTTATGGAGGTATCCACCTGGAATCCATGGAGCTTCTCACAAAGCAGAGCTGGCTAAATTGTATTAAAGGCACTTGAGAAGTCAAAGAACATGACCCTCAAAGTGCTGCCTGACTGGTCCAGATGAGAGTGGGTTCTCTGAAGCAGGTAGATGATGGCGTCTTCAACCCCAAGCCCATTAGGATATGCAAACTGTAATGGGTCTTGAAAGGTGTTCACCTGCTTGTTTAGGTGAGCCAGTAGGAGTCTCTCCAGGACTTTCTTGAT
Organism: Scarus forsteni; assembly: GCA_036419115.1. NCBI lineage: Eukaryota > Metazoa > Chordata > Actinopteri > Labriformes > Labridae > Scarus > Scarus forsteni. The sequence continues at coordinate 1,010,781 of JAZDUH010000083.1, forward strand.
GTGAGATGCCAGGGCAACTGGTCTGTAGTCATTTGGTTCAGCAGGTTGTGGTTTTTTAGGCACTGGAACAACGCTGGATGTTTTCCGCAGCACTGGAATTCTTTTCTGACTCAGGCTGGTGTTGAACAGGTGCTGAAGAATCGGACATAACTGTTTTGAACAGGTCTTGAGAACTCTGGGACTGACACCATCTGGACCTGCTGCCATGTTCTGGTTCAGTTTCTCCAGTTGTTTCTTGACTTGATTACAGGAGACAGACAAAGTGGAGGAGGAGGCAGCAGAGGTTTCAGGAAGTCCTGATTTGGATGGAGATGAGGCTTTATCCATGTCCTTGACTGAGCTGCAGGGTGACAGAGTGGGGCAGTGACAGGAAAGCTGTGAGTTCAGGGAGGGTGTGTGGCCTGTTGGGTTAGAGGCAGGAGTTGAGCTGAACCTATTGAAGAACATGTTCAGTTCATTAGCTTTGTCCGGACCTCCGTCAGTTTGATCCACCTTTATCTTAAAGCCAGTGATCTTCTTCATTCCTGACCACACATCCCTCACGTTGTTTTGCTGAAGCTGACTTTCCAACCTTTTCCTGTAGTCCTCCTTGCACTTCTTTGTTTGTGTTTTCAGTTGTTTTTGTGTTGACTTCAATAACTCCCTGTCTCCATCCCTGAAGGCTTTCTTTTTGATGTTCAGCAGCTTTTTCAGGTCACTGGTGATCCAGGGTTTGTTATTGCGGAAGCACCTCACTGTTCTTGTTGGAATGATGCTGTCCACACAGAAGTTGATATAATCTGTCACACACTCAGTCAAGGTGTTGATGTCATCTCCATGCAGTTCACAGAGGACACTCCAGTCTGTAGCCTCGAAGCACCCTCTGCGAGCATCTTCAGCTTCATTAGACCAGGTTTTAATCGTCTTTCTGATGATTGGTTGTTGCTGAACGATGGGCTTGTAGGAGGAGGTGAGAAGAACCAGATTATGGTCAGATCTTCCTAAAGGTGTCAGGGCAGAGGCGCTGTATGCATTTTTAATATTTGCATAGAATAAGTCAATCAATCAATCAATCAATCAATCTTTATTTGTATAGCGCCAATTCATAACAAGTGTTATCTCAAGACACTTTACAATAGAGCATGAAGCTCTTCATTTTATGGATACACATATATGCATAGATACATATATACATATAAAGATACACATATACATATATATATATACAAATATATACATCCAACACCCAACATGAATCCATATAGCCAGTCATGAATCCCTCCATCATGGCGGCAAGAAAAAACCTTCTGTTAAGCAGCAGTAAATCTTGAATTTGGATCCCAGTCTCATGATGAACAGCAAATCCACACGATGCTGTGTTGGGTGTGAGGGCAAAGGAAGGGAGGTAAGAGGAGACAAGTGGACTAAAGTAAGAACTAAAGTTGGGGACAGATCCATGTACCATAAACCTGTCGTCTGATTTATTAGAGGTTAGCCTCTTGAGGTGCTACATCTCATTTTCAGGAGGGTCCTCATGTCTGAATGGTTGTGGTGATCATTTTATAGAAGTATAATCAATGATATTCTTACTGAAAATAAGAATTTATGGTAGTGACGAACTCATGGGTGCCCAGACCACAAGTGCATCCCAACCATATTTGTCTCTGTAAAGTATAAATGTGTTAAAGGCCTCTTGAGATGTGACATCCCATTTTCAGAGGGACCTCATGCCTATGTGGTAATTAATAAGTAGATGCTGTCGATGTATTGATCATGGATATGGAGCTCATGCTAATATCTACATGAACAGCTATAATGATGAGGTTCAATGACAAATTGAGGGTCTAAAAAGGTATTTTTAAAAAGTTTTTGGAAAATGGATGTAATGCATGGTTTTGAGTCAAGGACAAAGCGCTTTAACGGATTTCAGCCGTTAACTAATATTTTTTATGTTTTAAATTCATTTTTTCAATTATTTTTAAATCTATGACCCCAGAAAATGTCAGGTGGCGCAACCAGTAATATGTAAGTATTTATATACATTTCTGTTATTTTTTCTAAGTGACATTTTGGGCAAGTATTCCTTAAGTGTCTGTGGTGACTCATACATTATTAATTTGTGGTTGCGTTTTTTTATCTACAATAATTCAAGCTTGTTACATTCTAGAGTCCAGATATTAAGCATTTTTGTCATTTGATTTTATATTTTAAGACAAAAAAAATTAAATCATAAAGGACCTCTTTCACAATACATGTAATTTTGCCCACAGCCCATTTTTTTGTTTATTGTGTGGTATTTGTAGTACACCCAGAAACTCCCAAGAATATACCTTTAGAAAATCCAAAAGTCATCCAGGGCCTGTACTATGACCTATTTTATGATCATTGCCATAGGTGTGAGCCAGGGTGCACACTTTACCCCAAAACTTACTCAAACACAAATAATAAATTATCAAATTGAGTCAAATCACCTTCACTGAAGTCTGGTGCATCTTTTGAAATCAAATGTAAAGCTAAGTATTACAATTGAAAGAAGTTATTGAATTTTAACTGGAAAAAAAATATTTTTTTTATGATTTTTTCAACAAATTCAATTCTTTAGAGATGTGTCTGACCAACTTACAGTTGCTGTACAACTAAAATACTTACAAATTATTTGGCCACATATATATTCTCAAAGTGGGAAAAATATCATCTAATTCTGAGACCGGTAAAGTTGTTCAATTAACAGGTTGGGTTACTGTGGAAGAATCAGGATACTGTTCCATGTCTTGTATATCAGGGAACCTTTAAACATTTGTTCAGAATTCATCCTTAAAGTATGATTTCTTTTAGAATTTGAATGCTAGATTCAAAAGAAACATTTCACATGAAATGTTATTCATTTTAATCCATTGCCAAGTGACCACAAGTGCATCCCATACTCATATTTGTGTAATATAAATGTGTTAATACTGACAGCCTTTTTTCATCCCATTTTCAGAGGGACCTCATGCCTATGATGTATTTAAATAAGTAGTAGATGTGTGAAATTGATTGATGTGATCTTGGAGCTATAATATATATCTACATGAACAGCTATAATGATGAGGTTCAATGACAAATTGAGGGTCTAAAAAGGTATTTTTAAAAAGTTTTTGGAAAATGGATGTAATGCATGGTTTTGAGTCAAGGACAAAGCGCTTTAACGGATTTCAGCCGTTAACTAATATTTTTTATGTTTTAAATTCATTTTTTCAATTATTTTTTAAATCTATGACCCCAGAAAATGTCAGGTGGCGCAACCAAAGTAATATGTAAGTATTTATATACATTTCTGTTATTTTTTCTAAGTGACATTTTGGGCAAGTATTCCTTAAGTGTCTGTGGTGACTCATACATTATTAATTTGTGGTTGCGTTTTTTTATCTACAATAATTCAAGCTTGTTACATTCTAGAGTCCAGATATTAAGCATTTTTTGTCATTTGATTTTATATTTTAAGACAAAAAAAATTAAATCATAAAGGACCTCTTTCACAATACATGTAATTTTGCCCACAGCCCATTTTTTTGTTTATTGTGTGGTATTTGTAGTACACCCAGAAACTCCCAAGAATATACCTTTAGAAAATCCAAAAGTCATCCAGGGCCTGTACTATGACCTATTTTATGATCATTGCCATAGGTGTGAGCCAGGGTGCACACTTTACCCCAAAACTTACTCAAACACAAATAATAAATTATCAAATTGAGTCAAATCACCTTCACTGAAGTCTGGTGCATCTTTTGAAATCAAATGTAAAGCTAAGTATTACAATTGAAAGAAGTTATTGAATTTTAACTGGAAAAAAAATATTTTTTTTATGATTTTTTCAACAAATTCAATTCTTTAGAGATGTGTCTGACCAACTTACAGTTGCTGTACAACTAAAATACTTACAAATTATTTGGCCACATATATATTCTCAAAGTGGGAAAAAAATCATCTAATTCTGAGACCGGTAAAGTTGTTCAATTAACAGGTTGGGTTACTGTGGAAGAATCAGGATACTGTTCCATGTCTTGTATATCAGGGAACCTTTAAACATTTGTTCAGAATTCATCCTTAAAGTATGATTTCTTTTAGAATTTGAATGCTAGATTCAAAAGAAACATTTCACATGAAATGTTATTCATTTTAATATTGAACAGCCGCAAAGGGCCTGTATATTATGCCTTTGTGATGAGATAATAATGAGCCATTGATACAAGTAAAAACCGATGCAGTTTTGGATTGTTGTAATCAGATTGTATATATCTACAATGACAGCAATACATAAACATGACTTCTGTCAATTTCTGTTTCTAGTACTTATATATACATGTAATCTGTTTTATGGCCTTTGTGTCTTTTTGCATAGCAACGGCTTGGACAATTTTAATTTGTAGACTGGAACTATAGTGAGGGAAAGGGGATCTGAGAAATCCATAAGATGTATGATTGGCTGGTTATTTCATAGAATGGAGTCTTTGAATTTGCTTGTGTATGGTTGGAGGGGTTTCTGATTTTGAAAATGTTTATAATATCCCAAATAATAGATTACAGATGCAACATGTGCACACATGCCAGAGGTTCTCTTTCCAGCAGGACAGAGACAATAATATGCCTTCACAGAATCATCTGATGCATTCTTGTCAAATTGAATCCAAACATTGTATTTTATTTGAGATCTGTGACGAGAATGAATCTGTCCCCTAATGAGATCAGCATCATGCTGGTAAACCCAAATCTCATAGTCACCATCATTTTTTTGATGCTCAGCAATGTAGCCAGGGGACTGTTTGATTTGGTATGTACCGCATGTTATGGTCTCAAGGTATTCCAGATCCACATGAGGGAATGAGATATCAGATGCTTCAAGCTTCTGCCATTCACTACGAGCTCTACTTGACATATTTGGGTCTTCTGCAACTCGTTTTGCCAAAACATTGTCTTTTTTTAAAAGTGAAAGCATACGCTGAGCCATCTTAGTATCTTGTTCCTCTCGATCTGGATCTGAAACATATATTGGTCCTCTGAAGGCATTGAGACATGCAGTTACTATGCGCACTAATTTGCCAATGGCCTCAACAAAATAATTTGAGATAAGTTGTTCCTTAAACAACATCCACTTCTTTAAACACCCGTGGTAGGACTCTGCTATCCATCTTGTTTTGGTACAGCAACGATCACTATTGGCTGTTGAGGAATCCAATTGGGATTTACCAGTTGGTTAAAATGACGGCATTCTAGCATCATACCCCAACTTAGCAAGAAGATCTAAGGCATCCCTGAAACCGTGATCTACAATCATATTGTCATTTGCTTCTAACCAAGATTTCAATATTTCAGTTTTTTCCATGATGAGCTGAGTTATTTTGCATCATTTACGTTACCATGGTAGGGGCCAATAGTGTCTAAAACATATCCATTAGGCAGTACAACTGACATGAATTTTAGGTAATTTCGTTTTTTCTGTCCTCCGTAAGATGCCCTTTGAAACTGATGATCACTGCAATTGTTGAGGTAGATATATGTACCATCTAAGATAAGAGTGACCTGGTCACCATGAAAATCTTTAGTAAAGACAGTGTTGTGAGTTATGGCATCGTGGCGTGAAATATGATTTGTGCCAAGGTATTTGGGAACAACTATTGTGTTCAAAATATCTGCAATTGTATGAAAATATCTTGACAGTGTAGCTTTGGAAAGATTAGTAAGCATGGTCATTTGATTCCATGAAAGGTTTGTTTTCAGTTTTGCCCAAAAGTAAAGAAGCAAATCTATTGCTCTGGAACTATCACTTGAGTCACGAGCAAGAGGAAGTAAAACTCCCACACAAAACACATAAGGTGCGGCTTCAAAATAAAACATGTATCGTACTTCCTGTATTTCTCAAACCTTCCCACCAGCATCTAACGGCATTTTTTAAGCCATACAATGAACATTTTTAAACACACAATTAATTATAAAACCATTAATAAAGCTCAAAAGAACCAAAAACAAGAGTCAATGACAGAGAAAATGTCATCCTTCAAAATAAAAGTGCTTCAACGCCCTGTTCATTATATAGCGCAACAACATCACAACATTACATTCACCCCCACTGTTTTGCGCTACCTAATGAACACGACTTTCCATATCTCATAGCTGAAGACGATGCACTACCAAAACATATGATAACCCCACCTACGATGTCTACAGGTGCCACTATGCAAGTCCCTAAATACTAATACATAAACCGGCCCAACCAGTTTTACATACTATCCAACAAAGGATCAAGGAAAACATGAGGTGATCAGTCTCATGTTTAACCCCAGGAAAATATGCCATATACACATTTAAAGGCCTCGGGACACAGAGTATCAGTAAAATGCACCAAGAAAAGGAAAAAAAAAAAATTCAGCACATCAAAAAAATTTTTGTCTTGCATAGTGCAAAAATTCTCATACACCAAAAAAAAATTATTTATCCTCAGAAGGAAATAACCCCTCAAGCAATAATCTTGATCCTTTGTGTGGACATAGTCTGAATAAGCCTATTTACCGGCCTGACCAATCTACCAAGCCTAGTACGGATCCCCCCACCCAATGAACCTGCAACTGCCCCTGCCTGATCAGTGGTAATGACATGAGACTGGCTCATAGGTACCAAATCTGTGCATGATGTCCTGACTGAATGCACAGAGGCAGTGACTGCAGACTCAACACTGTAGGTAGCAAAGGAATGGTGAGTGTAGCGATTATTTTCTGGATATTACTGGATATTAATTAAAGTAATTAATATTCATTTAATAACCAGGTTTGCTCTCGTTAATAAAAGGGGCACCATCCTTTTTATACAAAAAAGGCAACATTAACTTAATTAGCTGATTTATTAATTTATTTCATTTAAATTAGATAAATCAATTAAGTCAAACTTCGGTTGTTTAATCAATCTCAAATCTAAAGACAGAACTCTCATGCAGTGATGTCAATCTTCCAAATAGAATACCAACAGACAGAACTTTAAATATAAAGGTGATTTATTAAATGAATATATAAGACAAAATAAAATAAAATAAACACTTAAGAAGGAATAAATGTCAGAGTTATACTAAAACAATGATGCTGTCAATCAGGAAAGAAGAATGAACCCTCAAGGAACATTTAAGCATATGGAGTGGTTATAGAGGATTAATTTCCGAATTAACCTACTTGTGAAAGGTCAAAGAAGGGGAAATCATTAGAGAATTGAACCAAGACACACTCAAGCCCATCTGAAATGGCTGGAGAACCACGCCTTACTTCGTGAAGCTTTTATGATCGGATCTCAGACTGGTCCGGAGCTACTGGAGATTCTGAAGGACTTTTCTGGTTCTGAAGTCCACACACTCTACCCAGCGCGATGGATCCAGTGGAGGATGTTCCGATGTAAGCTGATCTGTCCCAGATTCCCTGGGAGAGAAGTCTTACATTGGACTGGCAGGTCGGACTGGCAGGTTCTTCAAGGTGAAGCTGGAGCTTGGACGTTGGTGTCTCGATTGTATAAAAAGTTGATTTGTAACTAATTCCAAAAATCAAGAATTCATTGGCCAAATGAATACTTAACTTTAAATTCTGCAATTAATAACAAAAGTCCATTTACTATGAAGCAAGTCTTTGAAGTCTTACTGGCTTATAAAGAAAGAATCGGCGGGCTACAAAACTTAGACAAAAAGAGTTAAAGAAAAATATGTGGAGCCGAAAATCAAAGGTGGTGACGAAGACGAGGAGGAAGAAGGAGACGGACAAGAGTAAGCAGATAAGAGCTTACAAGAGAAGAGGCGAGAAGAGAAGAGAAGAGAGAGAAGACCGCATGTCTCTCTGTTTTAAGCTACTCGCAGGGGGAGGACTTTTGGATGAGTTAACAACGCTTTATCAACTAATACTTGGCCAATATTAAGTTGTATTTTGATTAAACATCCAATATAAGCACTCCAACTGGATAGGAAATCTCATGGTGATCAATTTGATACCAAATACTATATATCTAAAGTATAAGAAAGAATTAAACAATTCAAATCCTATTAAACAGTCAATTAAACACAATAGAGGTGGTTAACTTTAGGTATATCAGTCAACTTGCCCTTAAGATGGTTTGCAACCAAGAACCCAAGGCGTAGCAATCCTATTATTAAGCATTCTTTAATGAAACAGAGTGATAACCCAACTTTCTCCCAACTTGGGGATTTTTAGGGTTAAAAACACACAAGTCATCATTAGAAAGCATTTGTCATGACAGGGTAAAACATCACATTGTTAGAAGTGTCCCTTGATTCATTTAGAGAGTTTTAAAATGTTTGTGGTTTTCTGGGCTAGACAGAGACCACATCTGGAGCAGATGAGGGGTCCAAGATGGCCAGGGAGATCAAAGGTCAACTTAGATGTCACCTAAGAATTGTTTATGACTTTGGAATGGACGGTCCTCGGACACACTATCAGGTCTCAGCCAATCAGAAGTAAACACATCAGATGCCTATGTCTTCTTGTTGTAGTCATCAGGAGAAAAACACAGCCTTCATGGCGCTACAGGCCTCTTGAAGATTTATGGTGTAGTCATGGTGTAGGGAGGCACAGCCATGGAAGACAGAGGTTTTGAAGACCTTTTCTGTTCTTTCAGAGTTTCCTTAAAGTTGATCAGTTTGATATCGCTACATGAGACAACTGGCAACTGTCAGAACCTGGCTCAACTGACCCTGTGTCCATCTGAGCTTGTAGCTCAGCACTTTCCTCAACCTCCGCTTCATATGTAGGAGATACAATGAAATCATCAACCTGCTGGTTTAAATCATGGTGAGCCTCATCCAACAAAACAGATTTATCTGTCTCATCACTGACTTGAGTGTCAGAAAGGTCAGATACCCAGCGAGCAGTCCGTGTCTTGCTCTGCTCTGTCTGACCCAAAGAAGCTACAGTGTCTTGACTTAACTCAGAGCTGGGGACAGAAGACCCAGCTTCCTGATCAACTTCCCCCCATGATGGCAGTGGCAAGAAATTGACAGGCATGATCAGATTGCGATGGACTGTCTTAATGCGGCCATTAACAGGATGTCGGATGCTATATGTGTGAAGTTCGCCGTTCTTACTTACAACCACATGCACTGCGTTTTCCCACTGGTCAGTCAGTTTCTTTTTCCCCCTTTCTCCTTTGTTAGCCAACAGGACTCTATCACCCACTTCCACAGAGAAACCCTTCATCTTTCTGTTGTATACTCTTGCTTGTTTAGCTTGTTGTTTGTTAATGTGTGTCTGTGCAAGAGCTATTGCCTCCCTCAAATCTTTCCCCAGAGACTGTACATACTTGTCTACATCAACAGTCTCTCCATCCAACAGGACACTCTCAAACATCACATCAATGGGCAAGCGAGGGGTGCGACCGAACATCAGAAAAAACGGTGGAAACCCTGTAGTTTCATGAATGCTGCAGTTGTATGCAAAAGTCAATGTGTTCAGCATCTGAGGCCATTTTGCTTTTGAACGCAGCGGTAGAGCTCTAATCATGGTGCCCAAAGTGCGATTAAAGCGTTCAGCCTGCCCATTACCCATAGGATGGTACGGTGTGGTATGAGACTTTTCCACGCCTGCCAACTGCAAGAGCTCAGCTATGAGTGCGCTCTCAAAATTAGCACCTTGATCTGAATGGAGACGTGATGGAAACCCATAAACAGAAAAGAAGTTGTTCCACAGTACACGAGCAACTGTCTTAGCAGTCTGATTTGGACAGAGGTAGGTGCAAGCTAGCCTGGTGAAGTGGTCAGTAACCACTAAAACATCCACTGACTTGATATTAACATCCTCTGCTGACCAGAAATCAACACACACTAACTCAAGTGGCGCCGCGGTGACAATGGACACGAGTGGAGCTCTGGCCTCTGGCTCTTGAGCTTTGCTCAACACACACCTCTTACACTGTGTAACATACAGCTTCACATCGTCCGTCATGGTGTCCCAGTAAAAACGTTGCCTGGTGAGCCATAAAGTGCGTTGCTGCCCCTGGTGGCCAGCATCATCATGGACACCCTTAAGCACCTGACTCCTCAATGACAGTGGAACGACATACTGAAAGACCTTCTTTTTGCTCACAGGGTGCTTGGAGACGCGATACAAAACACCCAGCCGGACTGTGAGTTTCCCCCACTGCTTCAATATTCTGTTTGTCTCTCCAGATTCGTGAACTCTTTCCCTGCGAGACGGACGATGACCTCTGTCAACAAAGAAACGCACCCTGCTCAAAACAGGGTCCCGAGACTGCATATCATGCAGTTCGTCATGGGTGAACACAGGCAGTGGGTTCTGACTCATACACGCTACCTGCTGTAACTGCTGCATATGAGAGACCGCCCTCACTGAACCACCAACATCCCAGTACCTGTGTGCATCCAACACAGCTGAAACCTCCTCCCTGGAAATTTTACCGCCGCTACACATCCCACCCCCACAGACTTCAGAAGGAGTTGAGGTTGAGGGGGCCTGCCTTCCCGCCTCTGGCTGCTCACATGAAAGGCGAAACATGTCCTGCACATAGGACGGAGAGATACCATTTGCCTCCCCCAATAACACGTTATAGGGTGTTCTTGTTAACCTTTTCATTACCTTGCCCCTCACGAACGGCTCCCTGCTCAAAGCGTCTGCCACAGTATTCTTGGGCCCAGGGATATACTGAATGTGAAAATCGAAAGGAGCCAACTTAGACACCCACCTATGCTCGCACGCATCCAGCCTTGGTTTAGTCAGTATGTATTTGAGGGGATTGTTATCTGTCCACACAGTAAATTTCTGTCCCTGCAACCAATGACTAAACTTATCATGAATGGCCCACTTCATAGCAAAGAGCTCAAGTCTATGAGCTGGGTACTTTGACTGAGCATGATTGAGTGACTTGCTAGTGAACGCAACCGGCCGGGCTGTATCCTGACCCCCTTGAACCTGTGAAAGTACGGCATCCAATCCACTGCTAGATGCGTCAACAGACAAAATAAACGGTTTGGCAAAGTCAGGATGAGCTAGCAAAACTTGGTCAACGAGTGCACACTTCAGGGACTCAAAAGCCTGCCTACACTCAGTGGTCCAATCAGCAGAGGTGAGTCTGATCACAGCCTTCCGGCGCTTTTTTCCACATGTGACGCGGGGTTGCCTGCACCCTGAGGTAAGTTGGAAGAGAGTTTAGCAATCACAGAGCAGTTTTCAATAAAGTGTTGGTAATACACTACGATGCCCAGAAACGAACGGATCTTGTCAGCAGAAGGTGTCTTTCCATCACTCTTCATGAGATCAGTCTCACCCAAACTCACTATCGCCCGTACTTTGGATCAGTGGCTATCCCCTCCTGAGAAACCACATGCCCCAAAAACTTCACAGACCTCTGCAATAATTTGCACTTGGCTGGGGAGAGCTTCAGATTATGCTCCTGTAGTCTCTTAAAAACCAACTCCAGCCGCTCCAGACTTTCTGTCTCTGTCCTGCCAAAAACTAACACATCATCCAGATAGCAAAGCAGAGAAAGAAAGTTCTGATCCCCAAAAATTGTCAACATCATCCTCATGAAAGTCGCGGGGCTATTGCAAAGACCCTGGGGCATGCGGTTGTACTCGTGCAGCCCAAGTGGTGAAGAGAAGGCAGTGTATTTCTTATCATCTTCATGAAGGGGCACGTTGTATTAGCCTGACATCAAATCTAGCGTGCTGAAAAAGGCATTGCCTCCCATCGCCGCCAAAACATCCGCCTGATGAGGCAGAGGGTGGGCATCTTTGACTGTTCGAGCATTCAGCCAGCGAAAATCTGTGCAGAGTCTCAGCTCCCCGTTTTTCTTCCAGCACAACACCAGAGGCGAAGCGTACTCACTGCTAGACTTTCGGATTATGTCCCTCTCCTCCATCTCATCCAATGTCTCTCTCAACTTCTGGTAATGTGCTGGGGAAAGCCTGCGGTAAGGCAGTCGAAAGGGGCGGTCATCGGTCAGCCGAATACGATGACAAAAATCAGTAGCCTTCCCGCAATCAAGGTTGTGTCTAGAAAACACACTCTCGTACTTCACAATCAAATCTGTCAGTTTTTCTTTCCAAGCTGGAGACACCTCACTGTCATCCAGTGGCAAATCCTGAAGACCCAATTGCCTGAGCTTTGAACTCCCACTTGTCTCATTGCCCCTCACGGAACTCTGTGCTGTCAAGCTGCCATAACTACTGCCACTGACTACCTTCCCCTGCATTTGATGAACAGCCTGCTGGGTACCCTCTTCAAAATCTTCCAGTGCTATGCACGGGGAAACATCAGCCACCTTAGCATTCCTCCGCAGAGTGATTTTGGAAGCTGTTGGGTTGATTATTTTCACAGGAACCCACCCGTCCCCCCACAAGGGTGTCACCACTCTGCCCACTAGGATGTTTCGGGGCACGCAACGTGATGAACTGGGCTCCACGATTACAGTACTCCCAGCCGAGAGTTTAGTCCCTGGGGGAAGACGGCCCCACACCTCATGCTCACTCATAGGCTCCAGTGTCACTGCTTTCTTTAGTTTGACCGTCCCCACCTTATCCGGAATTTCATCCCCCCTCCCTCTTTCCAGATTGGCCAAAAAGCGAATAAACTCACTAGCTTCCTGCTGCTGTGATGAATCAGGTTGACCTATGACACGCCAGTAGGCCTCGTTGCTCTTAAACCTCCTGATTATTGGTTTAAGCAGGTTAGTGCCCACAACCAGCTCATCTACTTGTCCATCCACAATCAAAACAGGGACAAGATAGTGTAAAGTCAAACAGTTTGAGTTTCATCTCACAAATTCCCACTGGCTCTGTTTGCCTCCCACCACACCCAATGAGGACAATGTCAGTGGGGGATACTAGATCACCCTTCACAACTCCCGCCTCCCTCAACTGAGGTACCAGATCTGCGCGCAGAGAAGTGGCCATGGACCCACTATCCATCATCCCCTGCATGTCAACTTTGTCCCCTGCTAACACAGTGGTGAAAAACAAACTGTCACTCTTGCCTGTTCTCATTGTGTTCTGAAAAATCACTGTTTTGTCTGGCGTAGCTGATTCACAAGCCGCAGAAAACAGACTGAATGTCATCTTCACGGGAGGGAGAATCACATAGCTCCACATTGCCCTCCACCAAAGGGGAGCTATCTAGTTTCCCTGAATGTGAGCGACCTGAGACGGGTTCAGAGACGGAGTAGGAGATGACTGGCTACAATTAGCTCCAATGTGGCCTGGTGAGTAGCATCTGAAACACAGTTTGTACATTCTGCAGTGAGCAGACGTGCTGTGGTCTGAACTGCTACAGACCTTACAGCCTCGACTGTTCTTGTGCACTTTGGTCTGAGGTTGATTGCAAGCTAATTGCTCGTTACTGGACACGGTCTTCTCCAGTAAGCTCAGGATTCTTTCCATGGTGCACTTGTCATTACTAGTGGGAAGACTGGCTGACGTGACCTTTGAACTGGATAAGGATGACTGATCTATTTGGGTGTCGGTGCTTATCCCCTCCTGACTAGGTCTGATTGTCACCTCTTTCTGTACTGACATTTGACTGCTACAAAATGTCTGCACCTTCCTGTGGTTATCAATGTGTTCCTGTACTTCCTGAGCAGACCAATCACGTGGTGGCTTTGTTTTGAAAATCAAAGCTAGTTCTCTATCAGGGCAGTTGCGAACAAACATGATAACTGCATGATGACTCAGGTCAGTTGGAGGCTCACCTTTATACACTAAGCACTGTTCTGTCATTTCAGCTGCTTTGTTAAGCCTGATCCAGTAATCCAGGGCACTTTCCCCAGTGAGAGGTAGTACTGCATAGAAATCGGCCAAAGGTAAGTCAGAATGCACAACATCGCCAAAATGGCGTCTGAGTACCCCATAAACCACATTTACATCAGTGACATTAGGGTTGCTACGTAACCACACCTTGGTGACATCCCTTGCCTTGCCCAATAGTCTGTTAATGACCTCTTCTATGACTTCAATCCCACTGTACCCCTGTTTCTGAGAGTAACTCCTCATCAACTCCTCCCACTCAGACACAGAGTATTTGTCTGAACCATCCCCCCTAAAATAAGGTGGAACATTGACTTCAGAGCGCAACACCAAGTTCAACTTGGAAGCATCAATGACAGTGGTGGAACTCTGATCAAAGTAAGAGACCTGCTGAGGTCGGTCAGGGGTGATGGCACACGTTTGGTCAGAGGGACCCTGCTGTTGTAAGCTAGCTTTGATTGTTTCTCCAATTTCAGTTCCAATTGACCTGATCAAATCAGCAAGTTGGTTGGAAGATACCCCGACACTGGAATCATTCAAGTTCTGAGAGGAGGAACATATAGGTGATACACCTGAAGTAAATGGTAGGGGTCTGACCACATCATCACTGAGCTTCACGTGTCTGTCACCCTTCACCTTGGAATGACCTGGTGTTAACTCAGATTGACCGCTCGGCGTGGACCTCGATAGAGGTGTATACATCAGAACACCTCTCCCCCTCCCCACACTCTGATTTGCATCACCAGCCACCCCCAGCTCATGTACGGTAAATGTGTCCATATTATAACTACACCCTCATTCCCACAAGCAAGATGGCATGAAACAGCAGAATCATGAAAACAAAAATTGTCCCAGAGTAACTCCCGTAGGAACACCCATATGTCCTCAATGCGCACCAAATGAAAACTCAGTCACTTCAAATCACTGAAAAGGATAAATCCTTTATGGCCTGCTGACACCAGGATGAGAGTTCAGCGCGCTGCTCCGTCCGAAGGCTGCTCCTGTCAGGCGACCAAGCACTGGACCCGGATGAGACATGTACTGCAGCAACAGAGGAGGTCAGCTCCAGCTGACCAGACGACGGCTCACGGCACCAGTTTGTAGTGGGTCTAACTCTGCGTTGTGGTTGAGTTGAATTAGGGAGAAGACACACACTTCGGCTGGTCTCAACAGGGTTTATTCTCCTGCCTGCATTATAGAGAGGAAATATTCACAGATGCTCAAAGGTCTTTCTCATATATGCTCTCTCTGCTCTGTCCGGGAAGAGTCACGAGCAAGAGGAAGAACAGTAGAAAAATAAATAAAATGTAGTTTACATCAGCAACAAAAAAAATAACTTGCATAAACTCACGTACCTGCATTATAGAGAGGAAATATTCACAGATGCTCTCAGGTCTTTCTCATATATGCTCTCTTTGCTCTGTAACACCATGAACACAGTCACCACGTGGCTGCTGTTAGCATTCATTGTTAACAGTACACCCTAGCGTTATAAACTGCACAGCAGACTAACAACACACAAAGACTGCAGCAACTTCTCCACTTCTCCTTTAAATTAGGGAGTTCATGCATTAAAGTAACAAAATACATTTTTCTTTACAACAAAAACAATGAAATATACAGAGCAGCAGAGATTCGTACCTGTCCGGGAAGAGTCACGAGCAAGAGGAAGTAAAACTCCCACACAAAACACATAAGGTGCGGCTTCGAAATAAAACATGTATCGTACTTCCTGTATTTCTCAAACCTTCCCACCAGCATCTAACAGCATTTTTTAAGCCATACAATGAACATTTTTAAACACACAGTTAATTATAAAACCATTAATAAAGCTCAAAAGAACCAAAAACGAGTCAATGACAGAGAAAATGTCATCCTTCAAAATAAAAGTGCTTCAACGCCCTGTTCATTATATAGCGCAACAACATCACAACATTACATACACATACTCAATACTACTTAATTGGTGCATATACATATATATATATATATATACATATATATATATATATATATATATATATATATATATATATTTATATATATATATACATATATATATATATATATATATACTCAATACTTTGTCCTTTAATATTTGTTAAACTTTACACGACAGAGAAAATTTGGAGTACAAAAACATGCAAAAATGATTTCAACTTCTGGGAAATTAATGATATCACCTTAAAAAAGAGTCATTCTGTATCTTGTACTTCTTGTTGAATGAAAATAGGAGGAAGATTATAGTAAAGATAGATCAACTTTTTAAAAAGTTGTTAAAGGGAAACTCCGGTTTTTTGACACCTGGAACTTATTTTTAGGTTTGTGCATGCTCATACAGTCATGGAAAAAATTATTAGACCACCCTTGTTTTCTTCAATTTCTTGTTCATTCTAATATCTGGTACCACTAAACGTATAATACAATGAACACAACAAAAAATGCAGCTGGTCACATAATACTTTATGTCCTATTTGACATTCTTAAGCTTAATTGATTCCCAGGGTATATAAGAGGCCATTTCATGTCACAAGCAGCACTGCACATGCAAAGGCCTAGAGTGGTTTCCTGCTTACATTCAAGCCGTAGCACAACTCAGAAGTTGTCAGCTCTCACATAATGCCTAAAACAAAAGAATTATGTGAAGCCACAAAACAACCATCTTGGCACTGCTGGAAATTGGCATGAGTGAGAGACAGGTAGCGAAAAACTGAAGATCTCCAAGACAGCCGTTCATTACAACAAAAAAAAAAAGCTGAACATGGCACTACCAAATTGCTACCTGGCCGTGGCAGAAGCGTCTTTCTACCCACGAGATGACCGTGCACTCATCCGTTCCTGTGTCAGGACTCGTTGTCCGACCTTCAGGCACCTCAAAAATGAGTGCCCACTGTCGAGAAATGTGACTTGTTCAGCAAGGACAGTTCGAAACCGACTTGTTGAAGCTGGTTTGAAGTCACACAGAGCACGCAAGAAGCCCTTCATCAATGAAAGGCAGAGGAAGGCCCGGTTACTCTTTGCTCGAGACCACAAGGATTGGACTGTTGATGATTGGGCTAAGGTTCTCTTCAGTGATGAATCCAATTTTGAATTGATGCCCACTCCAGCCAACTTACTGGTTAGGAGGAAGCCTGGAGAAGCTTACAACCCAGACTGTCTTGCCCCTACAGTAAAACATGGGGGTGGATCAGTCATGATCTGGGGTTGTTTCAGTCTGAGTGGAACAGGGCAAATGCAATTGCATGAAGGCCGAATGAACCAGGTCATGTACAGGACTACCCTTGAAAACAGTCTTCTTCCATCAGCTGGAAAACTCTTTCCTGCCTCAAATGACTGGATTTTCCAACAAGACAATGCCCCTTGCCACACGGCAAGGTCAGTTAAAGCCTGGATGGAGAACCACAACATTCGCACCATGCCTTGGCCTGCTCAATCACCAGATCTTAATCCAATTGAAAACCTGTGGAAAATCATCAAACTCAAAATGGAGAACCACAAGCCCAAAAACAAAGAAAATTTGTTTGAATTTGTCCAACAGGAATGGGCTGCTGTGACAGCAGAACAATGTCAGAAGCTGGTGGAGAGCATGCCAAGACGCATGGCTGCAGTCATCAAAAACAATGGTTATGCAACCAAGTATTAACTCTTGTGTGTATCATGTGTTTAAAGCAAACAGAAAAGAAAACATGGAATGCTTAAAAGTAGTGTTTTTGGCGGTACAATGCCATAGCTATTGATGTAAGAATTTAAGTAATTTTGGTTATTATCAAGAAAACCATGGAAAATGAATAGTTCTTAGTTCTTAAATTAAACTCTCATGAGCTATTTTTGTTGTTATCATTATAATTGTCCAAACAAATGTACCTTTAGTTGAGCCAGGCATTAAAATTAACAAGAAATTGAAGAAAACAAGGGTGGTCTAATAATTTTTTCCATGACTGTATACTCACTCAGACAAACATCGTGCAGCTCGGAGTCCTTCAGAAGTTATTTAGATCCAACCAATTTAGCCGCACTTAGTAGGGGCCATGGCAATGGAGCTTCAGCGCGGAACATAATCTCTGCAAAATCGCTCGTCTCTACCACAGCCCGGTTTGTCATTGCAGAGAAATCCTCCAGAGTAGTCAGACATATATTCCTGGATAGATCCATACGCTTGTCAGCCGGTTTCAAGTCCCACTCTGAGCAGCAAACACACTCCTCTTCTGTTGCTATAGGTGAACACTGTCCACAAGTGCACCACCAGTTAGCATTGAGTCGTGGACATGCTCCTGTTTGTTGTTCTCGAGCCAGCTGTTCGTCTCTCTGCCTCTGCATTCTTCTTTCATGGAGCTCCTCGTCCGTGTACTCAGACTCAAACCGGTCGTCGTAGTCTGACTCTTCGGCATCAGATAAATATTCTGTGCCTCTTACCGTGTTTGGTTTGTTATTCAGACAAAACTATCCACACAGATTTGTTGTCTGAACGGATTTGTTGTCCATAAAAGAAACTCCTGCGCCTCTGTGCATCTATTTGCCATTGTTGTTTGTGAAAAGTTTTTCTTCTTCATACATGTGTTGTCACAGCGCTGCCTCTCTGCAGACCTCCACCGACATCTACTGAACTGGATTGCACACTACAGCGGGTCCATATGTCTCCAGCGTTGTTGTTTGAACGCAGAAGAATTTGAAAACGCAAAGGAAAAATCTTTGCATCTTTAAGTCAGGAGTTTCCGTGTAAACCTAGCCTAAGAAACATGAACAATACAATTTGCATACAAACAAAATAGTCTAGGTCCTAGGACTCAGCCCTGAGGGATGAGAGCAGAACTAGGACTAAATTAGGCAGGAGAAAGCTGGGACGAAGACTGGGGAAGGCACTACAAACCCCACAGGTCATGTCTTTTGCATTCAGTTTTAAATCATTTATCTGAACAAACTGTTTTTTGTTTTTTTTTAAATAACTTGCTCTTCTTTAATGTGCCAGTCTTCTAATACCAAAGTTACCAAGTTTTAAAGAACTATAGTCTGATCTATTGTGTCAAGATCAACAGATATGCTTCAAGTGATTTTTCTTGTCAATTTCTGTGTATATTTCTTTAGTTAAATCTATTTGCCCTCAATCCAACCCCACTGCTAATGCATTGTATTTGTCAAGAAATGCATCTAACCTGACAACAAATAATTTTTCATTTTTTTAAAATTGTGAAGCAAAAATACTGGCCTGAAGTTGAGAAACAATGTTTATCTCCACTCTTATGAAGAGGAATACTCAGGAAATACTCCTGTTGAAAAGGACATATTATATTTATACAGAAGTGGTTCAATAGCAAATTCCAGGGGCATCGCTAGGATTTAGGGACAGGGGGGCTTCAGCCCCAGGAGATGCACAGGATGTGAGCAAATGTAGCGTATGACCACAAAATTTCACAAACTGCTAACAAAGACTCAGAAATGATTTATTATTACTGTTTCCGTCTGTTTTTTTAACAACAACATAGATTAACAGTAAGAGTTTGTTTTCAGCATTAATGACTTAAAAACAAAAATAAACTATGTACACCGTTTTTAAATCACATGGCCACAATTACAAGTTGTGCCTCAGTGTAAAGGGGACTAATCAGGCTTTCCAACAATATATAATACAATGCGAGTTAGTGTTCCAAAAGGGGCGAAATTATAACATAGGTAATTTTCCAAACTTTTTCTGAGGAGTTTCTTGAATGTACACCATTTTTAACTCACATGGCCACAATTACAAGTTACTTGTCTGGCGGAAGCATCAAAGAATGCCGTCTGTTTATATGGGTGGCAAATCGGTCTATCACTCTGTTGTGACTCAGATGCTGAAGTTCCTCTTTTTCAATGGACATGACTGCGAGACTGTGAAGTCTTTTCTGATCCATTGTTTGGCGTAGCCAGGAGTGTAACCGCTGCAGTGCACTAAAGGATCTTTCACATGAGCAGCTGCTTACGGGTACTGTTAAGGCAACTTGGATGGTTGCCTTCAGAGAGGGAAACATGTCTGAATCGAGGAGATTGTGCACAGACAGTATATCTTTGGGTGAACATCCAGCCTCTGTTTTCCGGGCAAGAAAGTTTCTGGCCACCATAACCTCCTCTGTTTTCAGTTCAATGCTATAGTGTTTTGCAAGTTCATTCAAATTTGATTCACTTTGAAAGTTCTCAGATTTAGGACTGCATGCTTGGATGCCTTTTAGTAGCCCTGCATCTACACTGCAAAATCTTTGCTCAAGCTCACCAATCAATCATCCTATCCACACAAGGGAAAAGTAACTGTGTTTTTAATGTGTCTGAGCTGTTCAATTCAGTGCATGAATCTGCAGTTGCCTCCAGCACAAAATCCTTCATTTTTCTCTGCTTATTTCTTGTCTTGGCACCTGGTTCAGGGATACTGTGGGTATGGCAGTGGGCTTTGGTTCTTTCATACAGCTCTGTGGCATATGAATCTGTGCGTTTACCCCTAAGTGTGTCACACACTGCTTGTTTGTAAATCAAAGCTTCTGCCAGATCTAAGCTCTTTTTCTGAAGGAGCTTGTGGAGTCCTTCAGTTACAGACAGAAGTGACTGGAACATCAGCAGTGCATAGACTGTTGAGAACTTAAAGAGCTTTGCTCTTAGACCAATAGCTATGGAGGATCCAATGGCAGAAAGGCACTCCAAATTGGCACACATTGTCTCAAGAACTGCACTGATTGATTGCAACTGACATGCCCAGCGCATGTTTGAAAGTTGCACAAGCTCAATTGTTGTCAAACCAAGCCTTGTCTGAGTCTCCATGAACTTATGATGATTCACAAGGGAGCTGCTGAAGAAAGTGTACACACACTCTAAGAAGTTGAAAAGCTCCACAGCCTCTGGGATGGCCTTGCAAGTATGACACAACACCAGGTTAAGTTCATGAGCATAACAATGCACATAGATAGCTTCAGGATGGAACCGTCTGAAATGTGCTTGTACACCTCCAGTTGACCCACTCATGACGGCTACACCATCGCATGTTTGTGCTACACACTTGAGCTCTGCAAGACCATTCTTTTGGATCTGCTGTTGCAGCTTATGTGCAATTGACTGGGCATCAAATGATTTTATCTCCTCAAGTGCTAGGAAACGCTCTTTCACCGCCCCCTCTGACACATACCTGACACAAACAGCTAACTGCTTTGACTTGTCATCCCTTGCCTCATCTGCCATGATGGCATATATTTTGGACTTTGTCATTTCAGAGGCAATGACACCTGTAACTTCCTGGGCACAACAGTAAATCATCTCATTCTGGGATGTTGGTGAGATATAATGAACATTTGATGGGGGGTTGTGCTTTTGAAGAAATGGATCAAATTCTTTCAAAAGCTCCATGCACGCAGGAAAATTCCCTCTGTTTGTGCTGTCTCTACTTTCATCATGGCCACGGAAAGGGAGTCCCTGGCTCCCTAACTTAGAAGTGACTGCAACAGTTCGCCTGAGATACTCTTTTCTCTCAACTATCTCACTCACATTTGCAGATGCTATCATCTGTGCAACGTTTCCCTGTTGAGTAGTTGCCTGGTAGCTTTTCCATGCAACAACACTGTCCTTATGTGTTTGTGTCATTTCATGCTTGCCAAAGATTATTAAAGCTTTCTTCCAGTTCCTGCAACCACTACTGACCAAACTATCATGTTTGATGTTTTTGCCAAAAACTCTACATGGGAAGCAGAAGGTCAGATTTTGATTAACAGAATACTCTAACCAGTTGTGTTTTTCAAACCAGCTATGGTGAAATGCTTGCTTTTGTGCACCAAAACTATCTTGTGGGTAGCTTCTTAGCTTCACCTGTCTGGGCCCTGTGTCTTTGTCACCTAAATCAAACCCTGTAGTGAACTTTGTTGATGCAGCTGCTTTATCATTTTCCCTCTCTTGGTCTGTTTTCTCTCCTTCTGTCTCTGTAATAACTTGACGATCTTCCTCTGTCTCCTGATCCATCTCTGGACCCCTTTCCTCTCGCTGACTTGACTTTGCCTGTTGATCTTTTCCTCCCTCAGCATGTTCCCCTGCCTGACCATTCAAGATACAACGAAACACATCAAATAGAGTTAATAACTGCTCAACATAGAGGCAACATAGAGGCTAGTGCTATGACTTTTGCAAACAACACAATAATAGTTTTGTATTTTGAAGTCAGATTGATACAATTTTGGCACGTAAGTAACTAGAATAGATTTAGAATAGAATTTAAGGTTCTTTTATTAGTTTAAAAATCTCTTAATGGTCTTACTCCTTTATATTTATCAGATTTGCTTTTATTATTTGAGCCAAGTAGGGCTTTCAGGTCTTCAGGTAGTCGTCTTTAATGGTACCTAAAGTTAGAACTAAAACATATGGGGAAGCCTCTTTTTATTATGGCCCCTGTCTGTGGAACAGCCTACCTTAAGACCTGAGGGGAAGCTCCTACTGTTCATATTTTTAAAAGTAAACTCAAGACCTGCCTTTTTAGTCTGGCTTTTAGCTGATTGTATTCAGTATAATTTATTGTTATCATTTTATTTATTTTAATCCTCTTAACCTGTTTTGTTTCTCCTATTTAGACAAGATCTATTACTTCGAATTTCATTACCTGCTCTGCTTTAGATGTTTTTATTACCCATCGAGTGTTAGGCTATCTAATTTAACCATATTACTGATTCAAATTTATTTATTTATTGTCCATGTCCCACAGTATTTTTATCTAGGTTCTTATTATGACTTTATAATCCTCTTGGTCGAAGCTCCTTTGTTTCATTTTTAATCAAGATAGCGTTTCCTCAGTCCTCCAATACTGTTTTCTGTCAGAATTTCCTTTTTTTTATGTCTTTGTGTTTTTGTGTGTGTTAGTTCTATGTGGGTTGTGTGGGTGGGTGGGTCTTATATTTCTTGTTGTATGACACTTTCTACTTTGTATTTCATTTATTGTTATTTTGTTTTATTTTATTTCTCATGTACAGTGCTTTGTACTACAAACACTGTATGAAAAGTGATTTACAAATAAAGTTTGAGTGATTGATCACAAATTACTCTATCCTTCGACTCATCTTTCCAGTGGAGGTCTCTCCCCTCTCACTCACTGTGCTCCTCTGCCATGACTTCTAGGGATGGTGGAGTGACTATTATTAATGTATTGTTATCATTATATTCATCATAATAATATGATAATAATAATCATCAATAATCATAAACTACTGTTAGATGGGGGCTGGAGTTAATTGTTGACTACCATCAGTGATAAATACTTCCTTTTGGAAAAACTTTCTGATATCCATTCTTTATTGGATAAAGACTAAATGAAGACTTCTTGTGTCTTGCTTTACTCCTGAGTCCATGACAAGAAGATAGACTCCATCCTTTTGACTGTCCGTCCAGTAACAAGGAAGAAGAGACGGATAAAGCCCGCCCACCACTCCTAGCTTAGCTCAAACACTGGGAGTCAATCATAGATGTATTCAAGGGCGTAACCGTGGTATAGATATTGGGGGGGTCCAAATGTGAGTCCTTCCCCAGATATTATTTTTTCAAGTGCATGTCCCACAATTTAAAATTTCCATATATTTGATAAAGATTTGCTCATCTAGAACATAGTTTTGAGGAATACATTGGCCATTTGAATTAACATTTCAAGAACAGTCTGAAATTTCTCTGACATAGCAGCAAATAGGATGGCTTCCAACGAGGAAAACTGTCATACCTAAAGCGTGTTGGTTTAAATATTGTGGCTGAAACAATAAAATGTACTATGAACTTTTAAGTATGTCAAAGTGAATTAACATTTTTTTGATTTGCCTCAAAATAAATTTCTGCACATTTACACTGGAAACGAACGAAATCATAGATTAAATAAAAATGAAATGTTAAATCTTGGTGTTAATTGACTATCAGGCAACAAAACACATAAACAAGTGATGCCTGAGTTAGGCCTGAGTGATAGGGCTGAAAGGTCTATCACAATGGTTAAGTTTCATATCAAAACTGCTTGATATTGAAAAACGTTGACCTCTTATAATAAAATGTACTTTTTTAGTATTTATGAAATATAGACAAAAAGCGTTCCACTTCTTTAATTTGAATTTAACCACTTTGTCAGGTAATAGTTAAAGGATAAGTTCGGTTTCTGCAGCTTTCACATTGTTTATAGAATGAAGCAGAACAATATACACACCCAGAAGGCTTTGCTGATGCAAACAGTGCTTTCCGGAAGATATTTAGATCCAAAATCGAGTGGCGGACATCCGTATAATGGTAGCACATAGGGCATACAGTGCCGTTCCTAAAACTGCATTAATTGTCCAAAAACTCATTAGTTTCACCAATATTCCATCATGGTACGTTCGGGCTACTCCTCCACGACAGTCATAAATTAGACAGACATAAATTCATATTTTACAAAGCTCCTTCATTTTCATTATTTGTTGAAGTTGATACAGATTGATAATACTTCATTTTCTCTATTATTGAAAAGTGCTCCTATTATTGCCCACTCAATTCAAATACATGAGGGGGGTTCCTCTACACTGCTCCCTAACAGGTCAAAACAACAAAGAACTGTGTATAAAACAAATATAATCTATTTTAGAAATAAATAAATAAATGTGTCATTGAACCAGAGACAAAGCCAGCAGCAGTGCAAACTTGTAGGGGTTCTCTTACATTGTACATATCTAAATAAATAACCCAAAAATACGGAGGCGTTCATCGTTTAACTCCACTAGACTCTGACAGATATGTCTCCTATCTAGTTTGTCCAATTTCTCTTGATGCACGTGGCAAATGGCAAGGTTGTGTAGCCGGGTCTGTGTCATTGATGTTCTCAGCCATGTCTTTAAACGTCTCGGGCACTGAAACTGCGTTCCGCCTCTGCCGAGGAGGATTTTATGCTAAAAAACTCATTGCTGTTACTCGAATAAAGAGTAACAGCAATGAGTTGGCAGTAACAGCAATGAGTCGGCTAGTGCCCTCTGATGCCCTTTTGCATTAATTAAAAGAATACAATGAATGAATAAATGTAAAAAAAATATAATGAATGGATGAATTCATTATATTCAGGAAATAATATATAATTCAGTTATTCAATATATAATTCAATTATTCAATATATAATTCATTATTATTCAGGACCATCCTGAAAATGAGATGTAGCATCTCAAGAGGCTAACCTCTAATAAATCAGACGACAGGTCTATGGTTCATGGACCTGTCCCTAACTTTAGTTCTTATTCTAGTCCACTTGTCTCCTCTTAACTCCTTTGCCCTCACACCCAACACAGCATCGTGTGGATTTGCTGTTCATCATGAGACTGGGATCCACATTCAAGATTTCCTGCTGCTTAACAGAAGGTTTTTTCTTGCCGCCATGATGGAGGGATTCATGATTGGCTATATGGATTCATGTTGGGTGTTGGATGTATATATTTGTTTGTATATGTATATGTGTAATGTATATATGTATCTATGCATATATGTGTATCCATAATATGAAGAGCTTTATGCTCTATTGTAAAGTGTCTTGAGATAACAATTGTTATGAATTGGCGCTATACAAATAAAGATTGATTGATTGATTGAATAGTAATTAGTCTACATGACTGCATACATTTTAGATGAAATAGGCTAACTAAAATTTGCTGTCATCTGAGATCAGTTTTGTCTTATGTAATGCACTCACATACTCATTCCTGCTACCCATTTTCATTCTTGTTACCAAATGTTTTTTTTCTGATTATTCAATTGTTACTTCAAAAATAAAGAAAATAAACTGTATTTTTACATTAATATTGGTTCCAACAGCTGTGTGATTGCTTAAAGGAGACATATCATGCTTGTTTCTCCTTTTCACTATGCCAGACCAGGATGCCTGTAAAGCGTTTCTGCCCTCAGTACAAGTCATTTAGTTCCTTCATTGACCCACAATTGCGTTCTCAAAATCCTCATTTTAGGCCATTATCAAGCTCCCGTTGAAACACGAGGATCTCATGATGACGTACAGTTACCTTGCAATGTCACAGCCCTTTGTGCTCTGATTGGTCAGTTCTATCGTGGTAGAGCCAGCCTGTCCTTCTTCTTCTACTGTATTTTCCGGCAAGCTCAAAGCAGCGACCGTGTATTGAGTCCCCCTACAGGCCAGAGCTGGTAATGAGTTAGTGTGAGCTAGGGATCTATATACTGCTACTGGACGAATGTGTTCCTCGGTGACGGTTTTGTGGCTAACGGACATCACAGAGGAGGAAGTGTTTTATGAGATTACTCCAATAAAAAGAAAGGTACCTCGTGTCGTCACGACGATTTAAATCTTGCAGACATCTCGCAATGACCTATTTTCAGAGGCATCAAATCTCTTTCTAGGATATCAGAAAAAATACAATATCTCATTTTTTGAAAATTAAGGGGGTGTAAGGTCTTGTTTTCAAATGTATTATATTATATGTTAGTATTAAATCATGCATCAGCATGATATGTCTCCTTTAATGAAGTATATGCTCAATCTTTGGATTAAATTTGTTTTTTTTATGTCCTATAAAGGTAAAGTTTTGATTTGCATTTTCCGAAAAAATACAACTCTGGTAAAAAAAAAAAAAAAGTCATTTTTTTTTCAAAAATAATAGTATTTTCATCATATAACCAAAAATTAACTCTTTTTCTTAGGGAAATCATTGTATGTGGTTGATATTCTTTTAAGCATGGTTTTAAAATGGCTTTCGAGTTTTGGTAAAAGCAGAGAAAAAATTGCAATGATGAAATGGAATGAAAAATGAAGTTTAATTTTGAAGAGTTACAAGCAAATTGCACTCTTTGGCGGAATGACCCAAATAATGTTATAACGCTGTTTAGAGACTCATATTACAATGCTTCACCTGTTCATCTTCAGGGCAGGTATCTGCTTGTCCACTCCCTCCGTCCTGGGGGATTCCACTGGATGCGTATCCGGTCCTTCTCCGCTCCGCTCCGCTCTGCTCCGTCATCTGACGCGCGTCAACTCCCACTGGATCCGTCTGCGGTACGAAGCATTGCGGCTCCGCCTTGCAGCGGGTCAACGAGCTCATAAAGTATTTTGTGGTTTTGCACCTCCAAAATCAAAAGCTCCTCATCCATGGTGAAGTGGGGTGAGACTGAACTTTTGACACCAGGTCTGTCTCCGCCCTAAATTACGTTTTCCAGGTACAGTACTTTTCCGTTGTTGACATGGTTTATTTTATTTTGAAACATCTACGGATGTTTTATTTTGTGTTTGTGCTCAACTTCCTGTCCCGCACGATATTCGCTGTGCTACATTGCTGCGCCGAAATGGATCGGCTCCGCTGCCGCAGCGGAGCGGAGACGGACCGGATACGCATTTTTTTTTTATTTATTTATTTTTTTATTGTTTATTAATTTTTGACATACACAGCACACACAACATATGTACATATATACAATACTATTTACACTACACATAACGAAACACAAAGACAAACCCAGCGCAGGGGTATCAAACTACAAGTTCATAAATCATACAGGTAATTTAAGGCTTCACATATCTGCAATGTTTTAATTGCCTTTTGATTCTTAAGTCCTGTCAGTGTCCCAAAGTAATGAGCAATTTCCAGTTTAAGTTGTAGAAAGCGTGGGATTTTTTCAGACCACCTGGATTTATGTATGTGGTATTTCCCAAGTAGTATAATAAGGTTTAAAAGAAAAGTCTCTTTGTATCCAGTTCTGCTGTCGAAATATAAAATAACGTCCTTCATATTTAAGTGAATGCTGATTCCAAATCGATCTGTCATAAACCTTGCCACCTCTATTCAAAGCAGCTTTACACAAGGACATTCATAAAACAAGTGAATCACAGTTTCGGGTTCAGATTTACAAAACACACATAATTCATCTATATCTCTGAATCTAGAAAGTACTTTTTTAACTGGATAAACCCTATGTACAATTTTAAAGGATACTTCCCTTATCTTGTTGGTGACACAGTATTTTTTATTTATATTCAACACCAATTTCCAATTGATATTTTGGACTTTAGCTTCCCAAAAAGCCTTAGCGGAAGGAATTGATGTTCCCTGACAGAGACTTCTAATATGAGTACTATTACACCTCTTGTTCGTGAGGGTCAAAGCTCCTAACATTGGTGCAGGTAAACACTGAATGACACTATCTAGAGAATCACATCCTGCAACCAGTCTCAAAATCCCAGACGGTATTGCATCAAAGAAAACAGCATATTCCTTAGTAGTGACTGGAATTCCATACTTTCTTAAGAATTCTGTATAGGACAATAAATGTCCGTTTTTGTCCAGCAATTGTGTCACCATCAAGATACCACCCCTCACCCAGCCATCAAAGTATATAGATTTATTCTTGTATTTAATATATCTGTTATTCCAAATTATATATTTGTGGGGAGAAAAATTATGTTTATAGGCTATCATCCATGGTAAAAACACTTGTTTGTGAAAATTAGATAGCTGGATGGGGATTTTGTTTAAGTCAAAATCACATTTTAACAAAAATTCAATACCACCCACACTTTTACAGATCAGATTTGGAATGATATACCACATTTTGTTCTTGTCTAGCATATAATTTTTTAACCATTTAACCTTCAATGTAGTATTTGAAGTGTTAAAATCAAGAACATTCAGACCACCATGAGAATATGGGTTACACAAGATTGACTTTTTTAAATAGTGAGGTTTGTTCCTCCAAATAAAATTAAATAACTAAGAATCAATTTGTTTAATTAAGGCTTGGGGGATGTCCAACACCTGGGCACCATGTATGAGCCGTGAGAAACCTTCACTTTTTGACAACAAAACTCGACCATATAATGAAAGATCTCGTAAAAGCCAGCCATCTAGTTTTTTGCCCATCTTCTCAATTAAAGGTGCAAAATTTAATGTGACTCTTTCTGCTTGATTTTTGCATATTTTAATGCCTAGATATGATACCATTTCATTCACTGGAATCTCACATATTTCAGATAAGTCTGCTGGTTAATCCTTTAGAGGAAAGAGGTCACATTTCCTGACATTAATTCTTAAACCTGATACAGAGGAGAAGACATTGAGACACTCTAGGGCTTTTCCCACTTTACGTTCGTTCTGCAGAAAGATTGTGGTGTCATCTGCTAGTTGACAACATTTTAACTCTTCTCCATCTAATTCAATACCTCTGAAGTGGTCTTTCTTAATATATAATGCCATTGTCTGCATAATTAACAAAAACAAGAAGGGGGCAATTGGGTCTCCTTGTTTGATCCCTCTTTCAATGTTAAATCTGCGTGTTGTCCCATATGGTAATTTAACAGAGCTGTTACACCCTTCATATAAAGTCTGAACGGCTTGTTTAAAGTAACTACCAAATCCAAAGAAATCCAGTGTATTGAACAGGAAAGTATGCCCGACCGTATCAAAGGCCTTATAAAAGTCCACAAATAGAATGAAGCTATTATCAGAGAGTAAATCATTATAATCAACTAAATCTAAAATTAGACGAATGTTATTAGCTATATGCCTTCCTTTCATAAAGCCTGACTAAAGCCTCATCAATAATATTATCAAGGCATAGCTACAGTCTTTGTGTGAAGATTAGAGCTAATAATTTACCATCGTTATTTATCAGGGTTATAGGTCTCCAATTTTCAATTTTTAGTGCATCTTTACCTGACTTTGGTATTAAGGTAATAAGACCTTGAGACATGGTTGCAGGCATCCTTCCTAACTCAATTGCTTCCTTGAAAACACCTAAAAGAAATTCCGAGATGTCCACCTGAAACACTTTAAAGAATTCACCAGTTAAGCCATCATTACCTGGAGATTTATTGTCTTTAAGTTTAGAGATACATATATTAATTTCTTGTAATGCAATATTTTGATCACACATCTTTTTATCATTCTCACCTATAAATTTTGCATTTTGCTTAATTCTTGAAAAAAAGTCTGTGTCATCAACGTCACTATTTTTTTTATACAATTGCTCATAGAATTCAGCAACGAAATGCTTAATCTCATTAGGGTCTTCTGTACTTTTTCCATTGATATTCAGTCTGACCAAGGAGGACATATCAAAATTTCTTTTTTCCAAGTTAAAAAAGTACTTTGAGTTCTTCTCCCCCTCTTCTAACCATTTTCTCCTTGATCTAACAAAGGCACCTCTTGCCTTCTCCTCATATATCAGGTCCAACTGTAGATGCAGCGTATTCAAATTATCCTTATCCTGATTACACAAATTTTCCTTTCCGTATATTGCAATAATTTCTTTAATAATATTGTCTTCTTTAATTCGTTTTTTCTTTGCAATTTCTTTGCCTCTCTGAATTGCCATCTTCCTGATACTGTATTTCATATATTCCCATTGCCCACTATAGGAATTTAGACTTTTAGCTTTATTCCAACAGTCCTTAATAATTAGGCTGGCATTGTTCAGAAACTGCTCATCTTTTAGGAGCATATTATTCAATTTCCAATAGCAAGACTTATGCTTGCCTCCTTCCCTTGTATCACTTAAGTTTATCAATATGTAAATCAAATTGTGATCTGTAAGGATTGATGGTTCTATTTTAACATCCAAAACTTGGCTTTCAAGATCTCTGGATATCAGCCAGAAATCAATCCGAGACTGCTTGGACAAATCTTTAGTACGCCAAGTAAACTGCATTTTATCTGGATTCCTATGTCTCCATATGTCAAAGCAGTTCAGATTTAAACATAAATTGTCGAGTTCAGAGGAGCAATTGACTCTTATAGGTCTGGGTGGAGTACAATCTAATGTAGGATTTTTTATGGAGTTCCAATCCCCTCCTAAAATTAACTCAGCGTTAGGAAATGTATTCATTAAACAAGATATTTCCTCTTCAAATTCACGAAACAAAGCTCTGTTCTGTAAACTGTTATTTGTAGCATAAATGTTACCCAAAACAAATATAATGTCCCTTTTCTCCAGCACTAAAATTAGCCATCTTCCATACTCATTTGCCCTTCTTTTCAAAATATTACCACCAAACTGTCCTCTCAAAATTGCAACACCTGCAGATGTATTGGTTCTGTATGACATCCATATGTTATCACTCCATTGACTCTTCCAGAAGTTATAGTCAGACTTTAATGCATGCGATTCTTGTATAAAGTAAAAATCTGCCTTAAATCTCTTACAAAACAAAAAAATTGCTTTCCTTTTTAATATATCTCTGATACCCCGCACATTAATTGAACACACTGATAAAGACACTTTCCTTCAATTGAAAGTGAATAAGGTTTTTACTGCCTGAAAACTAAGGACAGACATGTACCCTAAAGACTTACATGTGTAAATACAACCAAGATACTGCACCGCTGGGCTCTACATTGCTTCAAGGCACAATTTAAATGTCTGTCGGCAAAACGTGGAGTTTCATACCTTCTATGCTCTCAATTCTCTCCCATCAATTATAGCTCTGGCCCCGACAAAGAAGGCTTTCTTCCCCTCTTTGCGTGCCGCATCGATCTGTGGCCACAGTCTGTTTCGGGTCTCTTTGTCCTTAGTTGTCAAATCTTCTCCAAATCTCAGCTTCCTGGACGCGAGGTATGCCGACTCCTTTGTCTTTTTCCAAATGAGTTCTTTGACTGATCTGGATGTAAACCTGATTATTACCGGACGTATCCTCTCTCCGTCTCTCCGTCCAATCCTGTAGGTGATATCGACGTGGAGCTGCAGATGGTCACCGAGGTCCGGTGCAATGGCTCGGCAAATTTCAATCACAGGTAGCTTGAGGTCTTCTCCTTCCTGTTCTTTCAGCGTGTACAGCCTCAGGTTCCATCTCCTCTGATACCGCTCTGCCTCATTCACCTTGTCCTCCAACTCTGCAAGCCTTTTCTCTTGCGTCATGACTGAGGTTTTCATCGTAGATACCTCAGCTTTCACATCTTGAAACTCTTTAAATAAGAATTCGGAGCTTTCTTTCAGCGCGTTGATGCTTTCAGTATTTTGTTTAATCAGCATCTCCAAGCCGTCTGCCCTTTTCTCTATACCATCAGCTCTTTCGTTTATTTTGTCCACCAACAGTCTCACAATGTTGTCTTGTACCTGGGCAAGGGTTGGCTCAGCTCTCCCCCTCTTGGCGGCCGGAGTGTGTATCGGAGACTCAGTCTCAGGTGAGGTGGTTTCCTCCCTGAGACCAAAGTAAATGATCCCCTAGGATCGCAAGCCATACTCACTTAGCCTGGTGAGCACTTTGCTGAGGTTTTCTAGGTGATCGTCATCATTCTTGCCTTTAACAATGATGTCATCAAGATAACACTGTGTACCAGGGATACCTTGAAGCACCTGATCCATGGCTCTTTGCCAGATTGCTGGAGCAGAAGAAACACCAAAGACGAGCCTGTTGTATTGGAACTGACCTTTATGGGTGTTGATTGTGAGGAGTTTTTTGTCAGATTCCTCTTCCTCGACTTCCATTTGTAGGTAGGCTTGTGCTAGGTCGATTTTTGAGAACTTCTCTCCACCTGCAAGCGATGCAAAGATGTCGTCGATACGTGGCAGTGGGTACTGCACAGTACGCAACACAGGATTGATGCTCACTTTGAAGTCCCCACATATGCGAACAGCATCAGCCTTCCCTTTCTTCGCCACAGGGACAATAGGGGTTGCCCAGTCACTCCATTCAACTTTTGACAGGACACCAGAGGCCACTAGATGCTGTAGTTCAGCTTCCACTTTTGGACGCAGTGCATACGGCACTGGACGGGCTTTGTGGAATTTAGGAGTTGCGTTTTCATCCAACTCAATTCTTGCCTTAATTCCTTTTAGTGTTCCTATGCCCTCTGCAAATACTTTCTCATGAGTTTTTAATAGCATTGATAGTCTCTCTCTGGCAATATGCAAACTATCATTGTCTTTTTGAGCCAAATGAAGAGTTTTAATGGTGTGCCAGTTCAGTCTGATCTTTCTCAACCACTTTTACTTTCAGTTTACCTGAAGGGCACACTTTTTCACCTGTGTAGGTCTTGAGCCTCACAGAGGTCCTCAGCAGTGGTGAGTTTGGGAACAGTCGCCTATAATCAGCTTTTGAGATGACAGATAAGGCTGACCCTGTGTCCAGCTCCATTTTCAGCTTTATGCCAGACACATCTGGAGTGATCCATTTAATTTCTCGGTCGTCTTCCTTGGTTATATCATGCAACTTTAGACAAGCCAGTCCGATACTGTCAGTCTCTGATGTTGATCCACTTTCACATGTTACCACATTATGTACATTTTTACCTTTATATCTTGTCTTTTTATCTTTGTTTGATTTTTCTCTTTGCACTTGGTTGTTTCCAGATTTTTGTCTACATACTCTCTCAATATGCCCAGTTTTGTCACACTTTCTGCAGCTTTAAGTCTTTAAACCAGCAGTCATTTGCATCATGTGATGTTTTGCCAGATCTGTAACACTTATGTTCTTGTTTTCTTGCGTCTTTCATTGATAATTTGTGTATGCCACTGTCCACGGCTTTCTTCTGTAGCTCCAAAGCATCCTTAGCTGCTGTCTCCATGGACACTGCAATAGCCAGTGCTTTTTCCAGTGTAAGATCTTTTTCTGACAGTAGCCTTTTTTGTGTGCTTTGACAATGCATGCCACAAACCAGTCTGTCACGCAGGGCATCAGAAAGTCCTGCTCCAAATTGACAGAACTGTGTTAGCCTGCGTAGGTCGGCAACATACTCTGAGACAGTTTCATCTTTAGACTGGTTCCTATTGTGAAAACAGAATCTTTCTGCTATCACAAGGGGTTTTGGACTTAAGTGATCCTTTAATGTGTCCACAATGTTTTGAAAAGTCTGTGTGGCAGGCTTTTGAGGGGCTAGCAGGTTCCTGAGCAGGCTGTATGTTTTAACACCTATTAGGCTGAGGAGAGTGGGAACTTTCTTTTCATCCTCTACATCATTTGCAGTGAAGTAAAGTTCGACCCTTGCTATAAATGACTCCGTCTTCATTTGCACTGTCAAACTGCTCTATTTTTCCAATGAAAGACATGCTCACGTTTGGTCCACGTTATCCGCACTCTGAAGCTACAGGTAGCCGTTAGCCTGATTTAGCTTGACACTGGTGAGTTTACGTTTTCTTTTCTTTCTCTTCCCCTCTCTGTCTCTCTCTTCCTGCAGAGCTCCGCCGTTTCCCTCGACCGTCAGTGCAGCCGGGATCAATTACTTGCATGTCGGTTCGTGCTCGTCGCCAATTTGTTGTGTCCGTACAACTTTTAAACAATAAAAACGGAGACGGAGCTTCCACATAGACTGTGCTTTCTTTACTGGAAGAACGACAGTGTAACAAACAATGCCAGCACACATATCACTGCGCCAATGTAATGACCTATAGAGTGCACCGATAGGCACGGGGGGGTGAGATAACTCCGCTTGGGAAATAGTCCCTAAACTACAGGAACGTTCCCCGAGGTCGGAATTTCACTACCCCCGAGTTGACAATCTCAGATTGCTGTCCCCTGTCTAAACAGTTATTAAGCTCCTGTAATAAACGGTTTATTGGCACTTCTAACAAGTGTGTGTCACACTAAATCAGCCATATACATAGATAGTACTGTTGGACTTACATTTATAGAAATGCTGCCATAGTGTTATTTACATTTGTCCTGTGGCATTTGTGAACCACAACACAAACCAACAGCTTTTGGCATAATCTGTGAAAATTATACCCTAGCCATAACTGCAATATCAATTAATCTGATTTTTTCAGCAAGTTGGGGTGGAGGGCTGGGGGGAATGAAAGCATTCTGGGAGCAACTGTGGGACAAAAAAGGGAACCGCTGTCAAAGTGTGTCATAGCATATAATTGAATAGGGGAATATGATCTGGCCTGAAAAAAAAAAAAAAATCAGTCAAAACTTTTTTTTTTTTTTGGCATTAATCCTTGCAATGTTAATTTGATACAAAGATTACAGTTTGCCTTTTGTATTACTAAAACAGACCAGACTCAAAGACAACTGAAGATGAGGGTAAACTTAAAACAGTCTGTAGAAATATAACAGAAAATGTAAAGATGTAAATGGGCAGAAAAAGCCATGGGTAACATCATTAAAAAAATTAAAACTTGATTTTATTAGCAGAAGCACTTGACCTAGCAATATTAGCAGATAATTTGTTGCTGTAAATGACAGAGCTGTAAGCTGTTTTTCCACAAAGTATAAAAATAGCACCTGATCACATTTTGTTTCATACTCAGCAGCATTTATATCCACAGCTAAGAGTAATCACTTTTACTTTGTGAAGTAGTACGGAAGAACAGTCTAATCATTAAAGGATAACTTCGGTTCCTGCAGCTTTTACATTGTTTATAGAATGAAGAACAACAATATACTCACCCAGAAGGCTTTCCTGATGCAAACGGTGCTTCGGGAGATATTTAGATCCAAAATCGAGCAGCGGACACCGATATAATGGTAGCCCGTAGGGCATAGATCACCGCTCCTAAAAACTGCATTAATCGTCCAAAAACTCATGTTTTTCACCAATATTCCATCATGATTCGTGCCGAATGGACGGCCATTGCAGCCTGTGTCTCTCCACACAGCGCTGTGTGGCTGAACCAACGAGTTTGTTTACATGCTCTTCGCATGCGCAGTGCGGCTCATTGTTTCAGGGCAGCTACAAATCGACTTTCTTCTTCCAGTTTTGTGCAAAATGGACGAATATCTATGGGATGAAGATGTTGTGGAGGAGGACTTTGAATATGATGGACGTCCTTACAGTTTGGAGCCAGATTATACAGATAAGGAGCTGATAGAAATGAGGAAGCGATCTCAACGCTCCAGAGAGTACTGCGCATGTGCGAAGGGCATGCAAACAGACTCGTCTGTTTAGAGGTTAGTTCAGCCACACAGCGCTGTGTGGAGAGACACAGGCTACAATGGCCGTCCATTCGGCGCGAATCATGATGGAATATTGGTGAAAAACATGAGTTTTTGGACGATTAATGCAGTTTTTAGGAGCGGCGATCTATGCCCTACAGGCTACATTATATCAGTGTCCGCTGCTCGATTTTGGATCTAAATATCTCCCGAAGCACCGTTTGCATCAGGAAAGCCTTCTGGGTGAGTATATTGTTGTTCTTCATTCTATAAACAATGTAAAAGCTGCAGGAACCGAAGTTATCCTTTAAAAATACCCACTTTAGAAATGAATGGGCACAGTATGAGAGAAATCTTAATTAAAGCCATATAATCTTTTTTGCTTCGATCCAAACAAGTTCCTTTGGTGCCAGAAAGTTGACATCCATGTTTAATTTTTTGAAACGCTTGTCAATCAATCAATCAATCAATCAATCAATCAATCAATCAATCTTTATTTGTATAGCGCCAATTCATCAAAAGTATTATCTCAAGACACTTTACAATAGAGCATAAAGCTCTTCATTTTATGGATACACATATATGCATAGATACATATATACATATAAAATACACATATACATATATATACAAATATATACATCCAACACCCAACATGAATCCATATGGCCAATCATGAATCCCTCCATCATGGCGGCAAGAAAAAACCTTCTGTTAAGCAGCAGGAAATCTTGAATGTGGATCCCAGTCTCATGATGAACAGCAAATCCACACGATGCTGTGTTGGGTGTGAGGGCAAAAGAAGGGAGGTAGGAGGAGACAAGTGGACTAGAATAAGAACTACAATTAGGGACAGGTACATGTACCATCAACCTGTCGTCTGATTTATTAGAGGGTAGCCTCTTGAGATGCTACATCTCATTTTCAGGAGGGTCCTCATGAAAATGGGGTCCTCCTACTACACTATTACAACTGATATGGAGACAGGAATGATAAATAGCTGCTACACTACCACCATGGCCTGTGTCTTGTGATATATTCCTCCTTACACAGCCTTGTTTCAGTGAGACAGAATAAATCCATCTGATTTTCTGACAAGATTTGGATCTCAGTGATCTAATATTTAAGAGACCACATCTTATTCTCTGATGTTTTGAAGCCACTACATTTGAAGGTTTTATTTTAATAAGATTTCTATGGTTCACACCTCTTTCATTTGTTTTTGTGTTAATATCTAAGTGAGCTTTGGGTCACTTAGATATGTCAGGGGACTGACACAATCTCTATAGAATAATATTCATCACTATTACAACTGCCATAGCAGTTACCATAGTGATGTACACAACTATCATAACAGTAATGGGTGGAAAACTGTCCTAAAGCAAGCTCAGAGGAGCGTGGAGGACTGCAGCTCTGCAACATGGTCTCATCTCTGAGAGGTCATAAGAGTGACTCTGCCATGTTTTTTGATAAGAGAGATACACCAGCCAAAGTAGGATGGATGCCATCTCTTCCTATCAGACCAGGTTTTCCCCAGAAGGATGACCAATAGTTCAATCTATGAAATAGGCCTGTAGTTAGCTAACGCCCCCCCCCCCCCCCCCAGTGGAGAGTGTGGTTTTAAATGTATTTACTTTATTTTGAAAAAATGAATATTACCAAAAATTACGTATTCAAATAAATAAATATAAACATGAATGTATAGATATTGATAAATAAAGTCATTAATTTTCATTAATGTAAAACAAACGTAAGCCTACTCATCTCTACCTCCGTGTCTGATGGGCGCTGGAAAAAGCGCCCATCAGACAGTGACGAATAGCCAATAAGGGACTGTTGCTAGGGCAAGATAAGCAGATATCAACATGATTTTGGCCAAGCAGCATCATTGAAAATAATCTGCGAAGGGCTAGTGTTGGTGCCAATGTGCTGCAGTAACTGGTGTTAAATTAGCAGGTGATAGTCCAGGCAGATGTGAAGGGGGCGTGCCTTTGAAGGACCCTTTTGTTTACTATCCAAACATCTCCCGAATCCATATTATTCACAAAAATTTGCTCTTTACACCCATTTACTTACTTAGTGGTGGAAGTGACTTTACAAAATTTAGCGTGACAACCAAAGATTTTGAAGAATTACAGACTTATTTGACGGTGTAAATATACCAAAGGTAATATTATAGGTAGCTATCTTAGATGCCTGATCAAAATGTCAAACTTTTGACAGTGTCAACTTGTGATAGCCCCGAAACCCACATTTTACCGTCACTTCGGCGTGTCAACAAACAATTTGTTCATGTGCAACATATGACGGAGTCGAGAGGCCTTGAAAATAGGTAAAGAGAAGTAGGTTTTTTATGTGCAGAAAAAGCATTGTGGAGTGGACAATTAGACATATGTTCACCATACTCATTTCTGTATAAAGTAATTGTTAATTTACACATGCACACATGTTCACCTTACTCATTTCTGTATGAAGTTATTTTTAATTTACACATGCACACATGTTCACCTTACTCATTTCTGTATATAGTAATTTTTAATTTACACATGTACACGTTTGCCTTACTCATTTCTTTGTATATAGGTTACGTAAGCATTTCAGCAGTATATGGCTGACCATTTATACATGTGTGTGTCTGATATGTGCGCGTACATTCTGTAATCTGTTTATTTTCATTTGGAATCAATAACACTTTTACGAAGCACTGGTATCCTGTAGTTTGTGTCGAATCATAGTGGGATGGTTGTTAAAAACCGTGTGTTACACAGTACTGCCCCACCAAGAATATTTTTCACCAGCCGCCACTGTATGACCACTATAGGGGGTTTGGGTGCATACTCCACAGGAAGAAAATTTTGAATATATCATATTTAAAAACATCAATCTGATGAATTTTGACTGACAATTCAAGCAAAATTAAAGCTGCAAGCTGCATTGGACGGGTCCTTGCTCTGTCGCACCTCTCTCATGCCTGTTTGACCTCCATTTTGAGGGTTTCATCCCTTTACATCCCTGTTACGACCGACTCAAGAGCCGCAACAAACAAGGAGATCAGCATGCAATAATCAAAATTTATCAAAAATATATTTCATTAAACTAAATTATAAACAATGGAGTATGAGTGTTGAAATCAGTGGTGTACGTAAATGTATGACTGCCGTGTATCGTGTAGAGTGCATGTTGTATGTGTATAAAGGAAGAGAAAAGGGGAAAGCAGCTGCTGTGGTGGCATCCAGGAAGAGAACTGGCGTCGGAAATAACCTCAGCACCGGGTGCATCGGGTTGCCAATCAGCCTCTCATATGTGTCCCTTCATCCTCTGAAAGAACAGACACAGAACCAGTATACAGGGCAAGACCCAAAGGCTCCCCAAGGGCGTAACAATTCCTTTTATCTGCTCTAAGTTAGACTGATGTGTTTCTGCAGTTCTGCCTCAGTCTTTATAATGGGTGTGTACTACACAATCCATTTTCCCGCCTTCATTGACAAGCTGCACTGATGTCAATCAGTGAGTGACATCAGTTGGAACAGCTCTTTTTTTTCTCAGATGCCAAAACTTTGACCAAATCTCTCAAAATATATAATCTCTTCATTTTTTTTTTGTCAGGAATCCAGTCATGTAATTTTTAAAGCTGTGGCACCTTTGGTTTTGATTGTAGAGGCCAAACTACAAAAGGTTGTCTGGTGCTGTAATTAAGCAAGCTCTAGCTAGAAGAGGTCATTTCCCTTTGGGCAAGGACCCTAATTACAGGACAATATGAATACATAAATCAAATAGTCCCATTATGCTATATAGGATACTGATAACTTTTCTCATGAAATGCGTTCATTGGTTTCCACTGGTGGCTTGTTTAAATGTCCATGTTATATCTCCTGCTGTGTTAGCTAATGTTATTCATTAATGATATGATGCCTCTTTCAGCAAGCTTTAATTCTTCTGGTGATATGCTACCATTTTCTAACAAACTATTGTTAGCTGTATTTCACTTCCCCAGGAAAGACCCAGGACATGCTGGAGGGACTATGCCTCGCAGCTGGCCTGGGAATGCCCCTGGGAAGAGCTAGATAAAGTAGCCAAGGAGAGGGAAGTCTGGGCTTCCCTGCTCCCTGCTCAGGCTGCTGCCCTCGAGACACAACCACAGATAAGTGGAGGAAGATGGATGGATGATGTTATCTATATTTAACAAGGATAAAGGCGTCTTAAGCTTCAAAATGCTTCTCTAATCAATCAAGCATACCCCTCAGGCACAGTCATGGTTGCAGTTTACTGATAATCTCTGGTATACCTCCATGTCTGTGTTGTTGCATAGTGCTTGCCTCGCTTTCAGACCTGATTTGTCTGATGAAGTCCTCTGCATCTCTGGAGTTGTTAAAAAAGCAATATTGTCCAATTTTAAGTCACAAGTAGACGAGCTGGAGGAATGATGCCACATCTGATTCCCATAGACTGAAACTGTTGTCTCGCCTCGTTGAACTCCTTTTGCTTTAATGCATCCCTGCTTCTATATATTGATACCTCACCAGTCGGTTTTTGAAAGTGTCTTTTCTTTTACTTTGGCAGCTCTTGCCACCATGTCTTTGTCTCTGTAGTGCAGGAACGAAGGTTTGTTCTCTTCTCTAGGTCCAATTTGGTGTGCCCTCTCCATGGTTAGTTTGATATGCAGAGGTGCTATCTCTAGTGCATCTGGCAGCCAGCTCGCCATAACTGTACAAGTGTCCTAGCCCTCTTCTCTTTCAGGTGGACTGACAAAGGTAGATGAAAAGTGTCTTTCTTTTTTTTTTTTTTTACTTTGGCAGCTCTTACCACCATTTCTTTGTCTCTGTAGTGCAGGAACCTAAAGATCAGTGTTCTGGACGAAGGTTTTTTCTCTTCTCTAGGTCCAATTTGGTGTGCCCTCTCCATGGTTAGTTTGATATGCAGAGGTGCATCTGGCAGCCAGCTCTCCATAACTGTACAAGCATCCTAGCCCTCTTCTCTTTCAGGTGGACTGACAAAGGTAGATGGGATCATCTTGCTGTAGTTTCTAAGTCCAATAGTTTTTCCCCAAAATCTTTATTTTGTTCTAAGGCTTTTACTTTTGTTTGGAATGAGGAGACATTGTCTTTGGCTGCTGAAATCCTTACCTCTGCCTGTGATAGGTGCTCCGCACAGTCCATGCCATCTTTTCTCGGATATTCAGTGGCAGTAAGAATTCTGCTGAATTGGCCATAAAGCTTTTTTTATATTGTAGATAACATCCAAAAGAGTGTCAGTGTCCATTAACATGCTAAATAGTGTCAATACCTCACATTACTATGGATCCCACAATAACATGAAGAGTATGGCTTCAGCCTACTCTATTGTAAGTGACCTTAGATAATACTTGTTATAAATTGAAGCTAAACAAAGATTGAACATTGATTGATTGATAATGTCTGTATTTGATTGCAGGAATGCAGTCCATATCTGTGACAACCGAGAGAGCTTTAGCTATTGAGATGAAGAGTTTATTGGAGGGGGATGCCAGGAGAACCAATCAGGTGAGTGTGCAGTGGAACTCACAGCCTATGTCCATTATTTAACTTTAGGTTTCAGCCTTCCAGCTCTCTGTTTGATATGCATGGCAGCAAGCCCAGCTCTGTGTCAGCATCTTAATATCTCAAAATATATAGGAGGTTGTTATTACACTACATCATGCTTTTGATGGTTTTAACATTGGATTCTGTATTTGTCTTAACACTTTGCAAGACAAGTTTGCTATCAGTACAGATATTTAAATGAAGGAGGGGGTATATTGATTTCAATCTTGTTAAATAAGGGAAGGATTTCTGCCTTCAGGTTCCAGAAGACCATGTAGAAGCAGATGACAGCTCAGACAAAACCCCCAGCAAAGCCTCCAAATCCCCCCAGAAGACCACCAAGAGGCTAAAGACTGTTCCTCTGAAAATTACTCTGCTGGATGGCTCAGACTATGAGGCTGCAGTAGAGGTATGACTGAAGAATTGATTGAGTGAAATTTCCCGTTATTGACTTTGACAGCACATTGTTAGTGAATGTTAATTAAAACCTAATACTGACTCTAATCCTGACCTGTATTTGTAATTTATTAATCAAAGTGTTTTAGGTGTACCTTGAACTACACAAACAGGTGACAGGGAAAGGTTGTGCGACAAAATTGGTTGTTGTCATACTTTTAGGATAAGAACCAAATTTTTTTTATGTTTAATCTATAGATTGTTGCAATCCTTGGACTGAATAAAACATGTAGTCTCAGTGGGATCACAAATTCATTATTGGAGATACATTTTTAAACAACACTCAACCATTTGAGATAATCTGGAAACAGACAAAGCAGAAGACAGGAGTGGGTCTTAACACACAGCACATAGGCTAATATGCCTCTTAATAAGGTTAACCAGTTAATCTGAACCAGTAGGTGAACAAAAGGTTTGCCAGGACCAGATCGGAAAGTATAATTTTCTCAGATATGATACTAATACTTTAGGGGTTGTACTTTGTTAAGCCAGAGTCCAGAGGGCAGGGTTGATGGGGTTTCCAGAGCTGAGAGATGTTCTGAGGTCTGTGGGTTTGGTGTCTGAGTTGTCCAACAGATTTATGGGTGCTGAAGCCAGAGAGGGGTTGAGGCAGGAGCTGGGCCAAGGAACTGCAAAAGACAGAAATAGGTCTTAGTCAAAAAGCAGAAGCAATCTTCTAAGAGGCTGGAGTAAGACTAACTGTGTGAGAGAGTCTACCATCTGGCAGCATGGTGGAATTGAAGCCCAGTATTTGTAGCAGAGTTGATTGCAGATTGAGCCCAGCTGAACCTGCAGCCCAGCTTCTGCACACCAGGTCCTACTCCTGCAATCAAGCACCTATTCAGACTATGTACCAGGAGTCAAACAGAGGGCATGACATAATAAGTGCCTTGTTTAACCCATTAATGCCCAATTTTTTTTCTGAGTTGTAAGGCATATAATTTTATCAGTTGAGTCCCTCTGAATCATGTTATGTATTTCTTTTTCCATTTTGTAGTTTGTTTTAAAGAAAATAGCATTTTTATGACAGGCAACAATTGTTGCCAGTAGTCACACAGCTTGTCTCTAGGTCACTGTGTTAAAGTCCTGCAGCATGGCCAGAACCTCTGTTACAGAGTACTGAAGGAAAGGACAACATACATGATAAATTTGTATTTTGGCCAGTTATTTTAAGAGAATTGTGTGTGTGTGTGTGTGTGTGTGTGTGTGTGTGTGTGTGTGTGTGTGTGTGTGTGTGTGTGTGTGTGTGTGTGTGTGTGTGTTCTCTTTGGGTGGGGGGGGGGGGGGTACTTGTTGTGTGTCAAGAAAGGTGCCATTCCAACTACACATCAACATTTTTTTTTACCTCAGTGAAACACAAGCTAATATATGGAAGCCCTTTAAAACAAGGAATTTAGGGAACTTATGAAACAAAAAATAAATACTAACTCATAATAATGAGAATATACTGTTCTCATTTGAATGAAACAGCTAGCTTTACTCGTTCCTCCAAAAAGCTCCTCCAATGAACAGACCTTGTTGTACTTGGCAGGACTTTAATGGAAAAAAGGTAAAACTGAAAATAAAACAATAAAAACAACAAGCATCCATGTGAATATACAAACATAACAAATGTACCACTAAACAAGGTAGTTTATTTTAAATATCCCTATATATCTATTCTTAAGGTTTACAAATGAAAATTTACTTACTGGCAATGGCACAGGAAAAGAAAGGAGAAATGATGCCAGTGGATTTTC
The DNA here is from genome assembly GCA_036419115.1 of Scarus forsteni. NCBI lineage: Eukaryota > Metazoa > Chordata > Actinopteri > Labriformes > Labridae > Scarus > Scarus forsteni. Next base: position 1,054,098 of record JAZDUH010000083.1, read on the forward strand.
ATCCTCCTCAGTCAACCTTGCTATTGTAATAAATAGCGAGGTTTCCAAATGTGTGGCAGGAATATACTACCACTAAGTCAGAGCCATCAAATAAGCACAGGATGCAATTTACAAAACACAGTGGAAATCTTTATTGACATTAAATAACAATTCATTAAAATAGGCGAGCAGCTGTAATGAGGGGCCTGATTTGCCTGGCGAGACATCCGCAAAAGGCTTCTACGGTTACCCACTACAATCACTGCACACAGGGCCAGACTAATGGCTTAAGGCACACCAATAAACACGGCACGCTGTCACCCTCTACTGGAGGCACTGCACTCTGCACACAACTGGTTCACACAGCAACCCACACGTGACGTCACCCTTAAGGTAGAAACCCTCCGGCTGCTCTGCACAGGTAATTGCTTTCCCCCCGCCTCACTACACCCACCTGCCTACAACTAACATTTTGAACACACATATATAAAACTACAATAAATGTTAGAAATACTTAGCTCGCCCAGTTGGCGAGACCCCCCCCCCGGGGTCTTCGCTTGAGACGCCGTCCAACTCCCCGGGGAAGCGGCTTCGCTGGACGGCGTAGATGGAGCCCGGCTGACGTGTGACGGGGCTTTAGGCGAGGAGCGATGGCGGCCACAGCACTCTCTATGCCCGGCCCTGACTATCTACAGGAGGCATCAAACCTCCCCTCCTCACACTGGAACCGCTCCCCTACTCTGACTGTCTTCATCGCAGGCAGCCCTAAACAGCTGCGGACGACACCCTCCCGCCCATAGAGTGCCGAACCGCCGTAACGGGTGCTCCAACACGAGTGCCTGGACACACTGACCTTTTATCAAAACCCATAGTCTATCCCCGTCCCTGCAATCACGCACACCTGTGCCAACTCAAGCACACCTGTGCCAGCTCAATCAATCAGTCCGAGAGCTCAGTCACATCACACTGGCCCAATCCCAATGTCCACCCTCACACACTCACTGACTTCGAGGCGCGCTCCCGCAGAGTCCGTGAGGGCTTAGGGCTGTCCCACTGCCAAATCACAAAGTGTGTGAGGGATCTCTCGCTGACTTTTTGAGCCCTTCATGCGCCCTTTCCGTGAGTGGGCATCAATGCAGACTTACCGTGAGGGAATTACCCAGAGTTCATCGCGTTGTGACGTGTGGCAGGAGTCTCCTGGAGCAACCAGCTGGCAATCATTAAAATATGAAATCCCAGTCACGCCTTAAAAGTTCACAATTGTGTTTGAATAGATTACTTTAGATTAGATAGTACTTTATTAATGCCTTGGAGAAAAACTCAACCAGGGACAAAGATATATTAGAAGAAAAGATAGACCAAAATAAAACTATTAATTAAAACACATAAATATAAATAAAATAAAAATATTAAAATAAAATTAGAAATAAAAACAATGCACTTATGTTCTCTTGACATTAGTGAAATGGGGAGGAGATCATACAATATTCATCACAGATCATATTGTATGTGTAGTTAATAAGCAAACAATCTACCAATAAACATATGAGGAAACTCTACCACTCGTTTTAAAAATCGAATTTATTGTTAATTTGTTATACTTATTTGTATTTGAGCTGTTGAGGTAACAAAACACCTTTGTTTCCCATCGAGAATGTTTGTTTATTATATTTTGCAAAAATAAAATGAAGTTTACTGTTAAATTAAAAAAGGAATAATAAATCAAACTTTTCAAGATGTTGCTCGGTTTGGAGTCATGAGAGATGCAGTGTTTTGTTACTATGCTATTGAAACTATTTGCCATTTGTTTTTTGAATGTTTATATAGCTGTGCATTTTGGTCAGGTGTAGAGCAGCTCTTTAATGCACAAACCAGGTCCACAGTTCAACTTAAAGAAAAGGACGTTTTCTATTTTCATGAGTGAAAATAGAAAATGTCAGAAGATTTATTTTCTTTATTTAGTTATACTACAATATTGTATATGGGAAATGTTAAATTTATGTAAGTGTAAATGGACAAAAAAAATACCACAACAACAAAACTCTGAACATTATGGAATCATTAAGTCTGATCATTTTATAGACGCTTCTTGTACTTTTGTATGCATATGTATATATACATATAAATGTTTATAATGTAAAGTTTCTATATACGCGGTGTTCAAAATCTTTGCATATTGGTGTATGTGTTTCACATAAATTGAAAAAAATGTTAAAAGTAAAAAAAAGGTGGCAGTTAATGTTATCTCTTTCATGATTGCTGTCAATAAAAACAAAGGGCTGTCCCATTCCTGTCTATAGCACTTCAAGCCCTTGCAGCCTCATGCACTCAATCACTTTCCAGGTTCAGGGACTTAAGTCAATGAGGGCTCAGGGCTCAGGGTTTAGGGAGGAGATTGGGATTCAGCCACTATCATAAAATAAAATGGCTACCAATACATCCAACAGGAAGTGATGCAACAAAGCCCTCATTTCAAAATAAAAGTACTATAAACTGAAACAGTGCTCCACAGATTTCTATGTTACACAACAGAGAATGAAAATCGTAATTATGAGAAAAAGAGTCATATGTATGAGATAAAAAAGTCATAATTATAAGAAAAAAGTCGTAATAATGAGATAACAAAGTCATAATTATGAGAAAAAGAGTCATATTAACGAGAAAAAAGTCAAAATTATGGGATAAAAAGTCATAATTATGTGATAAGAAGTCATAATTTTGTGACTAAAACTCATTACTATGAGAACAAAAGTCATAATTATGAGATAAAAACTCATTATCAGAAAAAAAGTCAAATTTATGAGATAAAGTCATAATTATGAGAATGGTGTGTTGCTACTGGATCGGCCATGGACGTGGGGCACATGCACAAATGGTATCTCATAACTTTTTATCACATTATTATGACTTAGTATTTATATAATTTTTAGTTCCCTGATTTCCTTTTTTTAAAGTTTCGGAAAAATTGCTTAGCAAATAGCAAGAAAATTTATGGTAACATATCAAAATCCAATAGACACAGGTCTTGAATACCTGTGAATTTATTTAGCTTGGAAGATTATTCTAAGAGGACCTAAATGCACCAGTGTAACTCATTCTACAATTTGAAATAAGTAAATTATGAGAAATCCTGCAGACAGTGTTTTCCTTTAGTTAGATACAAGCTATGTGCCCACTGGCAACTTTTGTTGCCACTCACAGAAATAAGCTCATGAACAAATAAATATTTATCCCAGGTAAAAAAAAAAAATGGTACAGGGTTACTCTAGCGACTTGAATAATTAAATAATCAATCTCTTTAAGCTAGTTCTTAATCCTCTGACATTCCTGGATAATAATGTTACACTGCTACCTTGTGGCGAGAGGTTAGAATTAACCATGACCATGACAACAATGGGCCCTAATTTCGTGGCGCAGCGCAGGGAGCGCAAGCCTGGCGCGCCCCGCACAGTGTTAAAGGGAAACTCCGTTTTTTTGACACCTGGACCTTATTTTTACAGGGTATCCGCGGGGTCTTAAAAAGTCTAAAAAAGTCTTAAATCCAACAATTTGGTTTTAAGGCCTTAAAAAGTCTAAATTTTCCCTAAAATCCCCCCAAAGGTCTAAAATACGATTTTGAAAGGTCTTAAAAAATCTACTGACGTTACTTTTATTTACAACATGCATAGACTTCAGTCTCGCTTTGAAATGTTGATTTTTTTTGAGGATGCAATAACGTAACTGTAAAGCGGAACTAATAGGCTACTCGTGCTGCCCGGTCAGAAGTTGTCGAACACCACCAACTATTGATGTGCGCGCGCAGCGATGTGTTGCCGGCCTTAGCATGGCAGCGGAGAACAACACAGTCAGACTTTTATACGGTAATTAAACACCAGTTCAATACTGGTAATAAGAACATTAGTGAGCTGTTCCAAAGTGTGTTCCCGGATTCAGAGATTGCAAAAACATTTAGGTGTGGTAAAGACAAGACGGCGTACATAGCGCGATCTGGATTAGCAGATTTACATCAAGAGAGACGTCATCTGCCAAGTTAAGGGCCCCTTCATGCTGATGCAGCAGTTTGACCTGCACGAGCGTTTCTGGGAAGGCGAGCGGGTCCAGTCAAGGTAGCTGGGTTCTGAGTTTATGGTGCATGCGACGGCTCAGAACTTGCTGAAACATGCCAAGGTAAGAAACATAACTCTGCATTTTTTCATGATTTTTTTTTCTTAACAGGACAAAAGTAAGAGAAAAAGACTCAGACAATAACTAAAACAATAACATTGTAATGGTCGGATTTAAGATAATTTGGGGATTTGTAGGGGGTATTTGGATTTGGAAAAACTTTTGGAGTGAGTAGAAAAGTTAAAAAAAAAAAAGAATTGGTTTAATTAAAATAAATTAACACTAAATTTAAATAAATATATAATATTTGGGAGCCGTCTGAGTTGCTCAACCAAAAAGCTCATAACAAATGATGTAGAGATTGAAAGAGTGTCTGAAATCAAATTTCTTATTGTGGTAATAGATGAGAAACTGGACTGGAAATCACACATTAACTACATCAAAGGAAAAATATCAGAGTCAGTTGCAATTTTATATAAAGTCCAATATTTCCTAAATAAATCTTCATTATACATTTTGTTCTGCTCCTTCGTACTCCCATTCATGAATTACTGGGTGAAAGTTTGGGGGAGCAATAATAATCAAACAAAACCACATACAGAGAACCAACAAACCAACTATTCATTGAACTTAATACATTATAATTTAAGGATCTGGTTAATAATAAAACTAGCCAAACTATGCATAAAGTTAAAAATCAGAAGTTACCAAAGATTTTTTCAACTGAGAAATGACAAACATCATCTTTGAGGAATTTTTATGTTAAAAAAAACAAACAGTAAGAACAAATATAACTTTACTGTGTCTCAATTAAAGGAGTTTCATAATGAAACAGCTGCAGAGATTAACTGAAATCATGTAAAACAATAGGAAGGTTTAAATTCATCTTTAAAGCTGAAATATTAAACAGATACAGATGGAAAAAGAACAAAGAAAATCAGTAACATCATGCTGTGTACCCAGTGATGCTTCATTACTGGCCTTGTTAGAAATTTGTTTTTGTTATTTGTCTGAGCTTGTTGCTTTTTGTTGTCAAATATATTATTGGCTATGACCTGAAGAGGCTTCAGGGTAAACTTAAGTTAGACTTTTTTTTAAAAGGAATAAGGGGTGGGACGAGATAAGTTTGTTACTTCTGCCTACACCCTTTACAAACTCTGTTTTTTTCTTCTTTGCAAAGATTAATGATAGTAGAAAAAAATGCTGTAATATTTGCATTTGCTGACTATTGTATTTTATTTTGCTGGATTTGTATATATGTGTATATATATATATATATATATATATATATATGTTTTTTTAATTTAAGTTTGACATAAACATTCATTCAAAATGTATATATTTATTTTCATCACAGGAGTGTGTGGACCAACTTCATCTCAGGAGCCTAGTGTCCATCTCCATGGATGGGCCCATTGTGAATTTAAAATTTTTGGAACTTTTCCAACAAGAGTATGCAGAACTGAATGGAGGTGCACAGCTTATTTCCGTAGGCAGCTGCGGACTGCACATATTGCATAATGTTTTTAAAAGTGGATTCACCATGTGGCAGCTGGACTAACTTTTGAGAGCCATGCACACCCTATTCCACAGCGTACCAGCAAGGAGAGAGGACTACAGCGCTGTCACAAAATCCACCAACTTCCCCTTACCATTTTGTGGTCATCTTGTCAAGAGCTCTGATAGTTCTTGTGTGCATGCCCACGCAGGCGCACACACACACACACACACACACACACACACAATGGCTGTTGGCTGTCGAGTGACCAATATTTTTTTTTATTCTGACTTCCAAACAAATCTTGGTTCACAACAGAGAGGTTTCTGGTGTTTTTATTTAGATGAAGTGTTATGTATGTCAATGTGAAAGAGCTGTGAATAAATTCCGGGCCTACAATTTCCCTTCAAGTCTTTTGGTCTTTTTTGCCGTTATCGACGTGAAATGGGTCTTAAATTGTATACATTATGGTCTTAAAATAGTCTTAAAAAGTCTTAAATTTGGCTTGTTGAAACCTGCAGAGACCCTGTTTTAGGTTTGTGCATGCTCATATACTCACTCAGACAAACACTGTGCAGCTCGGAGTCCTTCAGAAGTTATTTAGATCCAACCGATTTAGCCGCACTTAGCGGGGGCCACGGCAATGGAGCTTCAGCGCGGAACATAATCTCTGCAAAATCGCTCGTCTCTACCACAGCCCGGTTTGTCATTGCAGAGAAATCCTCCAGAGTAGTGAGACATATATTCCTGGATAGATCCATACGCTTGTCAGCCTGTTTCAAGTCCCACTCTGAGCAGCAAACACACTCCTCTTCTGTTGCTGTCCACAAGCGCACCACCAGTTCGCATTGAGTCGTGGACATGCTCCTGTTTGTTGTTCTCGAGCCAGCTGTTCGTCTCTCTCCCTCCGCATTCTTCTTTCATGGAGCTCCTCGTCAGTGTACTCAGACTCAAACCGGTCGTCGTAGTCTGACTCTTCGGCATCAGATAAATATTCTGCCAAGTTGCTCAGCAATGCCGGCTAAAAGTAAGTCAGCTGTACCTTTGTGTCGCGCGGCTATGACGTCATCAAAAGTTTGTTTACCAGGTCAGCTGACCCACCTGAAGATGGTAGACGAGCTGACTTTATGATAACACTGGCGATGGATGAAAAAATATAGCCGAAATGAGCGATTTTGCAGAGATTATGTTCCGCGCTGAAGCTCCATTGCCGTGGCAACATGCCAGAATATTTATCTGATGCCGAAGAGTCAGACTACGACGACCGGTTTGAGTCTGAGTACACGGACGAGGAGCTCCATGAAAGAAGAATGCGGAGGGAGAGACGAACAGCTGGCTCGAGAACAACAAACAGGAGCACGTCCACGACTCAATGCGAACTGGTGGTGCGCTTGTGGACAGTGTTCGCCTATAGCAACAGAGGAGGAGTGTGTTTGCTGCTCAGAGTGGGACTTGAAACCGGCTGACAAGCGTATGGATCTATCCAGGAATATATGTCTGACTACTCTGGAGGATTTCTCTGCAATGACAAACCGGGCTGTGGTAGAGACGAGCGATTTTGCAGAGATTATGTTCCTCGCCGAAGCTCCATTGCCGTGGCCCCCGCTAAGTGCGGCTAAATCGGTTGGATCTAAATAACTTCTGAAGGACTCCGAGCTGCACAGTGTTTGTCTGAGTGAGTATATGAGCATGCACAAACCTAAAAATAAGGTCCAGGTGTCAAAAAACCGGAGTTTCCCTTTACTGAGTTAGATAGGCCTATAGCCGTAACTACTTGAGCATATAATCATTTAAATAAAGCAAATAGGACTGACACAGTGGTGAAATCTACACAATAAACCAATAATTATTAAAGACTTACCCCAGCAATTTGAAGTTGAGTCTGTAGGAACAGCAGCACACACCTGCAGAGTGTCCAAACTCCAGAGTGAGTAACCGACATAGGCTACACCGCAAAATCCTAGAAAGGCGGTACGTTCTTGCGTATGCCCAGACTTCAAAATCCAAACCAGATGGTGATTTTTTAAGCTACATTTAATTAAGTAAAATAAGATTATCATGTTTTTTCACGATAAATGTTGAAATAACTTATATTTTATAAGTTGAGTTAAATAACAAATATTTCTATTAAAATATGGTTAATAAATATAAGCAATATTTACTAGGGGTCAAAATCACTTTTTTCAGTGTAGGTTTGGTTTTACATTAACAGTGTACTCATTGCTGTAATGTCTGAGTGTGCAGACTAATGTCTGAGCACACTCAGACATTACATCCTTTTTCTCCTGTTACAGTGGTTTGGCTGGGGCCCTTCCCTCTCCTCCTCCTGCTCTCCCCTCAGTCCAGTCCAGTTTTGGTTTTGGAGCTGTTTCTTGACCAGTCCTTTCTTTCCACATGTGTAACACACATCATCTGCAGTGAATGGTCTGCTTGGACCCTCTGCGTCCTCGTCCTCTTACATGCCATCTTCTCCCGCTGCTGCTTGTCTGTCACCTGGAGTGTTGTTCTTGACAGTTTTCAGCATGGTGAAGGCTGCATTGTGAACATCTGCTTTTTCATGCTTTCTTATCAGTTGCATGTGCTCATAGATGTGCACTGCATGTTTGAGGAGCTCTGCAAGATGAGCATCTTGAAAACTCAAACAGGAAGTTTTTCCATGGTCGCAGTCTCTGGTGTTAGTCCATTAAAAAAACACAGTTGTGGATCCTCACGCGCCCGCATGATTGCTCAGATCAGCTGGTTGGTGCAACTGATGAAACAGTCCTCAAGGTTTTTGAGCCGCACCTCAGGCAATGGACCTCCTGCTGTTAGCTCTTGCTTAATGTCCCCCTCCTGCACTAACGATGGCTTCTGCTTCTGCTCCATGCTGCTCTGCTGTGGCTTGTGGCTGTTGAGCTGAGGTGGACACATGGCAGTGGTTGGGGAGAAGCAGGGTAGGAGTTGAGGTTCAGGTCGACCTTTACCAACTGTGGAAGAGATACTGTAGATACAGGACAGAGCACAGACGGGCATTATCTGTTCCTTACATGTCAGACTAAACTAAAACATGCATGAGGCAGCAGTTTCTTTGTCTGATTTTTACATACATTAAATGCTGCTCTTTGCTGTTCCATCTCTTTTTGAATCTTCAATTGACACTTGTTCCTTTTTTTTATCTTCTTTTTTCTTCTTATTCAAGTATACTTTAATTCTACTTCTGTTGCCATTTAAATCGAAAGAAACCCCCTCTTTGGAAACCCCATTTCTTCATATCACTGTGGCATAAACTTTATCGTTTTCCCCCCATTTTTTTTTTTTGTCTTTCATGCACTTCTCATTCGGCAACGCAGGATCATGTCCCATTTTGCTTCTAGATCCCTTCCAGTGAGCGTCCTCACAGTTACTACGTGTCAAATTGTATGAAATTTTGCTTTTCCCACTTTATAGCCTCCCAGAGACTAAAGGCCTTGAACCTGAAGGGGTGTATTCCCCAATACCTGCCCAACACTGTAGCTGGATCTAACTCTTGCTCTCTCTACAGAGGCACAAAAAAAGAAGGTCCCAGACCTTCCCTGGTATTCCCCCAATACCTCAGCACCGCAGTCTTTGAATATGCCTGGAGCCTTGTCTAAATGAGAAGATACACTATGACAACCTCCCTTTTTTTAAAAAAAATTTTCCCCCAGAAATAGAGCATTTTTTTTGACTTACCCGACAACACAGTCGTTCTCTTTGATCTCAGCGGTGATGGTCCTCTTGCCTTAGACCAGTCAGTTTTCACTCTCTCTGAATAAGACAAGGTTTTGAGACTGAACCTTTTCCTTTTCTGGTTCAGGGTGATCAGCCCCTGGCTGTCTTGAGGCAGTTGGACAAATCACTCATGAAATCCCACTTCTGACACCACTTTGTTGAGGAAATTATGATCTGCTCATGGAGAGTCAAAAAACAAGACTGAAAAGTTAGCAACGCACCAAGTCTTTATTCTCATGAGAAGGAGACAATACAGAGAAGCACACGGCAGAGAGCAGTTCAGAGTATTGTCTCACTGACACAAATGTGACTCTGCCTTATATACTATCTCAAGGCGGCCTCTGGCTTTGGGAGGAGACAAAACATCACAGAACTCCTTATCAGCTGTAAATTGGGGTACAATAAAACAGATGGAGATCCTCCTCAGGAAATTACTTCGAGGTGTGACCTCCAGTGTTATTCCAGATGTCCTCCTGACCCCTGTGCCCAGAGGGGGAGTTTTACAGTGGGGGTGAAACAGGAGAGGTCATCAGGTCATTCACACAGCAGTACAGTTGAAGTTACAAAATTGATCAGGTAAATAAGAAATGTATGCAAAATTTCCACCACAAAGGCATGACAGCATTGTTTGGTTTCAGCCCTAGTACCATTTCTAAACTTAGGACCAGGTTTCTTGAGACTGGTAAAGTCAAAGACTGACTGCAAATAGACATCTGTTAGCAGCTCCATTTGTTAGGGACCCTGCTCTTCCACACGTCAGATAGTGGGATGTTTGAATGGAGGATTCTTAATACCAGACTGTGATTATCATTATTTATTGCATGGTCGGTACAAATAGACACAGATACATACAGTAGTGAGTAAATGAGTGGGTGTCTGTGAGTGAGGATCTCAGTTTCATGCTGTCTGAGTGAGGGTATCGCTCTCACTGCATGCTCCTCACTACATGCTCCCCACTACATACTCCTCACTGGTGATCACCAGGCATCTGAGGGATACCTATATAAGTGTTTGACATTCTTTACATGGTTGTGTCTGTTCTCTATACTGTACATGGTCAGGCTATTTTCTGGTTGCCAGACTTGTCTCTGTGGTTCTTCTGTACTCAGCATAGCTCATTAATCTGTATTGATTAATACATACATAAATTGAATTAATTGATACGTGACTTAAATTGATACACGATTTAAAAATTCATGCTATCAACATCCCAGGGAGACAACACCCCCAAAAGACCAGTTTTGCCACCTTGCTTCAATGAGGAACCAATGCTCTTCCCTGAGAAGAAAAGATTTTAGCCCTTTTTGGGGCACTACCCACACGTTTAACTGTATTGCTCATTCCACAAATGCGCAATCATTACAATTTGCACCTCACAATAAAGTCAGCCTGTGCATAAACCACTCTTGCTAGAGAGGCAAGAAAAAATCAAGAAACATTCCAGCATTGCACTGCTTAGTTCTTCATTTCATGAAGATATGTTATCATGCTTGTAATAAGATGTTACATTCAATGCTGCCACTAGAGTAGGTGGCATTAGATGGTAATCTCTGCACAAGCAGCCAAGTACTCAATTGATTTTTTATGACAGATTTGCCATTACAGAAATGTTGTACCCTTAAAACTGAATTAAATCAGGAAGATTGCAGTGATATAATCTCTTTAATTAGCACTCCACAAGCAGGATACCCCATAGTCTCTCACACCTTTATTAGATTTCATTATTGCTCAGTACAAGGGTTGGGTGTATATATATATATATATATGTATGTATATATATATATATATATATATATATATATATATATATATATATATATATATATGTATGTATATATATATATATATATGTATGTATATATATATATATATATATATATATATATATATATATATATATTTTTTATATATATTGATTTATAAAACATAGACATGCACTCTCTTATCTGCTCTATTTTGATGTTGTCATTTAATAAATGTCTGGGTGATTGTATGTGTGCAACAGAAATTTGCCAAGGGCCAGACCCTTCTGGACATGGTGTGTGGCCATCTAAACCTTCTGGAGAGAGACTACTTTGGCTTGACTTTCCAGGACACAGACAATTCCAAGGTCAGACAAACACACATAATACACACACACAACAACAGTGTGTTAACTGATGATATAAACAACAACTTATGTTAACTGATATATTCATATCTAAAAATTAGACAAGCTTCGACAGAACTGTTAGTTTGTAACACTAAATCTCCATATTTTTTGTGTGAATTTGGAGTGATGGTAAGACAACATTTGTAGGCTATGTTGGTTTGAATTTAGTTGCACTTCAAACATTTAACTGTTCAGTAATTCAATAATTAAAAACATTGTTGCATGGTAAAAGAGTGAATTATACTATTCATTCAAACCAGATGTTTTGACCCACTCATAGAGGTCACAACATTTCCGATCAATTTTATTAAAAGAAAACAAAAGCACAGGCCAAAGGTGAGGCAGTCTTCTGCAGCTCCTGCAGTCCAGAGGGGCAAAGAGAGTATGAGCAGGCTGAGCCAGCATAGCCTTTATGCCTTTCAGTCAGCTGCTTAGCAGTCAGTCTGGGGTAAGTGCCTTCAAGGTACATGTAGCTCTCACCTGCTCTGAAACAAAGGAAATGCAGCAGTAGCACTTTGCAAAGCCCTGCCTCTAGGTGGGGCCAAACTCCATAACCAAAAGATCAAAAAATGGCCCTACTGCTGCTTTTACATGTTAATCTTTAATAAGACTAATTCTACATAGAAGTGCTCCTATAACCATACCTCCACCATGGCTATCCCAACACTGTTGTACAAGTTCTAGTAAAAAATGTGGAAAAGCTCTATTTTGACATTATGTCAAATACTTAAAAGAAATCCTGGATTCATTATCAGTTTTGGATCACCAAAATGTAATCAGTTTACCCCTGTGCCATGACCAACATAAGCTGAAAATGTCATCCAAAATTGGTTGAGTAGTTGAGTCTGTCTTAAAAGTGTCCAACTTTCCCTGGAAAGTTAATCAGAATCGGTGTATTACTTTTTGAGATATCCTGTTCACAATCTAACAAACAAAGAAACTAAAAATACTGGCATACCATAACCACTTTGTGACACAGGACTTTAATAATTCACTGTCCTGTGAGGGAGGTTAGTCATACCCATGCAAAGAATGGCCACTTAAACACATGCAACAGTATTTCAGTCATGAATGATTTTGTTGGCCTATCTGTTACTAACAGATTTAATAACTTGTGAAATACTTTAAATTAGATTGATTTAGGTTTCATTAAAGCAGTGCTTATTGTTTACTTTCTTGCCCATTTTAAGCCATTTTGTGTCATTTTAGTTGTGTTTGGGAGAGAGAGATTGTTTGACATTTCCAATTTTTGAGCCAGGACTGTTTATAAAATGTGCCTGTTGATCTGTGCTACGTTGGTAATACTCTGATACCTCTGTTTTATTCTTTTGCTTTATAGTGTAGACAATAAACCTTATTTTCATTACACAATTGTGTTTCTTGTGTCACATATTCAAACTATAATATCGTTTGGAATCTGAAAAGACTTCTGTTGGGCAAGTTAAAGAAAATAACATACTGATTTTGATAACCTTAAATCATTGTGGATCTAGAAACCTGCCAGGCAGATGAAGTATGAAATGTTCAGGTATATAAATGTGAAATTCATGATTATAAAAAATAATCAAATTTCCATTTCATTCATATATATTAAACATAAAAGTTTGAAAATACAGAGATTACTTGATATCAGATAGAACTTTTTTAAATCTGAAAATATTTTTAATTCAAATGTAATAAAATGAATAGTAAATTTTCAATATGTCAACCAGTCTCAAATCCACCCTAACTATTTTTCCTTGGTTTTATTAAATTGCTGGTCATAGGTTACCCTTATAACCAAGCTTTAACATTTAGAGAGGTTTTGACTTTTTTATGTGACAAAACTGTATGCCCTTTTAAAGTATCTCCCAGGCTTCACAGTCCACCATAAAAGCTTGAGTGATGTTAAAGGTGCTATGAGGAGAATCTATTTCCGAAGACATAAAGACTCTGCTACCCATCGGCGACTGACGTAATGCTGCGTTCCAGTAACCTCGGAACTGGGAGTGACATCATCTCCGACTTATCAACGTTCCAGTTAAAGTCGTAAAAAAACATGCCGATCTACCAGGCTATTGTTAGCTGTTGTAAGCACACCCTGGGTTGTTGTTCACAAATATCACATAAAGAATGTGATTATCACTATGGCAGCATTTTTGTAAATATAAGTCTAATGTATAGAGCTGATCTAGAGCACCACACCCCACTCAGAAGTGCAAATAAATTGATTATTACAGGAGCTAAATAACTGTTCACACTGGGGGCATCCATCTTCGATTGTCAACTCAGGGTTGGCGAGGTTTCACCAAGTTCCCAGCTGGAAATTCCGACTTCAGGGGACGTTCCAGTTGCAGTTTCCTACTCGGAACCTGGAAATTCCTACTTCTGACTACAACTGGAACGTACCAAGAGACGTGACCCAAGCCAAAGCACGTGTTTGTTGTGATGCTAATAAATGCAGCTCAGTACTCTGCATTGCTTTACAACTTCTTTTTTCAACAACTTACAGGATGCAAAGCGATGAGGGAATATACCTCTTTCTAGTTACGTAGCGGTAGTTTTTGATGTGTGACAACAAGCAATTTCTGGAATACTTAGTATTGTAGTTTTGTAGCCAGCTGTCCAACCACTTAGCTAAGGAATAGCATTTATAGATAACCTATTTTGATGTTATAAAACTCATCTTAAAGTGTGTATTTCGATCAGGCATATATGTAAAAGTGAGACTTTTTTGTAATTACTTAGAAACTCCTCATAGCCTCTTTAAGCAGCGAGAGCTAAGGTCATCTGGGCATCTGAGATTTCTGTTCCCAATACTGATACTTTGAGTGAATCCTTCCCCCACTCTCTTGTAAGAATATATTTGCTGCTGGTCAAAAGAGAGATTTAATAAGTGAGCAGCTGCCAGGAAGTAGGTGTATTAAGAGAAGCTTCAAAAATATTGAATGTGGGTGACTTTTCTGGAGTTGAACACCTTACAAGAGACTGTCTTTCTTACTGTCCTTAGAATTGGCTGGATCCCTCCAAAGAGATTAAGAAGCAGATTCGGGGTAGGTAAAGTAGACTGAAACACACATGAATTTCATACTGCATTTGAATTTGTGGTGATTGGAGACACTATGATGGTGGTTCTTCAACAGTTGGCTCCTGGATCTTTGGATTTTCTGTCAAGTTCTACCCTCCAGATCCATCTGTGCTTATTGAAGACATCACAAGGTGAGTCTATATGCATAAACAAGAAATTATAAATTCATCGATCAATCAACCTTTATTTATAAAGCACTTTCATTCAAGAAAATGTGGCAAGAACAGACAGATATATTAAAAGAAGTATGATCCAAACCCACTCCACCCAACCTCCTTTTCCATCCACCCTGCAGTCCATAAATAGAATTGGTAAAATGCATCGATCGTATGAGGTTTACCAAGTTACACAAAGAGGAAACACCATCTTAAAAGTTTAAAATGAGTAAACACTTGAGGTAAGGTAAAAGTGTAAAATTAAAAATATCAAATAGATTAAAATAAATTACAATGAATTAAAAAAATAAGAAATTAATAGAAGGGTGATGTAATGAGAATATGGGCTCTAATTTCGTGGCGCAGCACAGGGGGCGCAAGCCTGGCACACCCCGCAAATTAACCGCGCAGTGTTAATTTTGTCCGGCGCACCGCCGTACGCTGCCAATTTGACAATTTGGTAGACCGTCTGCGCAGAGATGGGTGTGACAGCGCACCAGGGGGAGGTGTCAGCAAATTCATGTTGGCGCAGTGACAATTTCGTGCCAAAAACAGTGCAGAAAGTGCGCTGAAAGCTCGCCTGCTCCAACCTGGTCTATTCTCGGCGCAAGGCGAAGCACACCCTCCGCAGCTGTAATTTGGTGACAGGCGCACATGTGCGCACACGTCAACAAAGCCTCAAAGGCAGGTTTCCAGAGTGTCAGGTGCATTTTAAACCAATAAACAATCACGGTAATCAATATTTAATGTGACCGCCTGAACCAGCATATACATTTGTATCTATATTAATTGTCCCGTCACAGCTGATGTCGGATTAAAGCCGTTTGTCATGATGGAAACTTAACCTGACGGCATCTGGAAGTTTGATGCACATCTTACAAGTCAACAATAAACAGCCTTAACATCTGATACTGAGTATATATCTGGCTTCTCTCATTTCATTAAATTCAAAGAAAAGAGGGAGAAAAAAGACAAAGAAAAAAGAGAGAAAATAAATGTATGTCACTCAGGATTTACCCGTGATTTCCCATATTCCTCTGTTTTAGTCTTTATTTTTAACGTGATCTAAAAAGATGGAGTACATTATTGTAAGGAGGATGAGGCGGAGACACCGGGATAGTATACAGCATATCACTAAAGGCTCTGGTATTTGGCGATGACAAACCAGGAATGCAGGTGGATCAAAAGTATTCTGAATGGATAAGCCAGCTGCTGTGGAACTGTCTCTTAATTTTGTACTCCTATAATGACAAAGGAACAGATTACATCTGTCCCGGGAGCTGGCCCACACGGTGACGCGCTTCGTGGCCTCAGATGCGCGCCCCGATGGCCAGTCCATTCTCCCAGCTGCTGAAGTGACAGCAGCTCTGATCGTCTCCGCTGGAGATCATTCTCCAGCGGAGACGGTCAGAGCAGCGGGGATCATTCAGACCAATCAGACGCTGTGCCTCGCCCGCAGCGCATTTAAAGGCAAGGAGAGGCGGTCATTTGATTAGTGAAGACAGCGCTCGGCTGTGTTAAACCCACTCACGGCTTTTCTCCTCCTACTCTGGCATTTGCGCCGAGGGGCAGAGACGTGGGCGTGGACTCCTCTGCGCCCCTCTGCGCTCCTCTGCGCCTTGAGCTCGCCTCTCTTGGCACTGCAGGAAACTTGCAAAGTGCGCCGATCACACCCTGTGCGCACGGCTAAGGCCGGAGCAGGGCAGGTGCGCCTGGTCTACGAAATTAGAGCCCTATATCTTTAAAAGGTCATGGACATATGTTTAAACAGGGAAATAAAACACTGAAGAAGAACGTGTGGAAATATGATAAAACGAGAGGATAAGTTACTAAATATAATTCTGATGATATTCAGATGGGGGTTAGGCTCTATCTGATTCTACAGAATAATTTACAACCTCAGTTGCTTAAACAGATAAAGATGAGTACATTAGATTCAGGTAAAAGCAAAACTAAAGAAGTAGTTCTGGAGTTTGCTGTTAAATCATTAACATTAGATACAGCCCTTGGGTCTTTAGGTGACTGTTCCATAGGTGGGAGCCATAGTAATAAAAAGATTACTCCCTGACTCTCCAATGGTCTACTTTCAGACCTCTGTTTATTTGGACTGCAAACCTTGTCACATCCTTGTGGCCTGGAAGTAATGTCTCCAACTCTCCTGTCTGCATTGTGGGTTCAAACCCCAGCAGATCAAAATCGTAATATACTCTGTTCCTGTTGCCGAAGTGTTCCACTGCCTCATGGCTCAGAAGTGTCGTCACTGACTGTCCCCTGGGGACCCGGGTTTAAAACTTGCCCAGTACATGTGCTTTTTCCTGTGCTAAATCAATACAGTTTATTATTCCATCTGCTGGCTGCTTTGCATCTAGGTTCTTACTGTGTCTGGACATGACACTGAGAAAATCTCACTATCATTTTAGTATGAATTAAATAATAGTTTTGCCATCATGTCCAGGGTTGCCCCTAAATCTTGATAAGCCTGGTGGTGGGGCCGCAACGGAAGCCCCGCTGGTGAGCCATTGGCAGCCCATCGGTAGCATGCATGTTCTTGTTTAACACACTGGTAAAAGTTGGTAGAAATTGGAAATTATGACTATGTTGCAGGGCCAGTTCACATGCAGCAGTTTCCGGCCTTGTGTGATCAGGGAGGAAAAACTAAAATCATCTTGTGACCCCATCTTATACAATTGGAGAAAACTCCAGTCTCCCCTAAAATCAATATAAATAAATGCTTGATAGGCCTGTGCTCAAAATATCAATACAGCAAAATATCGTCATGCACTTCTTGGAGATACGTGTATCGATATGGATTTTACAGAATCGATATGGCCTCAATGTTTGAACAGTTGTTGTAAATACACTTAAGGTACTGTTAAAAATGGCACAGTTCAAAGTAGAAGCCAAGCCACATGATAAAACACATCTTCAAAATTTAAACTTCAGTCTATGGTGACCTGAATTAAAGTTCTTAAGTTAAATAATTATTTAAAACTCATGCTTGTTCTTTTTCTTCTTGTAATAAAACAAAAGTTGCTGGAAATTCTGTTAGAAGCACAGTCAGTGTTCACAATTTATGTGTATTGGGATACGTATCGTATCGTGGCCTCAGTATCGGGATACGTATCGAATCGTGGGGTTGCTGGAAATACCCAGCCCTAATGGTAGAGAACCTATAGTAATTTGAATGACTAGTGTTTGATTCTTTTCTTCCATAAAAACTTGAGAGAAAATACTGTAGTCTTTTTAGTTATGGACAGAGTCAGACCGTTCCACACAGACCTGAAGGTGTGTGCTTGTCAGGACACACGGCTGTGCTGTGAAGGAGCACACGGCGGTGTCCGCTTGTTCATTTATGAATCATATTGAACTCCGTTTGCTCTCACGTCTGTGTCTGTCTGTTATCACTGCCCTGCTCAACTTTTCTCTTATTTTGGGAGCTCAGAGGGGCATAATATGTGCTCTTTCTCTGTGGCTGGATGTGTGCCTGTTGTCCTGATCAGAAAGGAGAGGCTAACGAACAGTTTATGTCATGTTGATAAATAATAAACTGCTTTTCAAGGAACAAGATGGCAGCTGGTTGGAAGCTCTGTGCTGATCAGCTCTAACAATCTACTGAATATCATGGAAAATACTCAACATCCGAGAGATTAATTAAGTCTCTAAACTTCACAAAGAAGTTTTGATCCAGTTTGCAGGGTCATTTTTTGTTATTTTTGGAGTTTTTTGTTTTTTCATGACATGTGCTCTGCAGTCATCATCACTGGATTACCTGGAACCTCAGAGTCTTTTGTTTTTTCTGAACTGAGCTTTTCAAAGAACTTCTACTGATGAAAAAGAAACATGACAACTAAGAAGTTATCAGAAGACATGGAAGAAGTTAAAAAGTCCCTTAACTTCATGTCAGAGGAGCTGAGCAAGGTGGTAAAACAACAGGTGGGCCTACTGGATTTAATCGATGAAGTCAGACAACTAAAGGCTGTGATAAAAGAGAAAGACAGGAAGCTTGAAGAGCTGGAGAGAAGAGTAGAAGTCCTGGAACAGTATACAAGAATGGAAGACCTGGTGATATCTGGTTTGGAGACAACCAGATATCACCTGGTTGCGATCCTACGCACGGATCACAGCAGGTGACAAGGAGGGGGAGGACGCACAAAGAGGTGAAAAACTTTTACTTGAGCAGCAAGTCATTAGATTTTTTCATGATAAAGGCATCCCCTTGGATAGTAAAAATATAGCTGCATGTCACACTATCCCACAAAAACAAAACAAGAAGCCAACTATCATAATCAAACTTGTGAACAGAAAACATAAAATCGAGGTGCTAAAGCTTGCAAAGAAACTGAAGGGAACAGGAGTATATGTGAACGAGCATCTCACAAAGAGAAATGCTGAAATTGCCCGGCAGCCAAGACTCCTGAAGAAGGAAAAGCGCATTCAAGACACCTGGACAAGGAACTGTAAGATATTCATAAGACTCAATGGTACACCAGAACAGGCCAAAGTTGTTGTGGTCAGAGATAAAGGATCTTGAGAGATATAAATGAAAAAAAAAAAAAAAAGATTAATTATTGGAGAAATGTCTTTTTTGTTTATTTGTTTATTTGTTTATTTGTATGATGTTATCAGTGTGATTTATGTGGGAAATAGTACTTAGGCATGATACTGCGTGAACAAACAAAGTTAAAATCTTTTGATTTTCAAGATCACAGGTTTTATGAATAAGAAAATGGCATTGACCCAGACATCTACTTCTATCAGAATGTTAATATGACCTGTGAATATTATTCTGAGGAAGAGTTAAATACTAAAATTACGGGTTTTTCATTGATCCACTTTAACAGCAGGAGTCTTTACAGTAACTATGCCAAAATTAAAGACTGTCTTAAACAGTTCCAGGAAAAGTTTACTGTTGTTGCAATTTCAGAGACTTGGTTGAGTAATGATAAAGAACTGGTGGATGGACTAGAGGGATATGAAATGCTTTGGCAAAACAGAGTGAATAGAAGGGGAGGGGGTGTTGCTATATTTGTAGTTTTGGGTTGCAAATGTAAAGTTATTAGCAATATGACAACTGTAATTGATAATCTGATGGAATGTTTGACCATTGAAATTCAGGTAGAAGGAGGCAAAAATATATCCGTTAGCTGCATTTATCGCACACCAGGATCCTGCATTGATCATTTTAACACAAAGATTTTGGAAATATTTGAAAAACATAAAGAGAAGGTGACTTTTGTTTGTGGTGACTTTAACATTGACCTACTAAAGTCAAATGATCATACGAAAACTGCCGAATTTATTGATTCTATGTTTAGTTTGGGTTTCTATCCATTGATCTTAAAGCCCAGCAGGATTACTAAGGACAGTGCTACTTTGATTGATAATATTTTTGTAAATGTAACTGATGGGAAGATAAATAGTGGTCTCTTGGTGACAGATGTAAGTGATCATTTGCCTGTTTTTGCAGTTCTTGAAAGGAACAATAAGCTTGATTTTCTAGAGAAAATTCAAACTCATTATTCAGGCAGAGTGAAAACACCAGAAGCAATCGCAGCTTTTAAAACGGGATTGGCTAATCATGATTGGCAGGAAGTTTATGTGGAGGACACGGATGATGCTTACAATGCATTTTTGGATACATTTTTGACGCTTTATGACAGATATTGTCCAGTGAAAAAGTTGACACAAAACTCTAAAAAGAGGAATAAATCATGGTTAACAAAAGGACTGGAGAAGGCCTGTAAAAAGAAAAACAAGCTATATAAGGAATTTTTGAATCATCCAACAAAGGAAAAGGAGGATACGTATAAAAAATTTAGAAACAGACTGACAGCTATTTTGCGATGTCAAAAGAAGATGTATTATGAACAATTGCTTCAAAAATATAAAAGGAATATTAAGGCTACCTGGAGTGTATTGAATAAGGTGATCAAAAATCGTAATGACAGGTGTTATCCAAAAAAAATTGTTAAAAGTGACAATTCATTAACTGAGGATATTGAGAGCATGGTTAATGAGTTTAGTGATTACTTTGTTAATGTAGGTCCTAATTTAGCAAAAGAGATTCCCCTTATAGGTGGAAAAGAGGAAACCTTTAATTTAACTCTGAATAAATGTAACACAATGTTTCTTGGGGGAGTTTGTGAAAGTGACATTTTAGAAATAGTAAATGAATTTAAGAGAAAAAAATCTACTGACTGCCATGACCTAAATATGTCACTTATAAAAGAGGTTATTTTTTGTGTCCTTGAGCCATTAACATATGTCTGTAACCAATCTTTTCAAAGTGGTATTTTTCCAGATAAAATGAAAACAGCCAAAGTGATCCCAATCTATAAAAATGGAGACAAGCAAGTTGTGTCAAATTACAGACCAGTTTCTTTACTGCCTCAATTTTCTAAAATTCTCGAGAAATTGTTTGTAAAGAGATTAGATTCCTTTATTAAAAAATATGATTTATTGAATGACTGTCAGCATGGGTTTAGGAGGAATCGCTCAACATCATTAGCTGTGATAGAATTTGTTGAAAATATTGCAACAGTTGTAGATAATAAGCAGTTTGGAGTTGGTGTGTTTATTGATTTACGTAAAGCATTTGATACTATAGATCAGGGGTTCTCAATTAGAAATGTAAAAGGTCCAGAAAATAAAATTTGAGGAAGTCAAGGGTCCACAGCCATGTGTGCTGTCAAAATTTTGGCCTTTTTTTAAACTATTTTTCATGTTGTTGTTTTTTTTTTAATTTTCTTTGTAGTTTTAGGCTGGATGTACCTTACAGTAATAATCAGGGGTTACTGGAAGGCACAAAAACATGTATCTTCAGTATCACACTGATATTCTTTCCTACTTAGTACTACTCAATAAGATAAAAATAAATAAATAACAACGTTCACTTAAGGTGAATCAAGCAAGACAGTCTTGAGAATTCAAATATTCATCACATCTCAAAAGTAAAACAAAGTGCCCCTTTCCTTTTAGCTAAAATAATATAACTAAACCCTCAAACTGTTCTCTGGTAAAAATCTGTCAAAATCTCAGTCATTAAGGTGGAAAAAAAAAACTATGGCACATTCATTAAAGATTTTGGGGGGCACTCTCTATCAAAATCGTGGTGGCGCTTCTCATAATGATGTTTAAATTTTCACTTTTTATCAGAGCAACAGTACTTTCGCACGGAAGACACATTGGCTTTGTGCTCGAAGGAGGTAAGATAAACATATTTGTCGGTCCATTCGTCATTAAACCAGCGATTTTCAGTGTCCACCTCTCTCTTACTTGCCATTTTGAGTTTGGGTACCGGTTATGTGCGACGCTGCTGCATGGGAATGACAGCCCATAATGCAAGCGTGAGCGCGCGCCCAGTCTCACACACACACACACACACACACACACACACACACACCCACACCTACACACACACACACACACACATACTCGCTCTCTCTCTCTTGCGCGTGCTCTCTCTCTCTTTCTCTACTCTCGCGGCCGGTCATGAACTCGGGTCAGTCAGTCAGAGAGAGAGGCGTGCTGTGGGTTTTTTTCTGTCCTTGGTCCACAAAGAGGTGGTCCGCGGTCCGGATGCGGACCGGGGTCCGCCTATTGCGGACCTAGGCTGTAGATCATTCTTTGCTTTTCCAGAAATGTGAACAGTATGGTATAAGCGGTATAGCACATCTTTGGTTGTGAAGTTACTTAGATAATAGGATTCAGTATGTGAGCATTGATGATATTAAATCTCATTTGAAACATGTAACCTGTGGAGTTCCACAAGGCTCAGTGTTGGGACCAAAGTTATTTATTCTATATATAAATTATATTTGTACAGTAAGTAATACATTGAAATATGTTATGTTTGCAGATGACACTAATTTATTTTGTTCTGGAGGGAACATAAAGGAGTTGTTAAAAACTGTAGAAATAGAATTGATGAAGTCAAACAAATGGTTTGCTTTAAATAAGCTATCACTAAATGAAAGTAAAACTAAATTTATGTTGTTTGGTGGTAAAAGGACTAACACTGAGGTAAAACTGAATTTAAATAATGTTGAAATTGAAAGGGTATATGAAACTAAGTTTTTGGGAGTAATTATAGATGATAAAGTTTGTTGGAAGCCTCACATAAAGTATGTAAAACAGAAATTATCCAAGTCTATTTCAATTCTCTACAGAACAAGATATTTACTGAATAAGAAATGCCTTCATTTACTGTACATTTCACTTGTGATGCCTTATTTGACATACTGTGCTGAAATTTTGGGAAATGCATATAAAACGAACCTAGATCCAATAATTAAACTACAGAAAAGAGCTATTAGGTTAATAAATGAAGTTGGGTACTGTGATCCTAAAAATCAGCTTTTTATAAGATCACAAGCATTAAAATTTATGGACCTTGTATATTTAAAAACATTAGAGATTATGTTTCGAGTAGTAAACAAGACAATTCCTATTTCAATTCAAAAAATGTTTAAGCTAAGGCAGGGCATTTATAATTTAAGGCGGTTGCTCATGTTTGAAACTCACAAAGTCAGAACTAATCTCAAATACAGATGTGTGTCAGTTTTTGGTGTAAAGTTATGGAATGAACTAAATAATGAAATAAAGATGTGTAATTCTATATTTGTCTTTAAGAAGACTTTAAAATGTAAAATTATCAAAGGCTACAACAAAATTTAATTGAATTTGATATTTCAGTTTAAGCCATATGTTTTGAAATAATGTACAAGTACTGATGTTTATTGTGAATTATTCAAGTATTCCTATGGTGGAACAGGGTAGGCTAAAATAAGCCTTGGGGCTTCAGCCTTTCCCTTTTTCGGTTGCTGTCTGTTTTCTTTTAACAATGATTTTATTGTTTTGTTTTGTTTTTTTGAAACCGAATAAAGCATTCATTCATTCATTCATTCATTCATTCATGTTATCAATACATTAGTAAACATACATGTAGCTGTACATGTCATGGACCAATGATACATTTAATTTAATCTGCATTAAAAAATGAGATCTTGCAACATCATCCCAAGCAAGTGGACTTTTCTTGCAGGTTGTCATCTCTCAGATGGACACAGAAAGGTTTTTACAGTATCAACAGTTAGATAATATTCTGACAAGGACACATCGCTGTGTCGCCCGGAGCTGGGGCTGGGCTTGAGTCTGCATCCTCCCGATCACTGACCAAGCGCACTAACCAACTGTGCCACCGACGCCCTTGCGTGTGGGGAAAAAAGTGTCAAAAAACATGAGACTCCTTTTTCTAAAATAGGAGGGGCATGGAAGGACAGGATGCATATATTTTATAATGTCAGAAACAGGCTGCAAGGGAAAAGCCTCACTGCCTGCCTGAACATTAAAATAATTCATGCACAAGTTATTTGTTTTATCGGACAGAATGCTTCCCCTCCATTGACAAGTTTTCTGTCACTCTATAGTTCTGTTAAACTCTTGTAGTTGGAACTCTTACGTGGAGAAGTTCTGCTCTCCTGTGACCAAAAACAAACCTCACTGAGGGAACGACAGAACCAAGAAGGACATTGAGATGAAAGACAGAAAAAAAGCACTGATGCTGCGCGAAAATCAAACCGAAATGGACAGTCTTGTTCACTTAAAGAACGGATTTCTGACATTTTGGTCCATTGTTTGCTCATCAGGAGGATGATTTATCAGAATTTTATCTAAATGTGGATTCACTGTAAAAACCTTTCTGTGTCCATCTGTGAGATGACAACCTGCGAGGAAAAGCCCACCTGCTTGGGATAAAATTGGAAGATCTCATTTTTTTAATGCAGATTAAATTAAATGCATCATTGGTCAATGACATGGACAGCTACATGTATGTTAACTAATGTACTGGTAACACGACATAAACTGTTCGTTAGCCTCTCCTTTCTGATCAGGACAACAGGCACACATCCAGCCACAGTGAAAGAGCACACATTACGCCCCTCTGAGCTCCCAAAATAAGAGAAAAGTTGAGCAGGGCAGTGATAGAACAGACAGACACGGACGTGAGAGCAAACAGAGTTCAATATGATTCATAAATGAATAAGCGGACACCACCATGTGCTGTAAAGGAGCCAAAAAAAGGTAATGTTTCTGAACTGACCGAATACATTTGATTTTGTTTCCCGTGTAATCACTCATATTCAGAAATTTGCTCTTGTGCCAAGGTAAGGCTCACTGTTTCATCTATACTAAGGTGGTAAGACCTTAATCTCTTATGTCAGTTTGCTTTCTGTTATATAATTTTCAAAATCTCTAAACAGAAACTTTGCACAATCATACTGGCTTTCATAATTGTTCACTTAAATTTGGTCTATCCTGACTGAAATGAAGCTTAGTCAAAGTTAAGCAGGAAGACCTGTACTCATTCAATCATCTTATTAATACCTGCACAGTTGACTCATTGGCGGATAGGGGGCTTACACTCAATTAAGCACTGAGCCAACTAGATTCTGCCACCGTCTGCCTAATCATCCTGCTGCTGTCTTATTTTTAAATAGTGTCATTGCTCTTCTGCAGTCAGTGTGGTGGTGTTGTGCTGTGTGATCTGAGCAACCCTCCTGTACCCCAGCCACTTCCAGTGGTCTAATCAGTGTCCAGGTCTAACTTATCAGAATTTCAGCCCCTCACCACAGCAGCACCTCAACCAATGTATCAGGATCCCAGCAAGTCTACTACTCATCCTATCTTCAATTGCTCCCCACCACCAGTGTCTAGACTCCAAGGGGGTATCCTTACTTGCATTCACCCTCAGTACCTCAGTACCTCTGAATTACAACATGTCAGGGACCAATCAGCAAATAGATTCTAACTACAGAGACTTTGCACATTTTCAGTCATACCAACTTGTATAAATAATTGTTCACTCAATTCTGGCCTCTCCTGATTTAATTATTATTTTATTAACTGTACAGGATAGGCATGGCACAATGACTACCAGTCACTTATTTAACCCTTAAAAGATCCTTGAAAAAAACGTACACATTTGATCCTCGGGACCAAATCGGCCCCCATCCTAAAAATTTATTCATATATTTTTCCACTTTAAATATGACTTGAGCCTGAAAAATACTTATCAAGTTTTAATTATGTTATGGGGTTTTTAACCCTTTAAATGCCAGTATGTTTACCAAAAAACACTGTTTTTATCTCAAAAAAATCAAAAAACATCAATAATTTCCAAAATATACATTTCAATGGCAGTTAGCTCATAATTTCTATTAGGCCCAGGGATGGGTCAATGATTGGCAGAAACAATGATTTTGATGCATTGATCATTTTCTGCATAGTCAGATTGAAAAAAGAATTCAAGCATTGACCTAATTGGTCCCCTTTCCATAAAGTGCTATAAAAGTATTATTTATTAATATTTTTTGCACTTTTAACGAATTAGCCTTTTAAAACTACTGAGCCTGAATTACTTATATGAAGTTTCAACTATATTATGGGATTTGTAACCTTTTAAATGTTATTGTGTTAAGTGTGGGCCGGCAGGATCAAGATGTGCGCCAGGTAGATGTAGGAGAGGGCTGCCATGGAGGAGTGTTGCCCAGGGGGAGTGCTGTTCCCCTTGGCCCTGGTGGGGCCAGACCTGGGGAGCTGGTTCCTGGGGGTGATGGAGGGGCGTTGGGCTGAGATTGATGGGGGAGGGGATCTGAAAGAGGGGGTTTGAAGTAATAAGAGTTGGAGCTCCAACAGCCAGGTGGGAAAATGTGAGTGTGAGAAGCCCAGCAGAGGGCCTTCTCAGGGGGGCTTCTCCTGGAGCAATGGCCCCTCTGCCTGGCTCTGGATTTCTGCTGAGGCACAGCACTGTGGGCTGGGCTGGTTAGGCTGAGGCTAGGATTCAGGATGATGAGGTCTGACACCCAGAGGGGTTAGGCTGAAGGAAATAAGAGTCAGGAGCTCCAGCAGCCTGGAGGGGAGACATGAATGAGAGAAGCCCAGTAGGGGGGCTTCTCCTGGAGCAATGTTCCCTCTGCCTTCCTCTGGATGTGTGCTGGGGCATAGCACTGTGGGCTGGGCTGATTGGATGTAAGGTGGGCTATTGGGATAAGACTTGGGCTAAGGTTTAAGGTGATGGTGATGGAGTCTGACACCTGGAGGGGTTATGCTAGAGGAAACAAGAGTCAGGATCCCCAGCAGCCAGAAGGGGAGATTTGAGTGAGAGTAACCCAGCAAAGGCTGCCCTCTGGGGCACCAACAATCCCCCTCAGGCCCTAGTGTCATCAGGGAGGGGAGGAGAGAAACAAAAGAAAAACCCCTACACACACACAAGGAGAGACAACAGGGAGTATGTGCGCCGCATGCAGGGCAAGATCTCAAGGGGCCTGCCCCTGGAGCAAGCTGCCCCCCAAGGGCACATCTAAACCCCTTTCCTGGCCCTCATATACCCCTTTTCCACCAAGCTGGTCCCAGGGCTGGTTCGGAGCTAGAGCCAGCTTAGCACCAGTTCTTTGGTTTTCCACAGACTAAGCACCGGTTGCTGGCTCTCAAAACCGGTGCTTGGCAAGCACCAACTCTTTGCTGGGCCAGCAGAAAGAACCAGGTTACGTCGGGGCTACGCTACGCTAGGGGTGGGGGCGGGATTAGCGGAGTAAAAACACAGAAGAGAGCCATTTTTAAAAAGACGAGGTTGGAGTAAGCGAAAAACAGATAGAAAAGAATATATAAATATATACATATATATATATATATATATATATATATATATATATATATATATATATATATAGATATAGATATATAGATATATATATATATATATATGAAGAATATATAAAGAAAGAATATAGGGACCAGAAGACTGATCTGGGCCGTAGTGGCAATGGTCGGCCACGTTTTAACAGCCCTCATTACAAAATGCTCGATGCTGTTCTCCGGGACCGACCGACATGCAGCGCTACCGGGGCATTGAATTTGGCCACAGCCATGCTGGAGTCTATGCAGGAGAACACAACCATGGAGCAAACCTCCACAGAGCCAGGTAAGTTTATTGTTTTGTTTATTGTTGTTCGCTAGCTGTTATGGGAAACTGGCGTGACGTATACAGACGTATACATTGACGTGCTGACGTAGCTCTCTGGCCGGCACCCGTTTGTGGAAAAGCAAACGGTTCTTAACCGGTTCGCTCTTGAACCAATTGTGAACCGGCTCTAGCACCAGCACTAGCACCAGCCCTGGAACCAGCTTGGTGGAAAAGGGGTAATATTCAGGCTGATTGAAACCAAGTCTTTATCACAAGTTCAAGGGGGCCTCACGAGTCGGGACATTCAATTCTAGCCTCCGGGCTCACACACACATTATACACATAAATTATCTTACTCGCAAAAAACCTTTGTAGGAAACAGTAAAAAATGGTGAAATGTGACTTCATGATTTAGATATGAAAAAATGGCTTTATCTGGTGGACAAATGTAAAAATAACTAGAAAGGTTCCGCCTCAAAATGAAATTTTAACATCAAGGAATGCATTTCTTTGTGTTTAGATAAGTGTGGGGTCAAAAACAGCATTTATAATGGTTTCAGATGGGAAGGATTTGGTCTTGAGGATCAAATTTGTCATATTTTTTGTTGCTCAGCCATTTTAGGCTATTTTAATGAAATTACCAAATATTTTCAAAATTTGTTGAAAATCATCCTTTGGCAAATTTGACCTCTACTCATCAAACACAGGCAAAAATATTAAATGATAAAAAACTAAAGTGACACAAAATGTCCCCAGGATCATTTAAGGGTTAAATAAATCAGACTTGAATATGTGTTGCTTACACAGCAGGGAAAACAAACATCAGTTACTATATGAGAGAGCAAGCGCAATTTGTGGCAGGGCAGCTTGCAGTGGCATTTCTGGTGGCAGCTTCAGATGCCGCGACAGCTACAAGGGCCTGCTGCGGCACTTCTGGTGGCAGCCTGAGCTGCCAAAGTAACTGCCAGTGATTGTGGCAGCATCTACTGACTTCCGAAATTAGCTACCATTAGCTGCCAAGGCAGCCACATTGACTATTGCTCGACTAGTGGAGCCAGTGTGGAAGGATGACAGGAGTGCAGAGTTGTCAATGTCAATGTGTGCAGCTTCTTCTCATTAAAGTCTACATAGTGTCACATAACATTTTATCTACGGCAAATGGGTAGGACAGTTTTTGTTTGGCTTGTAACAGATGAAGTTGACAGTTGCAGTGTAACAAATCTAGCGGTTGTTTTCCTTACCCAGGTCAGTTCCATCTGAACTGAATGTCTGCCTTTAATGTTAACTGCTGATACAATTATGCCTTCATTACGGAGTTGAGCTTGGCAATCTGGTATAAATAAGGCTGATAGATAACATATTTGGTATATTGAAACTTTCATAACGTCAGTTCTCCCATTATTTTGGTTCTTGTGATGTTTGGACTCATTTTTGGAGGTTCCTTTGTCTGCGTCATTCCTCATTAGTTTCTGATGCATCCTTAGGTATTACCTGTGTCTGCAGCTGAGAGATGACATCCTGTCTGGTCGCCTGCCCTGCTCTTTTGTCACTCATGCCCTTCTTGGTTCGTACACTGTCCAGGCTGAGCTTGGAGACTACGAGCCTGATGAACATGGCCCTGACTATGTCAGTGACTTCCGTTTTGCTCCTAACCAGACACGAGAGCTGGAGGAGAGAGTAATGGAGCTGCATCGTAACTACAGGTCAGAGGAAAAATGACTTCTATTTAAAGCCATATTGGAAGCTATGATGATAATGGATGATAATGATAATGGGATATTTGATTTCTGTGATGGATATAGAAAATGTGATAAATCATGTTTGACATTTATGTTTTAGGGGAATGAATCCAGCTGATGCCGAAATGAACTTTCTAGAAAATGCAAAGAAGCTCTCCATGTATGGAGTTGACCTGCATCATGCTAAGGTATGAGTACAGCTCTTTGCCTCTTAAATTTCTGGTGTTTAATCTAGATAGCATTTTTAAGGGGGTGCTATTGAACAATCAGTACTGTTCTTCCCCCGATTAAGACTCAAATTCTCTCCCTCTCTTCTTTCTTTGTTCATCCCTCTCCCTTTTGAATTGTTTTTAATTTTCACTGTGTCCCTTCATATAGCACTCTGACATCAGACCCACCTGCAGAGAAAAATTAGAGGGAGGGCATAACATTTTTTCAGGGGGGCATACTCTATTGAAACTACATTTTATCTGCCACAGGGTGAACAGTGGCCCCCCTGGAGCCAGGCCTGGGGTGGGGCTCGCCTGTGAGCGCCTGGTGGCTGGGCCTGTGCCCACTGGGCCTGACTGGGCCCAACCTGAAAAGGAGATGTGGGCCCCCTCTCCAATGGACCCACCACCCATGGGAGGGGCCGTACTGGTTGGGTGCTGTGTGAGCTGGGTGGCAGCCGAAGGCATGGACCTTGGCGGTCCAATTCCCCCGCTCGCTCTAGGGACGTGGAACG
The DNA here is from genome assembly GCA_036419115.1 of Scarus forsteni. NCBI lineage: Eukaryota > Metazoa > Chordata > Actinopteri > Labriformes > Labridae > Scarus > Scarus forsteni. The sequence goes on from JAZDUH010000083.1 coordinate 1,084,209, forward strand.
TCACATCTCTGGTGGGGAAAGAGCTGGAGCTGGAACTGATGTGCAAGGTTGAGCAATTACAGCTAGATATAGTAGGACACACCTACTACATGTGCACATAGCTTGAGCTCTGGAACCAGTCCTCTTGAGAGGGGGTTGACTCTCTTTCACATTGGAGTTGCAGATGGCAAGAGGCATCGGGCAGGGGTGGCAGTATTTGTCTCTCCTGAGCTCGAGGCCTGTACGTTGGGGTTTACCCCAGTGACTGAGAGGGCAGCCTCCCTCCACCTTCGTGTGGGGGATGGAACCTGACTGTTGTTTGTGCTTATGCATCAATCAGCAGTTCAGAGTATCCTTTATGGACTCACTAGAGGGGGTGCTGGAGAGTGCCCCTTCTGGGGACTTCCTGTTCTTCTGGGGTACTTAAAGCTCACATCGGCAATGACAGTGAGTCCTGCAGGGGCGTGATTGGGAGGAACGCCCCAGCTGATCTGAACACAAGCAGAACTCCTCGTCACAGATTGTCCATAACAAACACCATGCTCAGACATAAAGGTGTCCATATGTGCACTTGGCACCAGGACACCCTAGGCGGCACTTCGATGATTGACTTTTTAGTCGCATCATTTGAGTTGTGGCTGCATATTTTGGACATTATGGTGAGGAGAGGGTGGAGCTGTCAACTGGTCACCACCTGGTGGTGAGTTGGTTCTGATGGTGGGGGAGGATGCCCGTCAGACCTGGCAGAGCCAAGCTCTGTGTGGGTAAGTGCTGGGAATGTCTGGCAGAGTCTCCCATCAGAAAGAGTTTCAACTCCTACCTCCGGGCTAAGTTCAACCATGTGGTGGAGAAGGCAGGGGACATTGAGCCCGAGTGGGCCTCTATTGTTGAGGCGGCTGATTAGAGTTGTGGCCGTGGGGTGGTCGGTACCTATTGTGGTGGTTACACCTGAACCTGCTGGTGGACACCAGAGGTGGGGGATGCCGTCAAGCTAAAGAAGCAGGCCAAGCAGAATGCAGCTGTAGTGGTTGCCAAGGCAACAACCCGGGCATGGGAGGAGTTCTGAGAGGTCATGGCGAAAGACTTCCAAGTGGCTTTCGAAGAGAGTCTGGATTATCATCTGACATCTCAGGATGGGTAAGAGATGTGCTGTCAATACTGTCTATGGTGGGGATGGTGTGCTGCCGACCTCCACTCGGGACGTCATAGATCGTTGGAATACATACTTCGAACACCTCCCCAATCCCACCAGCATATCTTCCAGTATGGAAGTAGACCTGGGGAACTCTGCAGTGGACTCTTCTATCTCTGGAGCTGAGGTGGCCCAGTTGGTCAAGTAGCTCATCGGTGGCATGGCTCAGGAGGTGGATGAGATTCACCCAAAGTTCCTCAAGGCCCTTGATGTTGTGAGGCTGTTATGGTTGACACGACTTTGCAACATCACATGGACATTTGGGACAGTACCATTGGATTGGCAGACTGGGGTGGTCCCCCTTTTCAAGAAGCGGTACCGGAGGGTGTGCTCAAACTACAGGGGGATCACACTCCTCAGCCTCCCCGGTAAGGTCTATTCGGGGCTACTGGAGAGGAGAGTCCATCGGATTGTCGGACCTCGGGTTCAGGAGGAGCAATGTAGTTTTCATCTTGGCCATCGAACTGTGGACCAGCTCTATACCCTCCATAGGGTGCTCAAGGGTGCATGGGAGCTTGCCCAACCAGTCTACATGTGCTTGGTGGATTTGGAGAAGGCATTCAACTGTCCCCCTTGTGGGGTCCTTTTGGGGGTAATCCAGGAGTATGAGGTAGTGGACCCCCTGATTTGGGCCGTCCGTTCCTAGTATGACTCGTGTCAGAGCCTGGTTCGCATTGGAGTACATTGAGCCATTTCCAGTGAGGGTTGGACTCCACCAGGGCTGCCCTTTGCCACAGATTCTGTTAATTACTTTTATGGATGGTTTCTAGAAGCAGCCAGGGCATTGAGGGGTTCTGGTTGGTGACCACAGGATCAGGTCACTCCTTTTGCAGATTATGTGGTCCTGCTGGCTTCGTCAAACTGTGACCTACAGCTCTCACTGGATCGGTTCGCAGCCGAGTGTGAAGCAGCTGGGACGAGAATCAGCACATCTAAACCTGAGTCCATGGTTCTCACACGGGCGAGGGTGGAGTGCCCTCTCCAGGTCAAGGATGAGATTCTACCCCAAGTAAAGGAGTTCAAGTACCTCGGAGTCCTGTTCCCAAGCGGGGGATGGATGGACCAGATTAACAAGCGGATCCAGTGCAGTGTCAGCAGTGATGTGGGCTCTGCACCGGTCTGTCATGGTGAAAAGGGAGCTGATCTGATTTACCACCCGATCTTCGCCCCTATCCTCACATTCAGTCACGAGCTGTGGGTCATGAGCAAAAAAACAGATCTTGAGTACAAGTGGCCAAAATAAGTTCCTTCACAGGGTGGCCTGGCTCTCCCTTAGAGATAGGGTAAGAAGTTCAGTCATCCGGGAGGGGCTTGGAGTAGAGCCACTTCTCCTCTGTGTTAAGAGGAGCAAGATGAGGTGGCTAGGGCATCTGGTCAGGATACCTCCTGGATGCCTCCCTGGTGAGGTGTTCCGGGCACGTCCCACTGGTAGGCAGCCCCAGGGAAGACCCAGGACACACTGGAGGGACTACATCTCTCAGTTGACCTGGGAACGCCTCGAGAACCCCAGGAAAGAGCTGGACGAAGTGGCTGGGGAGAGTGAAGTCCGGGCTTCCCTGCTTAGGCTGCTGCCCCCGTGACCCAACCATGGATAAGTGGGAGAAGATGGATGGATTGACAGTAGTGTAGTGCCTTGCACCGAAAGACAAGTGATTGAGGTGTTAGTGATTCAGTATTTTAGCGTGCTGTTTAACACATGGCTTAGCAACACATTTTAAGTTTTACTCCCTATTGACTCCCATTGTAACCACATTTTTTAAATGCAGCCATTATACTGAAATGAAATCACCTATGAAACTGGTATTTAAAGGTTATAATCCTTAATTTACAAACAAAAAAATAATAGTTTTGATCGGGACTGAGCTTGATGAAGAGACTTCGGGGCAAAAGTTTGAAAAATAATGTTGGATGTGTTTTTGTAGAAGCTAAAGGTTGTGGCTCTTAAACAGCTAAACAGAACATAATGGTAGTAAATGTGCCCACAGTATAGGTTAGATCTTTTAACATTGTAGATGCCTCAATTCCTTTGTGTTGATTTGGATCGAGAGGATACTTTACGTTCATGTCATTTCTACATTAGAAAAGAAGTGCAAGTGCGAGTGAGGTCAGAGGGCTTAACTGAAGCAGGTGTGTGGCAGTGAGAGGACACCCAGTCAGCCAGGACTGGAGCCACACAGTTTTTGACTTCTGAGCCATTCCCTCAGTTTTTTACTCTTTTATGTTGACTGGATAATGCTTTGAGTTTTGATTTAAGTAAATGCTTTAACTGATCATCACAGGCAGTGGTCTTCTATTTGCTTTATGGATTACTGGACGGAGGGGGAGGGCATCAAGCTCATGGCTTCATTTAGGAACAAACAAACATTTTTCAAGTCACATTACAAAATTTATGTACAATATGTGGAAGTAAGTTTCCTCACCAAAAACGTTTTCACTCTCTTGAATTGTGTCAAAGTTATGGTCAATTAGTACTAATATTATCCTTTTGTGGCAGAAGAAATCCACTTAGAAACCCAAGGGTTAAGCCTGATGGACCTTGTTTTTTATATGTCATTGTCTTAATGTCTTATAGATATAACAGAAGCAATCATGGTTTGTAGCTCTATTTGTTATTTTTCTCAGAGTTATCTGAGGGCATCATTTGTACAATTGTATTAATTTTACAGTGTTTCCCCCTCAGAATTATGACTGATGACCTGTTGCTGTTCCTAAATGCTGTAATGTTTCCATGAACGTCCTCGCCTCTGTTATTTGACTAGTAATCACTATGACTCAGTGACCCGCCCCCTATGCCTCAATTGGCCAACATGTTGCCTTCATTCAGTTGGATAGATTGACATATCAGGATAGATAGGATTAACTGAAGATGGCTACTCCAATCGAAAAAGCAAAACCCAAATAAATTAAACAGAAAATGTTGCTGTTAGTCCAGGGCAGGCATCAGCCATAGACATTGCATATGTAGACACTGCATTGAGCGCTGAATCATGCGTCGATGAGAAGATGCCTCATTCATGTGCTGCGTACAGTCCAAACCAGATTCCATTGGATTACCTTTCTCAGGTAAGACTTTTTTGTTTGGCCATTATAAAATACCTTTGCAACAGAATTTGCAGACATTGTGCCTAATACTATGAAGTCCTGCCCATAACACTGTGGATTCTCGTGGTAAATCCAGACTCCTCCAAACAACAAAGTCTTTCCTATTTACCCAAGTAAACTACTCTGATTGTTGTTAGTTGCTAAGCTAACTTTTCACATACTGTGTAGGTTTCCCAAAGATAATGAGCGGAGGAAGCAGTGGGAAACAGCTGTCAGACAGAGTTTTCTGTTCTTCTGTCATCCATTCTCTGTAGTGTGCACTTCAGACAGGAGGATTTTGACAGGACAGGTCAGATAGAATTAGAGATGGTTTGTAGTTTCCCAGCTCATCTCCATACATTAGTCTTACAGGCTTTTGTAAGGATTTGATAATTCAGTGCCACCCTATGCTGAAAAAATGTTTCTCTTTATGAATGTGAAGGAATCAAGGTTGTAATTATTTTTACACTGTGAGTTAACTTCTATACTTTATCCTTCACTTTAGCCCATGTCTACCAGGACATCTCTGTCTTCAAAGAAGGCACAGGAAGCCCTGTCACTGGACTGGTAACAGCTTGTCCTTGAGACTGAACCCCGACCCGTGCATTTCGCGGCCAGGGTGGCATGTGTGTCCGTCTCATGTGTGATAGTGATGTGTGATAAAGTAATAATAATGTTATTACATTATAGCAATTCAACAATTTAACAATGTAGAACTGAGGAGGAGTCTGGGACCCGGATCAAGATGGCGGCGTAGCCTGAAAGCTCCACACAACCGAACATAAACTTTTGAAAAACCCCACAAATCCACCAATATTTTTTGAGCAAATACAGCGGCCCTTGGTATGTCAGAACCATCCGAACCGAACACTACGAGATTTTCACCAGGTCACGCAAGGCAAGTGTCGCTAAAACAACTTTCCCGGCAACGGTGGTGGCTAACGAGGCTAGCAGCATGGCTAATATAGCTGACGTTTTGGCAGAGCTGAAATCCCTCCGAGCTGACTTTGGATCAAAACTGGACAACATTGACAACCGTCTGTCGGACATGGTGAACTCAATTGAGTCGATTGAAAGCAAACTTTCAGACCTGGAACAAGATGTGGGTGCAAATAAAACACATATCGGAGAGGCACAATCATGTATAGCAACAACAGAAGACCAGCTGCAGCACACGCAATAGGCACTGGCCTCGGCCACTAAACGAATCGCCCATCTGGAATTAAAAGCAGAAGATTTGGAAAATCGAGCCAGAAGAAAGAATTCACGACTTTTGGGACTACGTGAGCGAGCTGAAGGGAGCAAGCCCCTCTTTGACTTTGTCAACGACATGTTACCACGGTGGCTCGGCTGTCCTGATAAAGCTTTTCACTCTGGAGCGAGTTCACCGCACACTGGCACCGGCTAGACCTAATCAAAATCTGTTCTGGTCCGCTTTTTGAAGTCTCAGGAGAAGGAATTCGTGTTTCGTGAAGCAAAGAAGAGAGAGATCAAACGCGACGACAGCAAACTCTCTTTCTCCCAGGATCTGTCTGCTGAATGCGTATTCGGCGAGAATTTGCCCCAGTTGTGAGACAGTTTGTGGCCATGGGAAACTTTCGCGGATTTCAACATAATCCCTGTAAATTGAGGGTGCTTCACCATGGAAGAATCCATCTCTTCTCATCACCACAAGAAGCCGAAAGGTTTCACCAGGACATAACACGGCCAGCATAAAGACCGTACTGAAGCACGCATGAAAGGTACAGTTTTTGAAATTACGACGGACACTGAACGCACCAAGAAAGAAAACAACAGTCGAGCAAGGTAACATAATCGATATGCAGAGTCTAATAAAGACTGTTTCTAAGATGAGACCGAAAACTTAAGCAAAGGAACATGACAAAATCAGGAGCACTTTGCTTTATTATGTTATTACACTAGTTATACGGTGCAATACAAAAGCCAACATTATTTGAAGTGCAATATTGTTTTATGTTTGACTTTATCTGTGAACAGAGAAAGGGGCTAATGTTAAAATATGAGACATTATGGTTGTGTAGACTTAAAGCTGTTCTGTCCAGGGTACGGGGCACATGGACTGGCTGCTCCTCAGTGTTAGTGGATCAGCACCCTTCAAAGCTGCTTTATTAAAGGGGGTGTGGGAAAGCATTTTTGTTAAAATGCCAGGGGGTGTGATTGTTCATTTTTTTCTTGTTCCAGTTACCACTGTTCTAATGGTTTTGGTTGTTCTTGTTTTCCCCTCAAATTTGTGCTGTATTCATGTGTGTGGTTTTGGCAGAATCAGCAACATTTATAACCTTATTAGGATATCAGCAGGTGTTATTGATGGCAAAAAACTATGTCTGTGAAAAACAGAGAAATTAAGATCACCAGTTGGAATGTTAGGGGGCTTAGAAAATTGACTAAATTGAAACAAGTCATAAACAGGCTGAAACATCTCAGATCTAAAATGGTTTTCTTGCAAGAAACCCATCTGATGGCCTCTGACATACCTTGCCTGAAGAAAAGATGGCCAGGTCAAGTGATTTATTCTTCTTATAACAATTACGCTCAAGGTGTTGCTATCCTTGTACACAAGTCAGTACCATTCCAAATTACTAATACTATTCAAGATCCAACTGGTAGATATGTGATTGCACAAGGAAACATCATGTTACGTACGGTTAACCTAGTTAATATATATGGCCCTAATGAGGACATCCCGTGTTTTTTTGAAAATTTACTCTTGACCTTGTCCACATTAGAAGGTCTTAATATATTGGGGGGAGACTTTAACTGTACGCTTGACCCAGTTATGGATCGACTTACTGGAATTGATACCTCGCATGTACAAACAAGGAGAAAACTGACTGAACTCATAAAAGATCTAAGACTAGTTGATGTATGGAGGAAACAGAATCCAAATAAAAAAGAATTTTCCTGCCACTCCCCTACTTACAAAACATACTCACGCATCGATTATTTTCTAATATCTGTTGAACTGCTTGCTAATGTCTTATGACAGCATAGTGATCAGTGATCATGCAGCAGCCTCAATGGAAATATGCTTAGGCATATCTGCTCAACATTCCCCAAGATGGAGGTTCCAGACACACTGGTTACAAGATCCATCTTTTATTAAATTCATAGAAACCTGCATAGATAACTATTTCCTACTTAAAACGAACAGAACAACGGCTTGTGTAAGATGGGAAGCGTTCAAAGCGTACATAAGGGGGGAAATGATTAAATACACAAGCTCGAAGACTAAACAGTATAAAACGGAGATACAAACACTGGAAAAGCAGATTAAAACACTAGAATTAGATCTCTATAAGAACAACAATGAGGACAAACAGCAACAATTAACAGTAATGAGAGCTGAATACAATAAACTAACTACTGACAAAATTGCTAAAAACCTCCTATGGACAAAACAAGCATACTATGACCAGGGGGAAAAGCCAACCAAATTACTTGCTTGGCGGGTTAAGAAAATGCAAGCTAAAGAACAATCAACAGTATCAAGACCATAACAGGCAACTTAACAACAGACCCAGTTGAAATAAATGCTACTTTCAGAACCTGTTATGAACTATTATACAAAACAGATTATGCAGGAGCTACACAACAACAAGCATTTCTTGATCAGTTAGAGTTCCAGAGATTATCTGAATATGATAGAGAAAAATTGGACGGAGCTTTAACAGTTGAGGATCTTTGTAATGCCATGAGTAGTATGAACAGTGGGAAAGCACCCGGTCCTGATGGGATACCTATAGAGTTTTACAAGAAGTTTAAAAAGAAACTAGCACAACCTTTATTAGATATGTTTAAAGAATCATATCAAATAGGAACCCTTCCACCAACATTAAGGATAGCTGTTATAATTGTGATATTAAAACCTGATAAATCGCCAACCAACTGTTCATCTTACAGGCCCATTAGCTTAATGGGATGCGATATGAAAATTCTATGCAAAGCTCTCTCTAAAAGGTTAGAACAATATCTGCCTCAGTTGGTCAGTAATGATCAGAATGGGTTTGTATTACAACGACAAGGCTTCCATAACATCAGGAGAGTTTTAAGTTTTCTGTTTGAGAAGAATAATACTAAAGATACTGCAATGTTGTCAGTGGATGCTAGTCAAGCATTTGACAGAATAGAGTGGAAGTATCTTTTTGATCTGCTGTCTAGATATGGTATAGGAGGAACATTTCTTAAATGGGTTAAATTACTATATACAAACCCAATAGCAGAAATACTGACTAATAACATAATTTCCAAACCTTTCAGTTTACAACGTTCAACCAGGCAAGGGTGTCCTTTATCCCCTCTGCTCTTCACTTTAGCAATAGAGCCCCTTGCAATCTCAGTCAAAACACATAGAAATATATCTGGCATTAGAATTCGTGACATAGAGAATCATATTGCATTAATATTCTGATGACTGAAGCCTCTGCCGTCCTTTTGAGGCTCTCGCCCACGAGATCTGGCTTCTGATTGATGGACAGCCTACATCAATTAGTTCCTCCACCGGGCAACCTGAGGAGAGAAACAGACACACCCACACGCATGCGCACACACACACACAGACTCACACAGGCAGACAATACACACAACAGCCTAAACGGCTGGGACCGTAACACTGACTGATTACAAGCTTCACTCCATCAGGCAAGTTTCATTTTTGTATGATTCTGTTTACCCACAATTCGAAAGCAATGTCTGATATTCATTAGCTTGTCATTTCCAAGTTATTTCAGTGACCGTTCGAGAAAGTTAATTATATCTACGTAGATAATATGCAATGATAAACTTAAAGATTGCACCGCAGATGGCAGCCTCGGCACGTTCTCTAGGAATTTGTGTGTTTTTGTTTATTTTCCTTGGGTTTGGACACTCTAATCCAATCACTTTCAGCAGGGACGCCCTGCCAACCATCAGGGAGTCCTCTCTGGATACTTTTCCAACATTCCACTAACTAAGAGACCTTTTAGAACTTTTGGTCGGAGGAGCAGCAGCTCTGTACAGGATGTGGAGATGCAGGACAGGTTAACATGCAGGGGAACTTGTTAAGCTCCGTTAGTGAGGACACCAAACACCGCTTCCATCCATCCACCTGGCGAACCTTTGCTCTCTGCCGAATAAAATGGATGACCTACTTCCCCTCAACTGATCTAATAAGGACTTTTCACACTCTGCTGCCCTCTGCTTCACCGAAACCTGGCTCAGTGAAGCCGTACCTGACGCTGCGCTACATCTGCTGGGCTTCTCCCTCACCCACGCAGACCGCGTTACGGAGCTTTCGGGGAAATCAAAGGGCGGTGGAATGTCCTTCCACATTAATGAAGGTTAGTGCACATCTGTCACAGTTCTGTCTGTACACTGCAGCACAAATCTGAAGTCCATTTTCATAAACTGTAAGCCGTTTTATCCTCCGTGGGAAAAGACAATCTGGCTGCAGACCTGCACTGACAGGACCCTGCGTTGCAGACCTGCACTGTTACCCCCAATTTCCACCGTACGCGAAAGCGCTGCACCGCGCAGCGTCCTGCGGAGCACTTCGCTCCCATTGTAGTCTATCAGGCAATTTCCACTGCACGCGAAAGCGCCGCGCCGCGATCCTGAAGCGCCGGCGCGTGCCTAGGCGCGAGAGATACGCTTCAGGTCTATTTCCTGCGCGGCCGCTTCCAAACCTCGTAAATTCAGAGTCATTAAGAAAACACCTGGCAGGAAGTCACCGTGTGGAGTAACCGGAAGTTTCAAAGTAAAACACAATGCACGGACTTTTGCAGGTAATTTTCCTCAATTAATTGTCATTACGTCGAAACCGGAAGCACGAGCTTCAGGTCAGCAGTCGGTCAGAGGGTCCCAGAGACAACACAACACCATGGACGAAGAAAAGTGAACTGTAGAGGTACAGAAATATATAACACTGCATGCATGACACCATAGTCTTTCTACACGGATATAGGCGGACAGAAGTTGAATAATTCACGAAGCTGTGTGGTTGGGAGCCGTGGCTCCCTGGGGATCAGCCCTCCCCCTCTGGATTGAGCTCCGCGGCGTGCCGCTTCCAGTGGGTTTTGAGATTCAGAGCAAGATCGTGGCGCTCCGCTCCGTGGTGCAGCGCAGCGCTTTTGCATGCGGTGGAAATTGGGGGTTAGGACCCGCTGCACTGACAGGACCTGGAAGCTGATTTGAAGTCTTTCAAAATAAAAGCGAATATATCGGAATTACTTATTTTCCTAAAAAGTTTATTCTAAACCTTTCAGAATAAAAGCCATTAGACCGGGAAGAATGTGTTTTTCGTCATCTGTGAATATACTTTATTTCTTGGGGCTTTATATTGTGTATAGAATATTAATATTAGTTTTCATGTGTTCAACTACAAATAAATATGTTTCTAGCTTAACAGGATACCTGGGAAAACCGCATGAAGACTAAATATTAAGATTGTGTCCAAGCCACCGCATGGCTCAAAGGCATTTACAAAAAGGACCACATGGGGAGTGGTGGAGGAAATGGTCTTTTTGTTTACAGTTGATGCCTCTACATGAAGTGGTAATGTTAAAACTAAGCAGCAGTCAGCCATAGCTTAAAGCTTGAGGAATTCAATTAATTAATGCAGTGATTGTATAAACAGAATGGTCCTGTGCTTAGCCATGCTATGCTAAACTCTGTAAGGCCCCAGTTATATTACCAAGTCCATGGGAGGAAAAGGTGTCCATTTTGGTTCTGCTCTGCAAAGTCCAGTGCTGCAAGTTTGGTGGTTTCCTCGTGGGTTCCAGGTCAGTCTGTCCCTTCAGCTCTTGGCTCTGAAGTCCACTGGTTGTTCCTTTGTCCCTTGAGTTAGCCGCTTGATGCTAACTCTGTCGTGTTGCTTCTTATTGTTGGACTGGGAACTCCTGATCCTAAAGCAGACTCTTGCGTTGCTTATGTAGTGCTATAGTCTGCGTTGAGCAGAACTGTGGAAGAAGTCTTGAGATTGTATTCCTGAGAAGAGACTGAAGAGGTTCTGGCTGAGAAAGAGCTGGGAGAGAGGAGCTATGTCCCCTTCTTTCCATGGTTTAGAAAGAGGAAGACTGCATAGCAGAGCAGGGTCTTGCGGTGCGTTCCAGTTGTAGTCGGAAGTTGGAATTTCCAAGTCCCACACAACTATAATGGATACACCTTTATGAATAGAGTTTTAATCGTAACTTGTAAATACGAGTAGGATGTCATTAAATTTTTTTTGTTACATTACTTCACGTTACATAGTAAAAATTTTAGGAAAAAATAGTGGTCACACCCTTTTTATTTTTATAAAAGTGATAGATTAGATTTTGATTAAGATGTATTTCTTCTTAATCTTCCTAAAGCTGAAGTCAGTATGACAAAAACCCTGGATAAATTTGTTAACAAAGCAACAAAGTGATTGTTCTCACTTTTCTGGAAAAATCAAAACAGACTATTTGACTTCCAAGTTTTGACATTGCCAATAAGGCTGCTTATGAAATTTTGGGGTGCTGCACAAACATAACACATTTCAAAATCTAAGGATTTAAAGGCTGCTGGGGCTATGTTTTTTAGAATATTTTAGGGGGGTCACTGAGCTATTGAGCCACGCCCACCAATGAAGTCTTCTCAGTGTATTTCATTTCTGATTTAAATTTATTCATATCATGTAGAAACATTGTACTATCACCATTACACTGGTTTCCAGTTCCGTTTAGAATACTCTACAAAATTGTGAATATTGTACTCATCACTATACAGTAACAGCAAGGCCCCTGAGTTCTCTGACTCCTTACTGTGATCCCACAGAATAGTTTTAGGAGACAGGGCCTTTTCAGTTGCTGCACCAAGACTGTGTAACAGAAAAGAAAGTACACTGCCTGGCCAAAAAAATAAGTTGCCAGCAATAAAAAAAAATGTAACACTGTAATTTTTAATTGGACTGCCTTAGGCTTTGATTACAGCATGCATTACCTGTGGGTTTATTTTGATAAGCATCTGAAATGTCACAAGATATATTTCCACCTAGTGTTGAATTAATTTTTCACCAAGGTCTTGTATTAATGCTGGCAGGGTCTGACCATGCGCAAAGTCTTCTTCAGCGCATCCCAAAGATTCTTCATGAGGTTAAAGTCTGGACTCTGTAATGGCCAATCAATGTGTGAAAATGATATCTTATGCTCCTTGAACCACTCCTTCACAATCTGAGTCTGGTGAATCGTGGCATTGTCAACCTTGAATATGTCCATGCCAGGAAAAAATCCATAGGTGGAGTAATCTGGTCATTCAGTATATGCAGGTTGTCAGCTGACCTGATTCTTTAGGCACATAATGTTGCTGAACCTGACCAACTGCAGTAGCCCCAGATCATAGCACTGGCTTGTACAGTAGGTACTAGTCATGCCTCTCTTCTTACCTTGATGCAACCATCACTCTAAAACAGGGTAAATCTGGACTCATCAGACCACACGACCTTCTTCAATTCTTCAAGAGTCCAGTCTTTAATCTCCCTAGCAAACTGAAGCACTTTTCCAGTTAGCCTTACTGGTTAGGGTTTTTCTTGAAGGGATAGTTCTTTTTTTTAAGTTGGGTTGTATGAGCTCCATGTAGCCTAAGTACATTAGATGTAGTGGAAAGTTCTCTCCTCTTCCTCGGTAAGCCGCTAACAAGGAAGTATTGTACCACATACAAATGGTATTCTCTCGGCCTACAAGAACTCCAATCAAAAGATAATACCACAGTTATGCTGCCTATAGGTTTTGGAGTGCTTAAAAGTTTCAGAAAATAAAGTTTATTTGGAACTAATTGAGTTGTATTCTTAGTTCTAGATCATTCAAGATTTTTTTCCAACCACATTTCTTCCTTGAAGATGATGGCTCCCCACTATCCCTTCAGTTTTTTTAATGTGTTGGACAGCTCTAAGCCTATTTTTAGTGGTTTCTGCAATCTCCTTAGATGTTATCTCTGCTTAATGCATGCCAATGATTTGACCCTTCTTAAACAGACTAACATCTTTTCCATGACCACAGGATATGCCTTTCAACATATTTGTTTTAAAAACGAGAGGCTACTCGTTGCATTAGCTGGGGTTAAATAACTTGTTTCCAGCTGAAAGGTCATCGCCCATACAGTAAGTATCCAATGGGAGGCTCATACCTTTTTGCTTAGTTGAACCTAGGTGCCGACTTTTTTTTGGCCAGGCAGTGTAGCTTGATAGCTGCTGCAGTGTTTTGCATGCATCTGTGATGCCCACCCATTAAGTACAGCGTAAGTCTATGTATTGTGTTTGTGCATGAAAATGACCCCAATTTTTCCGTATCTTTTCATTTGTTGTGCTTTATGTTTTTATTTCCTTATTAGCCTTATATCTAACAAATATTTCACCTGTACAGTGTTTCTCAGGCTGATAAAATTATGTAGACCTGATTTATAATGTTGTACCTTTTTTATCTCTGTTAAAAAAGTTATTTTCATTGGCATCTTGCCATTTCTTACATTGATTAAAGGAAGAACATTTTCAAAAAGGTTTCTGACCCTCTTGATGCCTCAGTCTTTTCTCTTTTATATGTGTTTTCACCAGGATTCAGAAGGGATCGACATCATGTTAGGTGTGAGCGCCAATGGTCTGCTCATCTACCGAGACCGTTTAAGGATCAATCGCTTTGCCTGGCCTAAAATCCTAAAAATCTCCTACAAAAGGAGCAACTTCTATATCAAGATCCGCCCTGGAGAGGTGAAAAAAGCTCTAATTTTTATGTCTCTTTATTACATGTAGACTTCTGTTAAAGGGAAACTCTGTTTTTTGACACCTGGACCTTATTTTTAGGTTTGTGCATGCTCATATACTCACTCAGACAAACATTGTGCAGCTCGGAGTCCTTCAGAAGTTATTTAGATCCAACCGATTTAGCCGCACTTAGCGGGGGCCACGGCAAGGGAGCTTCAGCGCAGGACATAATCTCTGCAAAATCGCTCGTCTCTACCACAGCCCGGTTTGTCATTGCAGAGAAATCCTCCAGAGTAGTCAGACATATATTCCTGGATAGATCCATACGCGTGTCAGCCGGTTTCAAGTCCCACTCTGAGCAGCAAACACACTCCTCTTCTGTTGCTATAGGCGAACACTGTCCACAAGCGCACCACCAGTTCACATTGAGTCGTGGACGTGCTCCTGTTTGTTGTTCTCGAGCCAGCTGTTCGTCTCTCCCTCCGCATTCTTCTTTCATGGAGCTCCTCGTCCGTGTACTCAGACTCAAACCGGTCGTCGTAGTCTGACTCTTCGGCATCAGATAAATATTCTGCCATGTTGCTCAGCAATGCCGGCTAAAAGTAAGTCAGCTGTACCTTTGTGTTGCGCGGCTACGACGTCATCAAAAGTTTGTTTACCAGGTCAGCTGACCCACCTGAAGACGGTAGACGAGCTGACTTTATGATAACACTGGCGATGGATGAAAAAATATAGCCGAAATGAGCGATTTTGCAGAGATTATGTTCCGCGCTGAAGCTCCATTGCCGTGGCAACATGGCAGAATATTTATCTGATGCCGAAGAGTCAGACTACGACGACCGGTTTGAGTCTGAGTACACGGACGAGGAGCTCCATGAAAGAAGAATGCGGAGGGAGAGACGAACAGCTGGCTCGAGAACAACAAACAGGAGCACGTCCACGACTCACTCAGACAAACATCGTGCAGCTCGGAGTCCTTCAGAAGTTATTTAGATCCAACCGATTTAGCCGCACTTAGCGGGGGCCACGGCAATGGAGCTTCAGCGCGGAACATAATCTCTGCAAAATCACTCATTTCGGCTTTATTTTTTCATCCATCGCCAGTGTTATCATAAAGTCAGCTCATCTACCGTCTTCAAGTGGGTTAGCTGACCTGGTAAACAAACTTTTGATGACGACATAGCCGCGCGACACAAAGGTACAGCTGACTTACTTTTAGCCGGCATTGCTGAGCAACACGGCAGAATATTTATCTGATGCCGAAGAGTCAGACTACGACGACCGGTTTGAGTCTGAGTACACGGACGAGGAGCTCCATGAAAGAAGAATGCGGAGGGAGAGAGACGAACAGCTGGCTCGAGAACAACAAACAGGAGCACGTCCACGACTCAATGCGAACTGGTGGTGCGCTTGTGGACAGTGTTCGCCTATAGCAACAGAAGAGGAGTGTGATTGCTGCTCAGAGTGGGACTTGAAACCAGCTGACAAGCATATGGATCTATCCAGGAATATATGTCTGACTACTCTGGAGGATTTCTCTGCAATGACAAACCGGGCTGTGGTAGAGACGAGCGATTTTGCAGAGATTATGTCCCGCGCTGAAGCTCCCTTGCCGTGGCCCCTGCTAAGTGCGGCTAAATCGGTTGGATCTAAATAACTTCTGAAGGACTCCGAGCTGCACAATGTTTGTCTGAGTAAGTATTTGAGCATGCACAAAGCTAAAAATAAGGTCCAGGTGTCAAAAAAACAGAGTTTCCCTTTAAGACAAGTTTGCTTGGGAAATGACTGCATGCACAATCCCACTGAAAAAGCTCATGACAGTCACGATTGAAAATCTGAGGCGAGGGAAATAAAAGATGATTTGGTAAAGAATCTCTTTTCTATTTTCTACCTTCACAGTTGTTAAAATAACACGATTGCCTCTTTTGACCTATCCCAGACAACATAAATAGTAATTAAATGGTTTGATATAATTGTATTGTCTGAGTTTTATCTGCACAAAGCTGTGTAATGAGTGAGGAGGGAAAGTAGCCCCTTAAATACTGTTTCAAATATTAGTCTGATAGGTCATGCTTTTATTCTTCTCTTCTCTGATTACTTTAAAGTGCGCTTAAAGGGCAACTCCGGTTTTTTGACACCTGGACCTTATTTATAGGTGAGTGCATGCTCATATACTCACTCAGACAAACATCGTGCAGCTCAGAGTCCTTCAGAAGTTATTTAGATCCAACCGATGTAGCCGCACTTAGCAGGGGCCACGGCAAGGGAGCTTCAGCGCGGGACATAATCTCTGCAAAATCGCTCATTTTGGCTATATTTTTTCATCATTTTTTTATCATAAAGTCAGCTCGTCTACCGTCTTCAGGTGGGTCAGCTGACCTGGTAAACAAACTTTCGATGACGTCATAGCCGCGCGACACAAAGGTACAGCTGATTTCATCCGTGCTGTTTCACACTCGGCTGCAAACATGGTCCAGCAGTGCGTATTCCCACTTTTTCCAAATGAAATGACAAGTTCTTCAAAGTTTAGCTTCCACAGGCTTCCTTTGGACTATCCGGGATTACTGAAAGTGTGGCTAGTTGCACTGAAAATAGGTTCAGATAACGGAGCTGTGCAGCCAAGCTATTGTTATAAAGTAAATAAATCAAAATTAGGTAAGCTATTTATTAAATAAATAAAATAATAATGCAAACGAATTCATGGAAAATAAACCCTTCATGAATCTACTTACTCAACTGAAAGTTGCCCGTTGGGTCCTGCTGGTTTTGGCTGCGTCTTCCAGTTTATCTTTGGGACATGAATAAACGTCTCTACCACAGCCCGGTTTGTCATTGCAGAGAAATCCTCCAGAATAGTCAGACATATATTCCTGGATAGATCCATACGCGTGTCAGCCGGTTTCAAGTCCCACTCTGAGCAACAAACACACTCCTCTTCTGTTGCCATAGGTGGACACTGTCCACAAGCGCACCACCAGTTTGCATTGAGTCGTGGACATGCTCCTGTTTGTTGTTCTCGAGCCAGCTGTTCGTCTCTCTCCCTCCACATTCTTCTTTCATGGAGCTCCTCGTCCGTGAACTCAAGCTCAAACCGGTAAGGACAACCGTCAAACTCGAAGTCGTAGTCTGACTCTTCGACATCAGATAAATATTCAGCCATGTTGCTCAGCAATGCCGGCTAAAAGTAAGTCAGCTGTACCTTTGTGTCGCGCGGCTATGACGTCATCGAAAGTTTGTTTACCAGGTCAGCTGACCCACCTGAAGACGGTAGACGAGCTGACTTTATGATAACACTGGCGATGGATGAAAAAATATAGCCGAAATGAGCGATTTTGTAGAGATTATGTCCCGCGCTGAAGCTCCCTTGCCGTGGCCCCCGCTAAGTGCGGGTAAATCGGTTGGATCTAAATAACTTCTGAAGGACTCCGAGCTGCACGATGTTTGTCTGAGTGAGTATATGAGCATGCCCTCACCTATAAATAAGGTCCAGGTGTCAAAAAACCAGAGTTGCCCTTTAAAAAAATCATGAGGATTTGAACTTCCGTCAAGGATTTTACTTGCAAATGTTTTACTCCTTAAAAATACTATTTGCTGTTTTATGAGGAATGAAACATTCTTTCACCTTTTGGGAATCTGCAGTATGTTTCTTATCCACTGCTGTACTGACATTGACATCTTGGCAGTAAAAAACCAAGACCAATATGTGCAAACACATTTGGTTCTGCAGATCCTCTTTAGTTATCTGTCATTACAATTTAGCCTGCAGTTCATTCTAAACTGAACCCACAAGTTTTTACATTGGATCTAAATTTGGTTTATTTTGTGAAAGGACCAGTCCTGAATGTTAAGGAGTGGTTATATGGCTAATAATGTATTGATTTGTGTGTCCTTTCACTCACAAAAAACCTGCCTGATGTGGCCTGAAAGAATTAACAGCACATTTCAAAGTATTAATAGAAACTCAATATTGTTTTTAACATTGTGGCAGAGTAAACAAAATTCTCTTTGCTACCTTCCCCTCATTTTTCCTACATCGCCACCTTCACTCTTTTCTTCTTCACCTGCACTCCTTTTCCTCACCCAAGTATGAACAGTTTGAAAGCACCATAGGCTTCAAGCTGCCCAACCACCGGGCCTCAAAGCGACTGTGGAAGGTCTGCATTGAGCACCACACCTTCTTCAGGTATGACCCCACTTGACCACAAGGAAACACATCTGCTCCGATGTTTTATCACCCTGCATGAACACTTTGCTCATCGGTTCTCTATTGTATCGAGACTATCTCTCCACAGCTACATATTCCATATGTACGGGGACTGACCCACTGGGGCAGTCGACGTGGATATTTCTTTAAGACACACCACTACGTGGCCCATGCACAGGTATAAAAGCCCCAGCCCCATTGATTTCCACTGTAGAGTGAGACGTGAGATCGAAGACAGAATCTTGAGTAGTGATGGGCGCTCGAGGCTTTGTTGACGCTCCGACACCTGATTTGAAAAAAATGCTTCATTGCTCGAGGCTTCAATGATACAATGCTCGAGTAGGTCATCTAGTGGTCAATAAAATGAAGTGCAATTGAACTGATGTTGAAGTCATTGTTTCATGAGTCGTTTGGGATTTGAGTCACTAATGCGTTTTTGTTGGCGTACACTGCATGGATGTATGGTTTTACGCTCACTCGCACAATAAAATACATTTTGAAAAAGAAAAATAAAGACAATGTTTTTGTCACGTCTAATAGAAGTTCACAGTAGCTCCATACTTAAGTCTGACATTAGTCATACTACACCCTAAAACAAATCTAAATATCACATAGCTTAAAAGATTTTGATGATGATTTTGAAGCCAGATGTCTAAAATTATTTTTTCCGACGATGAGGATGTACTTCCATTAGGACAGCAGGAAACAAACCTGGGGGAACATGAGTTGCTAGCTCCTCTTACTCATGAGATCATAGGTAGAGCAGCAGCAGCTCTAAACATTGAGATGGAGCCGGATCAAGGGCCGGGGCCTCCTCGCTTCGACGATGAAGCAGGGAGTCAGTCAAAACGCCCCAAGATACCTCTCCTCCCCGACTTTGAAGACATAATGAAACGGCAGTTTCAGTCTTCCTCAGGCACTAGTCGCTGGTCCTCACTCTGTCGATGCCTAGCTACAGTTGACAACAGGGAGAGAATATGCTGTGGGCCGTTGCCTCCCATAGATCAGGCCTTGGCAGCCCTGTTCTCATCATCGAAGTCAGTGCTTAGCCAGGGAGACTGCCCAAGCAAAAACTGCAGGACAGTGGACGCACTGCTAACTAGAATGCATGCGGCCAGACTCAGCTGACTAATACAGGGGCCATACTAGCCTTGTACCAACGCCAGCTGATACAACAGTTAAAGGGTGAGTGGGATACTGAGCTGCTGTCAGAGATACAGCAGGTCTCCTCACTCCTTCCCAAGCTGTCAAAAGAACAAGCAGTAGCAGCAGGCAATGACAGGCTTATGGGCGGTTAGGCGCCACCTTTGGCTGTCACAGTAAATGTTGCAGCAGGAAGACAGGGCCTGCCTGCTTAACTTACCAGTTGAGCCATCTGCTATGTTTGGACCAGATGCCTCCAAAATGTTGCAGCAGGCACAAGAAGCCCGACGCTGTGCCCGTGAAGTGTCAAGCACCTTGAGGCGAAACAGGGACTGGCGTAAGCCAGGAGAAAAACAGCCTCAGCAGCCCAGCCATCCTCAGCCTGCCCGAAGCCATGAAGACCTTAGGGCTCACCTCGAGTCATCCCGAAGAAGTCGGGCTAGTCGGGGTGGAAGGGGTAGAAGTGGCCAGGCGCCACGCCAGCCCCTGCACCGGTCCTGACAGTATGTCACCCCAGGCCTGCTGCTGCCCGAGAGACCCTTGTGCATCATGGCAGGCTTTGGGGGCAGGTCCCTGGGTGACCAAGGGGTATCGGCTACAGTTCATGAGCACCCCTCCAGTGACAAGGGTGCCCGTTTTCACTACCATGGCAAATCAGCAGCACAGAGAGGCTCTGCGCTCAGAGGTTGTAGCCATCCTCGCAAAATCAGCCATCAGGGAGGTGCACCCACCAATTTGACAGGCGGGATTTTACTCCCGCTATTTTCTTGTACCGAAAAGGGACAAGACTCTCAGACCCGTTCTAGACCTCAGGGGGTTGAACACATTTCTCAGACCATTGAAGTGCAAAATGCTGACAGTGCCGAGAGTGAAACAGGCAGTCCTTGTTGGGGATTGGTTCGCAACCATCGACCTTCAGGATGCCTACTTCCAAATACCAATATGGGAGGGCCACATGAGATTTCTCAGGTTTGCCTTCGAAGGCAGAACATTCGAGTTCCGCGTTCTACCCTTTGGCATCTCTCTGGCCCCACGAACTTTCACCAGATGCATGGATGCAGTCCTGGGGCCTGTATGTCGCAGAGGTCTCAGAATTCTGAATTACCTCGACAACTGGTTGCTATGTGCACAAACAGCGGCAGTGTGCAACAGCCATTATGGCAATTTTGTTGTCACACATACAGAGCTTGGGGCTGCGAATCAACAAAAAGAAGTGCAGGCTGCAGCCCTCACAGATGACAGTTTCTGGGTATGCAGCTGGACACCAGAGCTGGGGCTGTGACACTGACGCAGGAGAGACAAGATGCTCTACTCCAGTGCCTTTTACAATTTCAGTTGGGAGCCAGTGTGACCTGGCGGCTTTGCCTCTGCCTCCCAGGTCTGATGGCAGCATCAGTGCAGCAAGTGGTCCCGCTAGCACTTGTGCACATGCGCCCAGTTCAGAGGTGCCTTTGGTGCTTGGGGCTATGCCCGCTAAAACACCAAGCCAGGGTAAAGGTCATCAAAAGGCTGTGTGTGGCACTCAGATGGTGGAAAAACCCGGCCAATATTGCAAAAGGCAGCATACCTGGGCCAGTTCTTCGCTGCAAAGTGGTCTCTGCAGATGCATCCTTGACAGGATGGGGAGCAGTCCACAATGGGGAGGGCACAGGAGGAGAATGGTGTGCCCCGAATGGGAATGAGCAATTACAAAATTTCTGTCCCTGAGAGCCAGACATGTGCCTGGACAGATGAATCAGGGGGCAGATCTGCTCTCCAGAGGGGGCCCGAGCCCTGGGCAATGGAGTCTTCACCCAGAAGTGGTCAGAGACATCTGGGATCACTTCGGCGAGGCACAGGTTGACCTTTTTGCATCCAGGACCAACACACAATGTCCGCTGTTCTTCTCCCTGGGGAGGGACGACCCCCCTCTGGGCATAGAGGCCACAAGGTCTACTGTATGCTTTTCCCCCATTCAGTCTTCTTCCATCTCTGCTGCAGAGAATCCAAGAGGAGGTTGTGAGGCTGGTTCTGGTGGCCCCAAACTGGCCCCAAATGGCATGGTTTTCAGGACTGACACTTCTGCTGGAAGGGTCACCGTGGGAACTCCCAGCTCGCCGGGATCTCCTGAGCCAGGGGGAGGGAGCTCTGCTCCATCCCATCCCACAAGGCCTGAAACTCTGGGCCTGGCCCCTGAGAGGGCCAGCTTACTAAACCTGGGGCTTTCGGACCCGGTGGTGCAAACCATCCAGAGTGCTTGAGCACCATCTACAAGGGCAGTTTACTCCTACCGTTGGGGGCTCTTCAGGTCATGGTGTGGGGCGAACCAGGTCGACCCACTGTCATGTTCAGCTCCGGATATCCTTAGGTATCTACAAGAGCTCCTTGATGCCAATAAATCACCAGCAACCCTGAGAGGCGTAGTTGCAGCAGTCAAAGCTGCTCATGCAGGCAGATATAGGCTCCCGGAAGAGGAATGCGGCCATATTTCTCAGCCCCTGAGAGGTGCCCAAAGACTCAGGCCACACAGGAGATTGACCATTCCTGAATGGGACTTGGGCCTTGTGGTGGCCGCTCTACAACGAGAGCCCTTTGAGCCTTTAGAGCAGGTTGATATGAAGTGGCTGTCATTGAAAGTGGCATTCCTCATAGCAGTTATGTCAGCTAAGAGGGTGTCTGAACTACAGGCCCTTTCAATGCACGAAGGGTGTTGTAGATTCTTGCCAGACGATGCAGGAGTCATCCTATGACCAAACCCTGCATTTCTGCCAAAGATAATCTCTGATTTTCATCTGAATGACAAGGTGGAACTGCGTCCTTTCCGCCTAGAACGAAAAGAGGGTGAAATGGACGTCGATGGACTACTACTGTGCCCGGTTAGGGCCTTACGGATCTATATCCGACTGTTTGTCTGATATATTGTATGCTTTAAGACCCAACGTTTGGGCCAGCCAGTCTCTCGACCTCGGCTGTCTCATTGGATTGTGGAAACAATTCACCAGGCTTATAGACAGGCTGGTGCTCCGGTACCCGCAGGAGTAAGAGCTCACTCTACAAGAGGCGTGGCAACCTCCTGGGCCCTATGGCGGGGTGCTAGCCTACCTGATATTTGTGCGGCTGCAACATGGTCACGTTCATCCACCTTCGTCAGATTTTACAACCTGAATGTTGCTGCAAACCTGTCCTTTGGGGATCGGGTGCTTTTAGCCACCACCGATTAGACCAGAAACTTTGCCCCTAAGGCAGCATGCTGGCCTTAGCACAGCCTCAGGGGATGACGGGATGACTAGCCAGTTAGCCAATGAGCTTTGGCTACTGAGTGACAGTATCACCTCACACACACACAGCTCTAGCGTCTTGCGGGGTTGATGGTGCTTTCGGCTGCATCGGGCCCCGAAGTACTTTGCAGTGACATTAGCGGCTTGGGGTGTCACTAGCTACTTGATGTGGGGGTGTGTGCTTTTTTATATAGGTATATTTGTAAATAGCACTTCACATGGTGACAGTTTTGTTATACACTGTTTATTACACTCTGGTGGCGGGGACGTCTCATTCGATAACCAGAGTGACAAACCCTAGGGGAGGCTTTCTGAGGAGTGATATCTGCTCCGTCTCCCTTGTCTCCTCATGGGGTGTCTTACAGTGTCCCCGTACATATGGAATATGTAGCTGTGGAGAGATAGTCTCGATACGATAGAGAACGCTGGGTTACAGTGTAACCTTGGTTCTCTGAGTTAAGAGACTATCTCTCCAGGTCAAGGCCGCTCAGATACTGTTCCAATCAATGTAAATCAGTGACATCATGCGCACCTGGGGCTTTTATACCCGCGTAGTGGTGTGTCTTAAAGAAATATCCACGTCGACTGCCCCAGTGGGTCAGTCCCCGTACATATGGAATATGTAGCTGTGGAGAGATAGTCTCTTCACTCAGAGAACCAAGGTTACACTGTAACCCAGCGATCAATACTATTTGTTCTACTCATAGAGTTCCTCTAAATTTGGATATTCTTCTGATTGATAATTATTATAATTTGGTATTTTTGAAGTGAGGTTAAGAGCTCTGCATAACATACAGGTTTTAAGTGACTGTTTCCTGAACTGAACATGTTCAAAATTTTCATGCAAGCAAGCTCCTTTTTATGGTTCTACATCACTCAAGGCAGAAGGACACAAAGGCTAAGCGTGTGCTTCTTTCCAAAAGCGAAATAAGTTTTCTACTATAAATTTAAGCAAAGTTTCTTTTAAAATAGCCAATTATGTCAGCAACTGCCTGTAACCATGTCGAAGATTGTTTGCTGAATTTAAAACTAAGTACAAGAATGGGGGAAGAAAATTGATTTGAGTGGCTTTGAATGTGGTGTGGTTGTTAGTGGGAGACAGATTGGTCTGATTATTTTGGAAACTGCTGAGACACTAGTATTTTCATACTCAACAACCTCATGATTTACAGGAAATGGATTGGAAATATAGCAAAACTTTTTACAAATGAGTATTATGATCTATGTGTGTTACCAGATCCACAAATTTGTAACTAAATCTATTTACAAATGATTATTTCAATCCGTGTGTGTACCAGATCCACAAACTTATAACTAAAACTATTTACAAATGTGTATTTCGATCTGTGTGTGTTACCAGATCCACAAATTTGTAAAGGAAATCTGTGTTTAACTACATCCTTAAATGTGAAAACAAAATCTGTGTGTGTGTGTAAAAAAAACTGCTTGTGTGTAGTCAGATCCATATATATGTAAAATAATTCTGCAGCTGCATAAATTGGTCTGTATGAGCAGACAAGTCAGTAAATACATTCGTCTTTATGTAGGTGTGTGGTCTGTGAATATCTGGCCACTACTTTGGATGTATTCTCACACTGACTTTTGCTACACTCCTGCCGCAGAAGAGGAAAACATTTGGACAGCGAATTGTATCTGTGCGGAGACTTGTCTGTGAGCCTCCGTGGAGATACAGTTTCAGACCACCAGGGGGTGCAAGCACCAACGATATTGGTCACCTCTACTATTTTTAGCCTGGCTGGCTCAGTAGACAGCGGTTCGATGGTGTCAAGATGGCGTGCTGTAAGTAAGTAAGCTTTATATTGTTACAACTTTAGTTGTTATAAGCGGTATTTCCAAAGAAATAACAATGTTAAAAAAATATGACAAACTCTAAACAAGTTACAGATGCTTGTTAGAGACACAAGAAAATGTCTGAAGTCCAGCAAAATAGCAGCTTAGCCATGGACCTGAGACACAGCACATAGGTTATCGTCACGGATTTAGCTTAGACTCGTTCCATATGACCATCTTGGCCAGACTTTTCAGTATGTTCAAGGGAATATTATGTGGTGGCAAGAAGCATTCTAATGTACGACGGCATATTAGGGTTATTAGGCTGAGCCATTACCTATTTATAAAGATACTTCACTAAACAAAAATCTTGCTCATTAAATATAAATCTATTTCTCTTAAACTAGAGCTGTACAATAAACTATGAGAGGTGTGATCATCAGGATTGTTATTTTAGTCTCTGTGGTCTGTGTGTGTGAGTGTGTGCTTGTACTTATGACATTATGGGGCACCTCGACTTTACAGAGTATCAGTATTTGGGGACACATACTATAAATGGGGATACATACTATAAATGTGTAGTATGTGTCCCTAAATTAAACTGTGTGTGAAGTGCTATGTGTTTGTGAGTGTGTGTGAATTAAGGACATGAAAGCCTCAACAGCACACCCACTTATAAAGTGTCTGTGGACACTA
Organism: Scarus forsteni; assembly: GCA_036419115.1. Classification (NCBI taxonomy): domain Eukaryota; kingdom Metazoa; phylum Chordata; class Actinopteri; order Labriformes; family Labridae; genus Scarus; species Scarus forsteni. Next base: position 1,109,261 of record JAZDUH010000083.1, read on the forward strand.
GTCTGGGGAACCCCACTAGGTATATCAAGAACACAGCTCAAGGTCAGGTGCCAGGTGATGATCATCAGCTAATCAGGCCGCACATGACTTAAACACATGAATGAAGTCTCCTAGCATCTCCAAAACTACTTTAGCATGTCATCCAACTGAAATGCTGCTTGAGGCTGGCCTGTATTAAAAAAATAAAGCCCGGCAGCGGCCCGAGCCCCACTCACGATTCCCGTGGGAATTGTCTAGTTTGGGGCTCGGGCTTTGCAACAAGCCACTCTCCCCATGGCAAAGCTATGAAGAGAGTGGCTCTTGGCAAAGCCACGAGCGGTACATCAGACCTGAATAATTGTTTCAGAAAAATAGATAATTGACTCTTGGTCTTCATATTAAACAAAATTTGAAGCCCTCACTCATTTTGAAAATAAATGAGAGCCAGCTGTTTCCTCCATCAACCTCTGTCCATTCAAACCTGACATGAAGTCCTCATGCTGGACAGGCTGTTTGTAAATCACAAGAACTCTGTCATTTCTTACACTATTTTTATAAAAAATTACATATTCACACCCCCAAGACTTGTCTGACGCTCACGATAATTTTAGAATTCAAGTAGCTGTTATGGTGGCAAAGAAACGAGCAGCTGTTCGACACTGCCAGAACGCATCAAAATGCCTTGAGAACAGTGAGTTCTAGGGTGTGTTCGAAATGGCGTACTACTCGTACTACTCATACTAACCCCGCCCCCATATTGAGTATGCAGTGCGTTCACACTGTACAGTATGCGAATTTTGTGTATGCGAGAAATGCCCGGATGTATACTCAATCGGCTTCGATTTCTGAGTATGGAGCGGAGCTTGCTTCACGTACTGCTTCTGCCCCACAATGCATTGCGCACCTCTGACGTGGGAAGACGAAATACAAAATGGAGACAGATCACCATGGATACACAGGTGTTTGTGTTAATTCTATTCATCCACTGCCGCTCGGTTTGTGTCATACAGCTGTTTATAATGAAAACACTTCGCAATAACTTGGAAACGTGAAGGGGGGGCCGCTGCTGCCCGGTGTTTACGGTACATGGATGGAAACACCGACCAAGGGGACGCTTCGGTCTCCGAAAACGCCGAGACAAATTAAAAACAGTTTCAAACAACTGGGCTCATAATCGTGATGTAAATACTTACTTTCTCGCAAGATAATATATTATTACTGAATGAATTAGTATTTTTTCCGGAATGCAGTCGTTTTCTGTTGCTTGTGGTCGGACTATTTGAATTTTCCCGGCGCTGCTTCCCGGCCGGCACCAAATGCATTCTGGGGTATTGAGTATGCATCTGTGTGTAAACGCTCGGGCAGCGGCTGCATACTCAGATCATCTTTGAGTATTCAGTATGCAGTATATACTGATTAAGTAGGTAAGTAGATAGTAGGCAGTACGCCATTTCGAACACACCCCTAGTGTCTGCCTCTTGCCGCAGCTGTTCCTGTTACCATGCCAACAGAACCCTTAATTATCTCCAGGTCAGGTGCATGTAATCAGCTAATCAAGCCACAGAGGACCGAAACACATGAATGAAGTCTCCTGGCATCTTTGCTGCGTGTGTATGTATGTGTGTGTATTGATGAAGTAAAAGCAACCTAATCTTCACCCAGAATCTCCACCAATAAACACATAGTGTGTGCTTGTTTTTTGTAATGTGTGCAAAGCACGCATGTAAGTGTTTGCGTGTGTTTGTGTTTATGAAGATCATTGGAGCTCAGTTTAAACAGGACCCCCACTCGTGAAGTGCTTAGTGACATCAGTCTGTTAGGGAGGGGAAGCACCAACAGGTATATCAAGAACACAGCTCAAGGTCAGGTGCCAGGTGATGATCATCAGCTTATCAGGCCACACATGACTTAAACACATGAATGAATTCTCCTGCCATCTCCATAGCTATTTCAGCATGTCATCGAGCTGAAATGCTGCTTGGGGCTGGCCTGTATTAAAAAGATAAAGCCCGACAGCGGCCCAAGCCCCACTCACGATTCCCGTGGGAATTGTCTAGTTTATGTATTTACTGACCTGTCTACTCATACAGATCAGTTTATGCAGCTGCAGAATTATTTTACATATATGTGGATCTGACTACACACACACAGTTTTTTTTAACACACAAACAGATTTTTTTTTTTTTAAATAAACAGTTTTTTTTTTACACACACAAGGATTTTATTTTTACATTTAAGGATGTAGTTACACACAGACAGATTTCCTTCACAAATTTGTGGACCTGGTAACACACAAAGATCAAAATACACATTTGTAAATAGTTTTGCTACAATACTGGCCCCCTAAAGCTACAACCAAGGAAAGCAAAGTGTGTCCCTACTTCTAAAGACCTGTGCCGCTGAACTGGAAGAACGGATACAATGTATTTCTTTAACCTTTTTTTTTTTTTAAATAAACACAGTTTTTTTTTACACACACAAGGATTTTGTTTTTACATTTAAGGATGTAGTTACACACAGACAGATTTCCTTTACAAATTTGTGGACCTGGTAACACACACAGATCGAAATACACATTTGTAAATAGTTTGTTGTAAATTTGTGGATCTGGTAACACACAAAGATCAAAATACACATTTGTAAATAGTTTTGCTACAATACTGGCCCCCTAAAGCTACAACCAAGGAAAGCAAAGTGTGTCCCTACTTCTGAAGACCTGTGCTGCTGAACTGGAAGAACGGATACAATGTATTTCTTTAACCTTACGCCGCACTCACATTGGTTCCAGAAAAGTTGTAGACCAGATTCGGTGCGGATTTTCCGCAAGCTGCCACTCACATCAGCTCCAGATAGAGGCTGCGGCTGGCTCCGGTGCTGGGTGCGGAAACGGCACTCGCGAGAGTAGAAGCTCACGTGGGTTCACGTTCTTGTCCAGACTTTGCGCGAGAGCAAGCCCCATATACAAGAACTACAAGTAAAGAGATGCTGTGCTGCTCACTTTTGCGACCTCGTGTCACTGGGTGTGATGTTATGTTTACATTTACTACTAGCGCGAAATTGCGGTCAAAGAAGAGTCAAGTTACATTTGTTTGTTCACTGATTTTATTTTGAAAAACAACAGACCTTCATGCCACCTGGCATTCCACTTCCTGTATAGCTCGTCATATTTCATTCAGCTTGATGCAGACCCTCTCCGGGGTCCAGGAAAAATAGACTTCTTGCGGATTGTTTCTGCTGTGCCGTACAGCTCCAGCAACCGGACTCGCACCGCACGGGGCTCATGTGAGCCTACAACAGTGATTTTAATGATACGGATTACATGCGGAAGCCGCACAGGACCCGCACAGGATTCAGTGTGAGCCTGGGGTTAGTCTGCAGCTCGAGAGTGCCTATCCTCTGGAAGACATCCTGCATCATTCCAGTTATTAAGAGAAACCGGCCCAATGCTCTGAATGACTTCAGACCTGTGGCACTCACCTCACACCTGATGAAGCTGTTGGAGCAGCTCTTCATCAGACCACAGGTGTACATGTCCTTCCTGGACTTTGCAAGTGCCTTCAACACCATCCAGCCCCATGTGCTGCAACTGAAGCACAGGACAACTGCCTTTGCCCCTTTTGTTTGCTCCTATAAATGTCTCTGGCTCTTGTCTTGTAGATGACCTGGGAGCTTTGGAGAAGACTGCCTGCCGCTGTGAAGTCTCAAAGCCTCAACAACTACAATAACAGACATGACACATATTTGGCCATTTCATCAGCCCCATTCCAGTTCATAATAATTATAGCAGTTAATGTAGATATTAGCCAATGGCGGCTGTCTGTCAGTCAAGGAGGGGAAGCTCTTTTTTTTTTCTGGGCTACATCATAAATTTGTTTATTTATGTAAATGATCTGTGACCCTGTTGTACCAACTAGGTGGCTTTTACAGGGCTTTTATTCCCCAAAACCCACTTTTGACCAGACAACACATTTTATTTGTGACAGCACTTCCAGTGAGCCAGCTCATCTTGTCATACCAGGAACGCTGAAAAGACCTGTTTCTTTTCCCCACCTTTTGCACTAAATCTATCTTAGGAGTTGATCTGCCCTGCTGTGAAACTCTAATTTTCTCTTTGTAAGGAAGACTATCAAATGGCTTTGCCAAAATCCGGTCAACAACATTCATACTATCTGCCATTATGTGCAGCTTGCTAGCAGCTGGAGCTGCTACGTGAGACTACTGTTTGACAGGCTGTGAGTGTGAGTGAAAGGGGTAGAGGCTCTGCAGCTGCTTGTTTGTAAAAAATAAAAAGAAAGAAAAAGTGACAGGAGAGAATCTTCAAACACAGCGCTGGTCGTTTTTAAGAAAGATAAAGTCGCTGGTGATCGATAAAGCCTCCGGATCAGTCCAGAACAACTGAATGTAAAACTTAGAAGATGCTGCAGTGGAGGGTGATACTTCAAGATCGCTGATTGGCTCATTTCACTGTCAATCAAAAAGGGATTCGGCCTCAGACAGATCATCCAATCATCATGCAGAAGCTCAGCGTCCAGGCCAGCCCACTGCCTCATAGACCCCCAGAGACGCTGAGCGTCCGATGGGCGGGACAAAGCCCAGCGTTTATCCTATGACCGTTCAGTTTCCACAGTGGAACAACCCACTCTAGGCTTCCCTGCTGAAGTCAGAAGACGCTCAGCGTCCGACTGTGTTAAATCGCTGAGACGCTGCGGGGATGAATGAGAAGGAAGTGTGAAATGTACACACAGCAGTACATATCACCACTTTTTTGGGGGACATTTTAGGAGAAGTTGAGCTTCCCTTGCAGTCTTAGAGCAATCGCAACTGATATATATATATATATATATATATATATATATATATATATATATATATATATATATATATATATATATATATATATATATATGTATATATGTGTGTGTGTGTATTTATGCTCTATTGTTAAGTGTCTTGAGATAACACTTGTTATGTATTGGCACTATACAAATAAAGATTGATTGATTGATTAAATTATTCATTGACAAACTAAACAGGATCTGGAGCCCTGCCTGATCACCTGGATCTCCAGCTACCTCATTTACCGGCTGGAGTACGTCAGGCTGAAGGACACCACATCTGACACTGTGATCAGCAGCACCAGAGCACCCCAGGGCATGGTTCGGCCTCTCTACTCTTCACCCTGTACACCATAGACTTCTGCTACAACTCTGAGCTGTGTCACATCCAGAAGTTCCCTGATGACACGAGCCATCGTTGGATGCATCATGGATCACAGAAAGGAGGAGTACATGAGCCCAGTGATTTTGCTGTCTGGTGCCACACAAACCACCTACAGCTCAACACCTCGAAGACAAAGGAGCAGGTTGTGGACTTTAGGAAGTCCAAGACCACGGCCAGTTGTAATCAAGCAAGCGAGCTGAGGCGCAGGCTGTGGACTCCTATAAGTACTCAGGCTTTTGCTGAACAGTAAACTGGACTGGAGGATCAATGCCGACCAATTGTACAGGAAGGGACAGAGCAGGCTGTACTTCCTATAGAGGCTGCATTTGTTAAATATCTGTGGAAAACTCCTCTGCAGATGTCTTCTTCCAGTACATCATAATGACACTGTCCAAGTCCCTCCGTCATTCATCCAAAAATTCAGTCAGTGGTGGAAAATATTTGGTAAAAGTCCAAACATGTTGACATGCACATGGAAGATTCTCTCTCTGTTCTGTGCCTGTTTTGCATCTACCTTTCAAATGTGCCAAATATAGACGCAACAACACCAACACTGGCAATGGTCTGATAATCTCAAACTTGTTCTTTAACATCAACTCCAACATTGTTCACTGCGGTGGCCAACAAGGCAAATGCAGATCATTGACAATGGGTCAATGCAGATCAATAAGACTAAAACCAAATTATAAGTCAAATTATAAACGAAACAAATTGAGAATTGTTTGCAACAATTTGATGAATCTATGATAATTAGAATGGGCCTTCTATAACTACATTTAAAATTTACAAAATTATTTCTATAATAAATAAATAAAAAAATCCTTCAGAAAAAAATGTATGTAAGGGTTGTGTGAGTCTCTAAGTAGGGGGAAAATCTCAGGTAGCAGCAAGCACAATATATCAATTCAAATTAAGTTTTTTTTTCCATTCAAGATTATTCAAGTTGATAAACACAAGCATGCGTGAGCAAATTGTCCAACAGTTTAAGAACAACATTTCTCAACCAGCTATTGCAAGGAATTTAGGGATTTCATCATCTACGGCCGTAGTATCATCAAAAGGTTCAGAGAATCTGGAGAAATTACTGCACGTAAGCGGCAAGGCCCAAAACCAACATTGAATGCCCGTGACCTTCAATCCCTCAGGCGGTACTGCATCAAAAAGCGGCATCACTGTGTAAAGGATATCATCACATGGGCTCAGGAACACTTCAGAAAACCACTGTCAGTAACTACAGTTTGTCGCTACACCTGTAAGTGCAAGTTAAAACTCTACTATGCAAAGCCAAAGCCATTTATCAACAACACCCAGAAACGCTGCCGGCTTCGCTGGGCCCGAGCTCATCCAAGATGGACTGATGCAAAGTGGAAAAGTGTTCTGTGGTCTGACGAGTCCACATTTCAAATTGTTTTTGGAAACTGTGGTCACTATGTCCTCCGGACCAAAGAGGAAAAGAACCAGCCGGACTGTTATAGGCGCAAAGTTCAAAAGCCAGCATCTGTGATGGTATGGGGGTGTATTAGTGCCCAAGGCATGGGTAACTTACACATCTGTGAAGGCACCATTAATGCTGAAAGGTACATACAGGTTTTGGAGCAACACATGTTGCCATCCAAGCCCCTGCGCCCCTGCGCCCCTGCTTATTTCAGCAAGACAATGCCAAGCCACATTCTGCACGTGTTACAACTAAGGACAACCGTCAAACTCGAAGTCGTAGTCCGACTCTTCGACATCAGATAAATATTCTGCCATGTTGTTCAGCAATGCCGGCAAAAAGTAAATCAGCTGTACCTTTGTGTTGCGCGGCTATGATGTCATCGAAAGTTTGTTTACCAGGTCAGCTGACCCACCTGAAGACGGTAGACGAGCTGACTTTATGATAACACTGGCGATGGATGAAAAAATATAGCCGAAATGAGCGATTTTGCAGAGATTATGTCCCGGGCTGAAGCTCCTTTGCCGTGGCCCTTGCTAATTGCGACTAAATCGGTTGGATCTAAATAACTTCTGAAGGACTCCGAGCTGCACGATGTTTGTCTGAGTGAGTATATGAGCATGCACACACCTATAAATAAGGTCCAGGTGTCAAAAAAACGGAGTTGCCCTTTAAGTAATGTTATGATATTGGATTGAATTGAGAGTATTCCTTTCTCCTTAGTTTTGGTAAAAAGGGCAAACATCATCATGGTTACATCGTAGATTTCCAGTGGATGGTACACTTGATTGGTAACTCTTCACTTGAAGTTTTCTCTGCCTTTAAAGTTGTTAGGAGGGGCTTGGGAAGCAGAGCACCATGGCATATTTTACTAAACAGAGAGATGTGATATGCCTCTTATAAGGGAGATGTGCTTTCTAGTAGGGGCAGGTTCTTTTAGGTTGATTCAACATCCAGGATGGGTGTCGGTCAGGACACAGGAAAAAAGGAGGAGAAGGATGACTCTTCAGGCTATATTTATTCTGTCACGCCCGTGTTCACAAATCAGTTCTGAAACAGTAACATTAATAAACTAAATTACTCCCAAAAATCCTCTTTTTTGTATGTCCACTTAATAATAGAGTGAATTACTCAGTTATTATTCATCATACACCCTTTTATGCTTTCTTTTCTTTACAGTGCTGAGACATTCATATAAACAGAGATGTGCATAAGCACCGCCCGCCATAACGACGCGGGTGTAGAAAACGAGCGCTCACAGCGGCGCAAATTCACTCATTAGACAAGAAATTATGAGCAAAACACACTCGTAAATCACAAACTACTATGCTTGAACAACTTAACAGCTGCAGGAAACCTAATAGCATCTATAGCTCACGGGAACAACCAAAAAGGCACGTAGAAAAAACACACTTCACGGCCGATAGAGAAAAATATATACATATGCCGCCATACGGCGATACTCACGTTCGTCATTCACTGTAACACTGAGCGTCCACAAAGACACACATCCATACGACAAGGCAATAAAGGCACTGATAAACTCTTGACCCGCAGGTACACAATATTAACTCTGTTCTTTCTAAACTCCTATACGTCTCACTCTTTACTACTTCTGGCAGACGGAAGTGATTTTTGGCGGAACAGGAAAACAGCGTTACCATTACAACTGTAAACACTAGCCTTTTATACAGCCGCCCCCAAATGTACCCTGTACATTTGCAACACATAAAAGGCTCAATCAGTCTTAGAGAATCTAGAGGTTGGAGGAGGATCTTCTTCTCCAGGCGGGAGGGCTGGCAACCTCACCAGCCGGGCCACAGGCCATGTGAAGATGAGTCCCTTGATGTTGACGTCGGCTGATCTGATGCAACCATCATCACTACAATGGGTCTTGACCACACGTCCAATTGGCCACTGGGCTCGAGGTAGTTGGGGCTCCACTAACATGATGACTGTGTCGTCCTGCAGACCAGGAGGAGAGGACTGCCATTTCTGCCTGGCCTGTAGACCGGGTAAGTAGTCTCTAATGAACCTGGAACAGAATTTGTCCGCCAGGACTTGTGAATGTCGCCAACGACGACGACTGAGGATCTCTGTCTCTGGGTACACAACCTGGGGGAGTGAACCATAAGGCTGCCCCATGAGCAAACTGTTAGGTGTCACGGGGTCGACGTCGGCTATGTCAGCTGATACATAGCCCAATGGTTTTGAATAGAAGATGGCCTCGCCGCCCAGGAGCCCGGTAAGTAACACTTCTTCAGGAATTGCTTGCGATCCAACTCACGTGTAGAGTGCTGACTTGACTGACCGGACCTCACGCTCCCATACTCCACCAAAATGGGGACCGCCGGGGGGTTAAAGCGGAACTTGATCTTCTGACGAGCGAGTTGTTGCTGCAGTACTGGCACCATGTTGTTGAAGGCCTCTCAAAGTTCTCGCTCAGCTCCCTTAAAGTTCGTGCCTCTGTCTGACCACAGCTCAGCAGGCGTTCCTCTTCTGGCGATGAACTGCCTAAACGCCATCAGGTAAGCATCAGGGTCCATATTTCTGAGGAGATCCAGGTGTACAGCCCTGGTCGTTAAACACTTGAAAATGAGCCCCCAGCGTTTCTCTTGACGTCTACCCACTTTCACCATCATGGGCCCAAAACAGTCCACTCCAGTGGAATAAAAGGCAGGTTTGTGTAATCTGAGGTGAGCATCAGGAAGATCAGCCATCCTGGGGACTGAAGGTTGGCCCCTCCAACGTTGACACTCTGCACAGGCTCGTTGGTGCTTACGAACCGCCTCACGCCCTCTGATGATCCAGAATGATCTTCGCAGCTCGGCGAAAACTCGTTCGGGTCCTGGATGATGCAGACCATTGTCATACTTCTGGATGAGCAGATGTGTCACAGGATGAGAGACATCAAAAACAACAGGGTGTAAAGGGACATCAACATTCTCCAACCGTCTAAGTCGTCCTCCCACTCTTATCAGGCCAGAGGTTGAGTCGAGGACAGGTGCCAAGGTGAGGAGACAACTTGTGGATGACACTGATTTCCCTGCAGCAAGGGCCTTGTAATCCTCAGAAAAGGACTGTTTCTGGGACTGCAAGAGGATGTGGGCTTCTGCTTGTTGATAATCCTCAGCTGTGGGAAGGGTACTTGTGGAAGAGTCCCTGGAGCTCTTTAATGGCGTCATCCATGAGTTCCTGCCAGGAACGATGCCCCTTTTTCTCCTGGTCACAATCGGTGAGTGAGGTGAGTGTAGCTCCGCAAAAGGCAGTCTTTCGGAGCTCCCCATGGTCCTCAGTGTTGGGCTGTTCTGGCCAGCAGTCTGGGCTTTGCAGCAGGAATGGGGGTCCTTGGGACCACCTGTTAGGATCCTTCAGCTCTTCCAGTGTTTTTCCTCTTGTCAGGTCATCTGCATGATTTTGAGCTGAATCCACATAGCGCCAGGTACAGTTTGCTGTCAGTTCCTGAATTTCTGACACCCTTGCTCCAACGAACACCTTGAAGCGGCAGGACTGGGAATGGAGCCAGGTGAGGACTGTGGTTGAGTCAGACCACAGAGTGGTGTGGGCCACTTCTAACTAAGGTGAGTTCTTTGGCGAGGAGACAGGCCAGTTGTGCTGCCACAAGAGCTGCACAAAGCTCAGGGCGTGGGATGGAGTGCACCCGTTTGGGGGCTACCCTGGAACGAGCGATAATGAAAGATAGATGGATCTGGCCCTCCTTTGTCTTTGTCCTCAGGTAGGCCACAGCACTGTAAGCCTTCTCCGAAGCATCGGCGAAGATGTGCACCTCTCTTATGACCACCTCGAGGTCAAGGTCTGTGGGTGTATAGGCTCGAGGGAAGTTGATGAGGGGCAAGAACTTGAGCTCGTTCTCCCAGCTGGCCCAGGCTTGAAGCAGGGCCACAGGTAAATTGGTGTCATCCCATCCGCGCTGCTTATCCCATAGCTGTCGGATGATGAGCTTTGCTCTGGTGGAGAAAGGCAACAGGTAGCCTAAGGGGTCGTACTGCGAAGCTAGGACCTTGTACATGTTTCTCAGGGTTGGAGCGTCATAGGACACCTGCCTATGCTTGTAGCTGAGGGAGTCTCTTCTCCAGTGCCAACTGAGGCCCAGGGTTGATTCTTGGGGGCTGGCCTTATCTTGTGCCAACCAAAGATCTAGGCTCTGTGATCGGGCCTCTTGAGGCAGGTGATTCAGAACACTCGGGTCATTGCAGGCCCACTGTCGCAGCTCAAAGCCTGCTGAAGACAGGAGATCTCTGAGGCGGTCTACCTGCTGCTTGGCTTCCTCTGGAGTATGTACACTCTGTAGGCAATTATCGACGTAAAAGCATCGATCAACAGAGAGCTTAAGGGTGTCATCAGGCTGGCAGTGAGAAGCCACATGGAGCTGTAGGGCATATGTGGCACAGCAGGGACTACAGGTGGTGCCAAAGGGCAGGACTTGCCACTCAAATACCCGCGGGGGCTCATCCGCATTCAGGTCACGCCACAGGAACCTTAGTAGGCGGCGATCTTCGGGAAGGAGGCGGACCTGATGAAACATCCCCTTAATGTCTCCACTCACTGCTATGGGATGCTCCCGGAACCGTAGAAGAACGCCCACCAAAGAAGCTCAGAGGGTGGAACCAGGCAGTAAGTACTGATTCAGGGTTTGCCCAAGGTATTGGTGCGAGCAGTTGAAAACCAGGCGATGTTTTCCGTTGTGGGAAACAAGATGATGGGGAATATCCCAGCACTCCTCTGGTGGCTTGTCTTGGATGACCTCGGTGTCTGCCCCTGCTTCAATCAGCTTTTGCATTTCTGTTCGGTAGATTGTCGCTTGCTCAGGGTCCTTTAGAAGCCACCGCTCTGTACTACGCAGAAGAGCCATGACTGACTCCTTGGGTGCCTGCAAGGGGGGCATAGCTGCATGACGTAGCAGTGGTGTAGCATACCTTCTCACACCGTTGACTTCGATACGGGTTGTCCTGGCGTTCAGAAGGGCCACAGCTTGTTGGTCCTGTTTTGACCGAGTCACTTCCTTTTCTGGTCGGTGAGGGACGGTGTCCACCTGCCACATCCTCTCGACATGGCGGTACAGCTCGTCCACCTGTGGGGAGGGAGAGGTGAAGAGACACTGCACAGAATCAGGTGGCCGCCCCATGGACAGGCGGGACCTTGGAGGGTCCATCCCAGCCGGGTGTGGACTGCTGCAGGGCAACCAGGCGATCCGAATCTGACTGGTTCTACAGGTGTTATGAGGTGTGACTGGTCAGAGCCAAGAAGGATTGATGGCTATTCATCCTTCAAGGCAGGTATGGGAAGGCCGCGAATGTGTTTATACTTCTTCTGAAGTTGCTCAACAGGGTAAGTGTGCTGGGCTAGGCTGAGGCGACTGGCTGTGAAGGCCCCATTGATCTTGTAGCTGACCTTAGGATTTGCAGCTGGAGAAACGTGAAAGGATATCTTATGTCCATGAAGCACCTGGATATCCTGTCGAACCGTTCGTAGAGGGAGATCTTCTGGGGTCCCCTTTATGCCCAGTGATTTGGCTGCAGCTGGTAGCAGCATGGACCGCTCAGAACCATCATCCAGCAGAGCAAAGGTACTGAGACTACGTCCTTCATGGTGTAGAAGTACTGGAACAATCTTCAGCATGACCCGATTACCAGCCCCAGGTCTGTTGAGGTAGAGAGAGTCAGAGGCGGAGTTCGTCAGACAGCTCTCTTCTTAAGTGCAGCCTCTTTATTGCTTCTTTCAGGCCTTAAGTTAATCTCATGGAGGGCGAGGAGGTGTTTTCCCTGACAGATGCTGCAGGGTTTCTTCAAGGTGCACTGAGCTGCTTGATGATTTCGCGCACAGCGCCAGCATCGTTTATTAACTTTGATCCACTCCCTATATATATATGTGTGTATATATATATATATATATATATATATATATATATATAAACATATATATACACACATACATATATATATATGTATATGTGTATATATATATATATATATATATATATATATATATGTATATATATATATATATATATATATATATACGTCTCACTCCTTACTACTTCTGCTTCTGGCGGACGGAAGTGATTTTTGGCGGAACAGGAAAACAGCGTTACCATGACAACCGTAAACACTAGCCTTTTATACACCTCTTGAAAGACAGTTCCTCTAAGTATACTTTCTTTAGTTTAGTTACCTCCGCCAAGGAGGTTATGTTTTCGGAAGAGTCTGTCTATCTGTCTGTCTGTCTGTCTGTCTGTCTGTGAAAAAAAATAACAAAAAGTAATGGATGGATTTTGATGAAATTTTCAGGAATTGTTCAGCATCGGAAAAGGAAGAAGTGATCTAATTGGGTGTTGATCTGGATCAGCGTCTGGCCGCCATGACGAAAAATTTGATTTTTGTGAAAAACTACTGAACTAACATAGGTATCACTAGAAAAGCACTCAGAGAGCGCAAACCTACGCCAAGCAGCACAGTTCCCTGACGGTGATCCGGATCAACACCAAAATTGAATCGCTTCTTCCTTTTCCAATGCTGAACATTTCCTGAACATTTCATCAAAATCCATCTATAACTTTTTGAGTTCTTTTGTTCACAGACAGACAGACAGACAGACAGACAGACGGACAAACTCTCCCGAAAATCTAACCTCCGTGGCGGAGGTAATTATGAATCCAATTGCTAAGGGTACGTTTTCATGGTCAAGTAATCTAAATAATTCAATGAAATAAAGGTAGGACTAATATTTATAGTGACAATCACTATATGGCTGAGGAATGAGGTGCTGGCGGAGGTCTGTGCTCTCTGAGTGCTTTTCTAGTTTTTTTGTTTTGTTTTTTTGTCCGAGGTTCATTGTCTTAAAAGTTATTAGCCCTCACCAGTGTGGGGGAAGCTACTTTTAAAAAGCAGTGTTTGCTCGTTACTCGTTACTTCTGAAAAAAGTAACTTGTTACTTTACTTAGTTACCCCTTTTGAAAAGTAACTTTAAATGTTACTTGTTACTTTTATGTTACTTTTACATTGCTCAATCTTGGGCAGAACCCCATTATCTATTCCTAAATGTGAAGGCCTTCAAAAAGTTCTACTGAAGAGAACATAGCAGTTATTACCTCCGCCAAGGAGGTTATGTTTTTGGGGGAGTCTGTTTGTCTGTCTGTCTGTCTGTGAACAAAATAACTCAAAAAGTTATGGATGGATTTTGATGAAATTTTCAGGACATTTTCAGCATGGGAAGAGGAAGAAGTGATTCGATTTTGGTGTTGATCCAGATCACCGTCTGGATCCGCCATAATGAAAAAGGCGATTTTCGTGATTAACTACTGAACTAAAATAGATATCATTATGAAACCAATTGCTAATGGTATGTTTTCATGGGCAAGGAATCTAAATATTTACATGAAATAAAGGTAGGACTAATATTTATGGTAAAAATCACAATATTGGAGAGGACTGTGGTGATGGCGGAGGTCTGCGCTCTCCGAGTGCTTTTGTAGTTTCTTTTGTGCTTTTTTATTTTACGTAATGTCACATACCCTGTGGAATGAGAGCTCCTGCTCAGTGTTTCCACATTTTGCTTCTGAAATAAGCAATGTGGTCGAAAAAAACAAACCCCAAATAAGCAGCCTCCAGCTATTTCCTTTCCTAATGTGATATATTACTTTTTAAAAAGAAAGATCTCTATATATATTATATCTATTATAAATCAATAAAAATCAATTTATAGCTATATCTATATCTATATCTATATATCTATATCTATATATATCTATATCTATCTATCTATCTATCTATCTATCTATCTATCTATCTATCTATATATATATATACATATATATATATATTTATAAATGCATATATAAATATAAACATATGCTGTATATATGTATATCTATAAATATACATATATACATATATATGTATATATACTATACATACATACATAATGCTAATAAAAATAAACATACACACATTTACCCTGTGAACTGTTCTGTACAGACAGGATCCAGATTGTTTGAGGTCATCTATCTCACATTGTTTGAAGTTTAGATGTCCGTCAGATGAAGTTAGCAGGCCACCGAAGAAGCACGGCTGGAGACTGACTGTTAGCTAAATGAACTTGCATATGAAAGTAGTATTGAAGATCTGCAGAAAAAAAGATTTCTGTCTTAATCAGTGTGATATATAAAGAAACTTAACCACCACAGCCACAGTGAAAATTAAGAATAATTAGCTCTGTGGTATCTTGGCACCTTCTTAAGCTGTGTAATGTCTCAAACTGTGATTACTAAAATGCATCAGTAAGTCAGTGGTCTACCATAATATCTAAATAATATCTGATTTAATATGTGTATATTTATATATATATATATATATATATATATATATATATATATATATATATATATATATATATATATATATATATACAGTCATGGAAAAAATTATTAGACCACCCTTGTTTTCTTCAATTTCTTGTTCATTCTAATATCTGGTACCACTAAACGTATAATACAATGAACATACCAAAAAATGCAGCTGGTCACATAATACTTTATGTCCTATTTGACATTCTTAAGCTTAATTGATTCCCAGGGTATATAAGAGGCCATTTCATGTCACAAGCAGCACTGCACATGCAAAGGCCTAGAGTGGTTTCCTGCTTACATTCAAGCCGTAGCACAACTCAGAAGTTGTCAGCTCTCACATAATGCCTAAAACAAAAGAATTATGTGAAGCCACAAAGGCAGCCATCTTGGCACTGCTGGAAATTGGCATGAGTGAGAGACAGGTAGCGAAAAAACTGAAGATCTCCAAGACAGCCGTTCATTACAACAAAAAAAAACAAGCTGAACATGGCACTACCAAATTGCTACCTGGCCGTGGCAGGAAACGTCTTTCTACCTCACGAGATGACCGTGCACTCATCCGTTCCTGTGTCAGGAATCGTCGTCAGACCTCCAGGGACCTTAAAAATGAGTGGGCACTGTCGAGAAATGTGACTTGTTCAGCAAGGACAGTTCGAAACCGACTTGTTGAAACTGGTTTGGAGTCACACAGAGCACGCAAGAAGCCCTTCATCAATGAAAGGCAGAGGAAGGCCCGGTTTCTCTTTGCTCGAGACCACAAGGATTGGACTGTTGATGATTGAGCTAAGGTTCTCTTCAGTGATGAATCCAATTTTGAATTGATGCCCACTCCAGCCAACTTACTGGTTAGGAGGAAGCCTGGAGAAGCTTACAACCCAGACTGTCTTGCCCCTACAGTAAAACATGGGGGTGGATCAGTCATGATCTGGGGTTGTTTCAGTCTGAGTGGAACAGGGCAAATGCAATTGTGTGAAGGCCGAATGAACCAGGTCATGTACAGGACTACCCTTGAAAACAGTCTTCTTCCATCAGCTGGAAAACTCTTTCCTGCCTCGAATGACTGAATTTTCCAACAAGACAATGCCCCTTGCCACACGGCAAGGTCAGTTAAAGCCTGGATGGAGAACCACAACATTCGCACCATGCCTTGGCCTGCTCAATCACCAGATCTTAATCCAATTGAAAACCTGTGGAAAATCATCAAACTCAAAATGGAGAACCACAAGCCCAAAAACAAAGAAAATTTGTTTGAATTTGTCCAACAGGAATGGGCTGCTGTGACAGCAGAACAATGTCAGAAGCTGGTGGAGAGCATGCCAAGACGCATGGCTGCAGTCATCAAAAACAATGGTTATGCAATCAAGTATTAACTCTTGTGTGTATCATGTGTTTAAAGCAAACAGAAAAGAAAACATGGAATGCTTAAAAGTAGTGTTTTGGTCCATACAATGCCATAGCTATTGATGTAAGAATTTAAGTAATTTTGGTTATTATCAAGAAAACCATGGAAAATGAATAGTTCTTAGTTCTTAAATTAAACTCTCATGAGCTATTTTTGTTGTTATCATTATAATTGTCCAAACAAATGTACCTTTAGTTGAGCCAGGCATTAAAATTAACAAGAAATTGAAGAAAACAAGGGTGGTCTAATAATTTTTTCCATGACTGTATATATATATATATATATATATATATATATATATATATATATATATATATATATATATATATATATATATATATATATGTATATATATGTGTGTGTGTGTGTGTGTCTGTGTGTCTGTGTGTGTGTGTATCTTCCCTAATTTCCCTGAGGGAGTTTCCCAAAGGGATTAATAAAGTTTTGTCTAATCTAATCTAATGTGCGTATGTACATTCTGTATCTTTTCCATCCTTTTGCCTAAATGTTACATTTTTAAAATAAAAATATAAATTACATTATTTAATTAATCAAAAGATGTCATTAGGTGTATATTAACACAGTCTAAACTTCCCTGCAGGTTGGTATCCCCAGAGCCACCTCCCAAGGGCTTCCTGGTGATTGGCTCCAAGTTCCGCTACAGTGGACGGACCCAGGCCCAGACCAGACAGGCAAGCGCTTTGATTGACAGGCCTGCTCCACAGTTTGAACGCTCGGTTAGTAAGAGGTACATGCTGCCCAGAGATATTGATGAAGGTAAGACTGTTAATTTTATTACACTAAGATTCACTTTCAGTATGTAGTTTAAAATATGAATTCCATGTGAAATTTCCTTAAAAGGATAGTTCAGTTTTTAGCAGTGGGGTTGTATGAGCTCCATATGGCCACTAAGTACATTGGATGCAGTAGAAAGTTCTCTCCTCTCCCTCAGTAAGCCACAGTGTGTAAAAGTTTGTGATGCAGAACCAGTCACAAACAGGGAAGTATAGTACCAAATATGAAGGGTATTTTCTCCGCCTACTGTGCAAATACATCCACTGATGCTACAGGACATATCTTCAATGATGTTCCTGGAGTCATTGGGTGTTTTCTGGTCTTTCAACATCATAAACCCTCACCCTCACCCAGCTGTGGCTGATCAGACCCAGCTTGTGTTCAGCTGGCAAATCTACCTACCTTGCACCCATGGATCTCCTCTCTTTAGCCATAGCCATCTTGAGGCTTTCGCTGCCACATCAGTGGTCTTGTGTATGGCTCTTCTCCTCCTCTCTCCATCAATGCCTAACAGGCTGAAGGCTCTGGACAGGGATCAGGCTGCAAAACCCCTGCATCCTGTCTCCACAGGGAGACACCTTGCTTTTCACCCGGCTTGCCGACACTCACTAACCAGTCCCTCGTACTTAAGGAGCTTCCTCTCAAAGGCCCCTTCCAAGAGGTCTTCCCAAGGGACTGTAAGCTCCAACATAACCACTTGTTTGGTAAAGTCAGACGAGAGAATGACATATGGTCTTAAGGAGGTGGTTGAGATGTGTTTAAGGAACTTGAGTTGCTGCTCCAAGTCCACCAACAGCTGTCAGTCCCTTGCTGTGGCCAGGATACCTGTGGATGTTATGCAGCTGGTTGTGTCTACTTGATCCAATGTGGCTTTGCCTTCCACAGTTAAGCCCATGTCACCTTCCTCTTGATGGCATTCTCCCATCGTGTCCAGGCACCCTGTTACCTCATTCCTACTGTCCTGTACTGCAGTTTCTCTCCTCCTTGACCACTGCTCTCACCTCCTCCAGGACTAGGCAGAGCTTTCCCCTCCCTTTGGTGGTGTCAGTGTGGGGAGTTGAGAAGGACCCAAGACCAGCCCTGCCTCTTGTCACCACTCCCACCAGTCTGTTGTGGCGAAGTCTTGATTCCATGGCTTGGGCTGCCACCTCAACCTTCCACTTCTTACCAGTCCTCATTTCAATCACAGCAGTTGCCACTTTTGGATCCCTCGAGTCTCTGTATAGCAGCACTTCCTAGCTTTAGTTGCCTTGAACCCTCCTCCAAGGACTTGAGCGGAAGTTGCAGTTTGTTACAGTGCCCGTAGAGTGCAATGCTACTTAGACTTCTCAGAAGCCCCAGTCCCTGAGGTGGCTGCTGACTTCCCTCTCAAATGTTGCCATAGGTGAGATTAGCACTTCATAGATGGGGAGTGGCCACATGATCCTGGGAAGGATGCCATGGTGGTATAGCCAAGCCTTAAACTTCCCTGGCAAGCCAGACCTGTCCACTGATTTCAGCCACCTGTCCAGCTCAGTGCAAGTTAACTGCATGGCTGAAGAGTCTCTCAAGGTGCTGTCAAACTCCTTGCCTAAGCTTGTGTTTCTCAGTGATGAGAAACACAAGCTTCGGCAGTGATGATTGGGATTGTTGCCCCGGCGATGCTGACCTGGAACTTGTCATCCACCTTTTCTCTTTTCAGCACCATCGATCTTGACTTGCTGCTCTAGAGTCCAGTGGTGGCGTGCTTTACACACTGCATCCGATGCTTTGCATTGCACTTTGGTGATGTATGGCTTGGATGCAGCTGCTTGATCATGGAAACCTATTTCATGAAGCTCTTTGCGCACTGTTCTTGAGCTAATCTGAAGGCCACATGAAGTTTGGAGGTCTGTAGCAATTGACCCTGTAAAACATTGGTGACCTTTTCACACTATGCGCCTCAGCATCAGCTGACCCTGCTCTGTCTGTTTACGTGGCCTACCACTTCCTGGCTGATTGCTGTAATTCCCAAACACTTCCACGTTCTTAAACAGCTGACAGTTGACAGTGGAAAATTTAGGAGCAAGGAAATTTCATGACTGGATTTGTTGCACTGGTGGTATCCTTTCACAGTTCCACGCAGGAAATTAACTGAGCTCCTGAGAGCGACCCATTCTTTTACAAATGCTTGTAAAAGCAGTCTGCATCCCTAGTTGCTTGATTTTATACACCTGTGGCTATGGAAGTGATTGGACACCTGATTCTGATTATTAAGATGGGAGAGAGAATACTTTTGGCAATGTAGTGTATAAATATATAGTCTGAGCACTGACTGTTATTACTCCATCAAGTATCACAATTACAGTTGTGCCCAAAAGTTTACACCCCCCAGCAGAATTTCTGATTTTTTGGCCTTTTCTCAGAAAATATGAATGATAACACAAAAACCTTTCTGTCACTCATGGTTAGTGGTTGAGTGAAGACATTTATTGAAAAAAGGATTAGTTTACTCTTTTTAAATCATAATGACAACAGAAACTTCAATACTGACCCTGTTCAAAAGTTTACACCCCCCTTTTTTAATACCTTGTGTTTCCCCCTTTAACATCAATAACAGCTTGAAGTCTTTTGTGGTAGTTATGGATGAGGGTCTTTATTTTCTCAGATGGTAAAACTGCCCATTCCTCTTGGCAAAAAGTAAATTCTTGGGCTGTCTTGCATGAACTGCACGTTTGAGATCTCCCCAGAGTGGCTCAATGATATTGAGGTCAGGAGACTGAGATGGCCATTTTAAAACCTTCACTTTATTCTGCTGTAGCCAATGGCAGGTTGATTTGGCTTTGTGTTTTGGATCATTGTCATGTTGGAACGTCCAAGAACGTCCCATGCGCAGCTTCTGGGCCTATAAGTGTAAATTTTTCTCCAGTATTTTCTGATAACATGCTGCATTCATCCTTCCGTCAATTTTTTTGAACAATTTTCCTGTGCCTTTGTAGCTCACGCATCCCCAAAACATCAGTGATCCACCTCCGTGTTTCACAGTAGGAATGGTGTACCTTTCATCATGGGCCTTGTTGACTCCTCTCCAAATGTAACGTTTATGGTTGTGGCCAAAAAGGTCAATTTTGGTCTCATCACTCCAAATGACTTTGTTCCAAAAGTTTTGAGGCTTGTCTCTGTGCTGTTTGGTGTATTGTAAGCGGAATATTTTGTGGCATTTGTGTAGAAATGGCTTTCTTCTGGCGACCCAACCATGTCGCCCGTGTTTCTTCAAGAGTCTCCTTATTGTGGATCTTGAAACATCCACTCCAATTTTTTTCAGAGTCCTGTATTTCAGCAGAAGTTATTTGAGAGTTTTTCTTTGTGTCTCGGACAATTTTCCTTGCAGTTGGAGCTGAAATTTTTGTTGGTCTGCCTAACCGTGGTTTGGTTTCAACAGAATCCCTCTCTCTCCCAGATCTTTTGACAATTCTTTTGCTTTACCCATGCCGCAGAAACCAGAAACTTCAACGCAGCACTGAGTGAAAGATGCACGTGTCTGTCAGGAGCTCAGAAACTCACTGAACTTTTATACACACACACAGGTTACAAGCTTATAGATCACAGAGAGGATGGTTACTTTTAGTAGACATTCAAACCCATTTGTGTCAAATTTTGTGCATGTTATCAGGCCAAAACTGCCAGGGGGTGTAAACTTTTGAACAGGGTCATTTTTGAAGTTTCTGTTGTAATTATGATTTAAAAAGAGTAAACTAATCTTTTTTTCAATAAAAGTCTTCACCCAACCACTAACCATGAGTGACAGAAAGGTTTTTGTGTTACCATTAATATTTTCTGAGAAAAGGCCAAAAAATCAGAAATTCTGCTGGGGGGTGTAAACTTTTGGGCACAACTGTATAAAACCACAATAAACACAAACAATGACAGATTAAATTATAATAAGGTTTATTTAAAGCAATAATCATTTAATATAACATCACTTACTGTAAACTATTATATTTTAAATAATAAGCAAAACATTAACTACTAGCTACAAAACCAATAAAAGTGTGACAACAACAACATCAATGAATGCAATGACTGCAGCAGCAGTAACCCACAGTATCACTGGTAATGATAAACAACAAATCACAGCAGCAACAATAAGTTATCACTGATGATGAAGCATATTTGTGTGTTTATGTGTTGGTGGGGTGGGGGGGTGCAGGAGGAGAATAAGAGAGTGAGTGGCTAGGGGATCGTGTGAGAGCGTCCTGAACCAAAATGGCAGCAGAGAGACGTGTCCTGTCCTCTTTGTTCACGTGGTGAGTCTCCATCTTGGAGACTCACCACGTGAACAAAGAAGAGGGTGGGAGGTCTTTGGGGCACATGCTACTGAGGTGCCCCTTAAAAAAATCAGGCGCTCACTGGACTGCACTTTTTTTTTTTTTTTTCTTTCCCTTGTCTGCATTATCTTTTCAGCTGAGCACTGTGTCCGGTGGCAGCGTTGGAAAGACTAACTGTGCGTTCACACCAAAAGAGGCAAAAGCGGCCAAAGCGGCAACGACGCCGGAAGTTAATACATTTTCAATGAGAGCCCGGCGTCCTGAGCGACCAAAGCGTCGTGAGCGGCCAAAGCGCCCTGAGCGGCTAAAGCGGCTAAAGCGGCTAGAGCGTCAAAAGCGACCCCAGATGAGAAGTTGAGCCTCGCTCAACTTTATGGTAATTAGCTATGACGCAGTTCAGCGGCAAACGGTGGCAACCAATCAGAGTAGAGATGTCCTTCGACTTAGCGGGCCCTAAAGGACAACTCATGTAACTTCGGTTCCTAGTTCCGGCGTCTCGAGTCCTGGATGACACACTGCACAACAAAGCATTTTATCAGCAGAATTTGAAAACGAAGCGCCATTTAAAAAGAGCAAAAATGCGTCTGTTCTCTCTCTATTAGCGGAAGAATGCAGAAAAAATGGATAGGTCTGAGGGACCAGGAGGAGAAGAGGAGAGAGAAAGACCGGAGGAGAAGTGGGTCTGCTGGAGGTGTGGGCCGTGTGTGGCGGTATGCCTCTGTGATGGGTTTTTTGGACCCAGTCTTGGAGGAGTGTCCTTCCACCTCCAACCTTGATGAAGGTCCGGTGGAGGGCGAGGAGAGCAGGGAAGATGAGGGAGAGACAGAAGAGTATGTCACACACACACACGAACACACACTGTGCAAAAACGCGCTCCCTTCCACCACAAGATTTTAGTATATTCAACACTGTAAAAGTTTGATGTCGTGGATAAATCAATATTATCTCCTTTGTAAATTGCTTCCTGCCTGTCAATCCGCTCGTGACTGATTAGATGGTGATTTTACGTTATGTTCATGCTATGTTTTAAGCTGAAGTTGAACAACAGCAAGCAGCTGCTGCTGTGAAGAAGTCCGCTGCACGGCTCCTTTAAATGACAAGCAAGATTTTACGTTGACGTCAGTCAAGTGACGAGCGGCCAAAGCGGCTAAAATCTTTGGCCGCTGTCGGCTTTCTCGGGCGTGCTTGCCGCTTTGGCCGCTTTTGCCTCTTTTGGTGTGAACGCACAGTAATGCATTTTTTTTCTAGCAGTGAGAGATATGTGAATATGATTCACTGCTATAGTGACCATCACCAGCCCTCCCTGTAGGCTACTCCATCATATAAAACTTTATTGAACCCCTGATGGGAGCAGAAGGGGAGGGCCGTGCCACACCACGGTGTGAAAGAAGGGGAAATAATGACAGACAAGACAGGACAAGACAAGACAACTGGGAGAAGAACAAACAGGTATTGTAGCTAGTTTAAGATAGTAGTTCAAGTGCTGTGCTGATGCAAGTCCATACTGGAAGTATGTGGTGTGTATGAAGAGGGTGGCTCATGTGTAGAGTGGGGGGGGGGGTGAAGACCCTGGTTCGGGTAGTGGAGGTGGAGGGGAGGTTAGGAAAGGGATGAAGACCCTGGTTCGGGTAGTGGGTGTGGGAGTGGGGGTAGGGAAGGGATAAAGACCCTGGTTCGGGTAGTGGGTTAGGACAGGGAGGGTTGGAACGGGATGAAGACCCTGATTCGGGTAGTGGGGAGGGGGGGGGTGGGAGTGGGAAGGGGATGAAGACCCTGGTTCAGGTAGTGGGTTTGGGAGGGGGGGTAGGAAAGGGATGAAGACCCTGGTTCGGGTAGTGGATGAGGGAAGGGGGGTGGGGGAGGGTCCTATGGAGGAGACATAGGACGTGAGGAGATGTGTAGGAGTGCCCAACTCAGCATGTTCTGACGGGACCAACCGCTTCTTTACAGTTAGTCTCAACAGGAGCTCGAGTGTCTATACACACATGCGTGTCAGGTGGTCACCGAATACCCAAGTAGCCGCCCATACCCCGGGAGACCGCGGCCAAGGGCCCCCCCAGAGCCACCAGGGCACCCGAGACCCACCCCACGGCCGCCAGAGCCACAGGACCCAGACATAGACCCAGAACCCAAGGAGGCACCGACCCATCCCCACAAAGGCACCAAGGGACAGCACCAGGGCATCCGGGGCAGCCGCCCCACCGCAGACAGCACCCCCCCCCCACCACCACCCATCCACCCGGCCCCAAGCCACCCCCACCCCAAGCGCCCAACCACCCCCACCCCCAGCTGCAGGCCAGAGGCCCCCAGCCCCCCAGGAGCCAAACCCCCGGGCCCAGGCCCCCCCCCCCCAGGAGGGGGCGCGACCGACTCTATGTTGAGCCAGATACCAGCCACAGAAAGGCCAGGTGGGGCGGAGTGTGGGCATGCGGCAGTGGGGTCGCGGCTACGCCCCGCCCCCCCAGGAGAACCAGGGCCGAGGCGAGTGTGGAGACAGACGCCCAAGCGCCAAAGGGGGGCCCCCAAATCACCCCCACAGAGCAGCGACCCACAGGCAGCCACCCACGCCGAGGCCCCCGGCGAGTGACAGGCCGATGGACCCCGCACCACAGGCCGCCGAGGGATGCATGATCCAGCAGGGCCCACCTGCCCCCAGGGCACAACCACGGGTCCCCACCCGTAGACACCGGAGCCCAGCCGCACCCGAAGGCCACCGCCACCGCCCCAGTGGATGGAGAAGGGCTCCCCTGCATGGAGCCGCGGCCAGAAGGGGCCAGACCCCACCAGCCACACCAAGCCTAAAATAACCGTTGACAGAAGCCCGTGTGTACGCTCGACTGGAGTTCTGATTCGTGCAAGCAAATTCACCAAGCATGGATGGAACTAGATTATGTAGGCATTTGTAAAACATTTTGAGATTACTGTAGGTAATGAAACTTTCAAAGCTAAGCATACTGTTTCTCTAATACGAGACAGTGATGCCATCTGACAGGTTTTTTGTCCATGATTTTTATTGTCTGGTTGTATATGGATACGATTGGTTTTAAAGTTGTTTGCAAGGCTTGGGACCAGGAAGTGAGGCAATATGATAGATGTGAAAATATCATAGCATGCATGTAGAGTTTGGCTGTGTTTAAAGAAAGATGCATTCTGATGATCCTGAAACAGTTTAAATTAGATTAAACTTTTTTGCAAACATAATTCACTTGTTTTTCAAACCGTAGGTGTGAGTCTAGGATGATTCCTAAATACTTTTTACATCATTAACCACATTAATGGCTCATTATTGATCTGAATCAGGAATGATTCTCCATTGTGTTGCAGAGATTCAGATTCAGAATATTTATTGTACCCTTGGGTAAATTCAGTTTACAGTGAGTGAGTTCTCTCGTATTATAGACACACAAAACAACGCAAAACAAGACAAAGTGACGACAGTGCTTAGGCTAAAAAAACAAGAACAAGGAGGACAGCCCTGAGATTAGAAGCAAATAAGTTAAAACATCGGTAGGTAAAAAAAAAAAAAAAGCCTAAAAATGTGTCAAACCAAGCTAAAAGATAAATATGTGCCATTCATAAAAACAAGATAAAAGAAATAGTGCAAGGAATAAATAAATTAGTGAGGTAGCGTTGCAGCTTCTCTCATTTGTTAATAGCACGGATGGCTGCTGGTACAAAGCTGTTTTTGTAGCGTCTGGTTTTACAAGCAGGAACCACGAACCTCCGACCTGATAGGAGCCACTGAAACTCTCCATTAAGAGGATGAGAGTCATCTCTTACAATAGAGTTACCAATCCTCTGTATCTGTTTGGCATACAGGGATTCTGGGTAAAGCTTAGACTCTCCAATCAGTTTACATGACCATTTCACGATTTGGTTTAAACAGTATCTGTTTTTAAAGGACACGTTTCCAAACAATGAAAGAAGACAGAAAGTTAAAACTGATTCGATAAAAGCATGATAAAACAAGCTCAGCATGGTCCGGTCAATGTTAAAAGTGGACACTTTTCTCAAACAGAAGAGGTGCTGGCGTCCTTTTTTACACACCGCTTCACAGTTTTCCTCAAAGTTCAGTTTGTTTTCAATGATAGTGCCAAGATATTTATATGTGGTGACATACTCCACTATCTGACCTTTTAAAACTGTGGCCTCCTGATTTGAATCCCTGTTTTTGCGAAAGTCAATGATTATGTCTTTTGTTTTTGAAATGTTCATTTCAAGGAAAGATTTTTTGCCCCAGTCCAGAAAGTCATTCACAACTGGGCCATGGCTCCTCTCATTGTTTTTCAGTAGGCTGACAATCACTGTGTCATCTGCATACTTCAAAATAGTTGGATCGTCTCTGCTGCTGCGACACATGTTTGTATGGAGGATGAACAGGAGAAGAGACAACACACATCCTTGTGGGGATCCAGTGGAAGATGTAACCAAATCAGAGACAGTTCCATTGACTTTCACTTTCTGTGTGCTATTCGTTAAAAAGTTTAAAATACAGCCCACATGGTTGTTGCTTATGTTAAAATGCTCTAAAAGCCTTGAGTCTAAAACATGGGGTTGGATTGTATTAAAAGCAGATGAAAAATCAACAAATAAAAGCCTTGCATGTGTTCCTTTCCCCTCCAGATGTTTTAAAAGCAATTTAATAAAGTACATGTAGCGTCTTCTACCCCTCTGTTGGGTCTAAAAGCAAATTGCATGATCAAGGTCATGCTCCGTGTTCTTTAGAATTTCAGATTTAACAATTTTCTCAAAACATTTCATTACAATCGATGTCAGTGCAACTGGTCTGAAATCATTGAGGGTTTTGGATAAATTGATTTTTGGGGCAGAGATAACAACAGCATCCTTCCAGACTCTTGCCACACACTGACTCTTCAGAGACTGATTGAAAATGTGCTGAAATATAGAGCTCAGCTCCTTTGCACAAGATTTCAGCAAGCGGCCGCAAATGTTATCAGGACCACAGCTTTTATTTGGTTTGAGGGAACAGAAGGATTTTTCCACATCCTTCTGGGAGATAAAAAGTGTTGATTGTCACTCACTTTATGACTCACTTCCTGTATTTCCTGACTAAAGGTGATACAGGTGATACAGACTGGAGTTTCTGCACCACATCATAGATGACACTGCAGGCAGAAGAGGCATTGGCTTTCGGGTGTAATTAAACTGTTGTAATAAACAGTTGCGGGAACTCACGGGCAGGTAGAAAAGACGCAGTGATACACATAAAGCAGAGTCTATCTGTGATCAAACTGAACCCCAACAATAACAAAATGTGCTTTCTGTCATCACACACTGTGATATCTCCAAAACACTAACACATAACAAACATGTAAAATTCAGAGGAATACACAGATTTGGGATGACAGTAGCCTACCTTTGATTTCCATAGAGGCAGACTCCGCCCCCCTGTGATTTCCCTGTTACCTCTGCATCTCTATCCAAACGGAGTGGCACACCGAAGCCATCAATGAGCAGGTCCGCGGCCCGATCACATTCAGTGAGCCAAGTTTCTGTGAACGCCAGAATCCCACAGTCTTTAAAATCCTTTAGAAAGCGGATGTGTCCCTGAAGTTTGTCCATTTTGTGCCTTTGATGATTCCCCAGGATCATCGAAGGCTTCCTCAGTGTGTAGCCGTACACCTCCCCTCTTTCCCCGCTTCCTCCTTCGGCTTCTCTCCCTCCGTTTTCCACCACAGGTTCTTTTATTTGGCAGTTTAAGGATGTGATCCGGAATCTGTGTCGTGATATCTGACACACCAGCCGGCACCAAGTATTTAAGTTGGAGCAGTTCATTTCTGCTATAGGCCTACTGCAGCCTGTCACCACTGACAGACCATCCGCTGACAGTCCGTTCATCATTCAGGGCGAGCAGGAGAAACAGAAGCCAGAAACACAACGTAGGGCAGAGTAAGTCCATTTTAGCCACACTGTCTAACAAGACTTCACAGGAATTGCAAAGCAGCACATGAAAACAACTTACAAACAACTTAAAGCAACAAACAAATAAAAATACGAGGACGCCAAACTCTCTGACCGGTCGCTGCGTGCGCGTGCGTATTTCTTAAGCATTTCACAGTTCAGATCATAGACATCCTATGCTTTTGAGTTAGTAAGATTACTCATGATTTTACTCATTTTTGGGGAATTTACTTCTTGAATATAAAATAGATTTGAATTATCCTCATCAGAGATGTTTGTTGCCCACTCCATAGGTTTAAAGTTTTTAGACAGTTCAGATTGACATTTTTATTGGCATTTTTTGCATGATGAACCAGTCGTTTTTTGGTCAATTTTCTAGCCACCAAAGTCATATTGTGATCTGATAGACCTGTAATCAAATAGTAAGTTCTAGTCATTCTTTCTCTCCTGTTGGTGAAAACAAGGTCAATTAAAGTTTAACTAGATTTTGTTCTGTGCTGGTTCTCATTTTTACATTGAAATGTCCTTTTATTGATTTTTTTAGGGGGAAAAAGTACATGTTGGAGTCAAATCTTGTAAATATTACTCTGCTGTGTTATATTTAGTTATTTTGGGGCAAAATATCCATCTATATACAATACCAGAGGCATGAACCAGTTTTTGGCAAGCAAAATAAGCTGATTTTTACATTGTAATGTGCTTTTTTTTTTTTCATTTTTTCTCATATTCAAATCGTTCAAAGCACTGTGTGGGGTCAATTACTCTGTTGAGGGATAATGTAATTTTGGTGCAGAAAAAAGAAACTCCGTCAGTGACACATATCTTTATTAGCGCAAATACATGCCAGATTAAAATCACTAACTAGCCTTTTGAACAGCGATATAAGGCAAGTAGACGTACAGTAGGCTATCAAACGCAAACACAAATAAACATCGTTAGACGATCATAAACAAACTCGTTGTTTGAGCCCGATGAAGCAGCAGAGCTACAGAAGCTGCGCTTTTCCACTATGAAGGCTGTGCGCGCTCCCGCGGACCGGAAATCAGTTTCTGGCAGATATCAGTTTTTGGCACAACACCGGCCTCATCCATCCTCAACAATTCTTCCTCTGTTTCATGGCAGGTTGCATCAAGTGACGTGTCCAAAACTGTTTGGCCGAAGAGGAGCCATATATAGTTGTGCTGTGTATCGGTGCTCGATTGCTCTTCCTGAACTACCCGGATGTGTGTCCCAGTGAATTGAAATTGAATTTTGACTACTGAATTTAAATAGTGAGACCTGAATGTGAAATTATTTTGAGTTGAATTTTCTAAATCTTGCATACATTTTCTAGTTTATTGGATTTCAGTTCCAAACTAATAAATTCAATTTCAAATTATGCTATTCAGATTCAGTTTTACAATGCAATGATTCAAATTTAAAAAATACAAATTCAAATTACGTAATTCAAATTCAATATAAATGATTCAGATTCAGTTTTACAATGCAATGATTCAAATTTAAAAAATACAAATTCAAATTATGTAATTCAAATTCAATATAAATGATTCAAATTCAGTTTCTGGTGGCACATATTTCAGCCCATAAGCCTGGGTAGGCAAGAACTCAAACTCACCACTTTGTTCTACAGCATCAAGCTGAGCAGCAGCAAACTTCATCACCCCTGCTTTGGCCATGGCAGCATCAGCCTCCCCTTGTAGTTCAAGCACATCAAGACTTGCCTCTGAGCAAGCCTTTTCAATTTTAATGCTCATTTCTTTCTCAGCGTAGGCTAACCTTACTTTAGCAACCTGTGGATCAGCTTGAGCTCGTGCTGCCATACTTGCCCTGCTTGATGTAGATGACCTTCTTGAAGCCCTTGTTGATGATCTGACAGTTAGCCTTCCTGAACATATCGAGGACTTTAATGAGTGAATGGAGAGTGATCTGGTCTCCTCATGATCCTGATCTTGAGCCTCTGATGTCTCCATTATGCTTGGCCAAGAAGGAGTGTGGGCCTGTCACTGGTTCTCTAGACAATATCCAAAGAGTTTGTCGACGTCCCTCGCCGAAGTGCTATAATTTCACTGTACTGCTACACCCAGTGTGACTCTTGTCTTATACTGAGATTCATAGCCAGCTAAACTCTTCGACATCACATCCTCCAAGGAACAAGCAACGTTGTAGTTGGACAGTGAAACTAAAAAGAACATAAACACAAAAATAACAATTAATGATCTATACAAACACATCGTGTTCATAATTGGCCGTATAATTGCAGTCGGCAGATCTAGTATTCACAGATCTTCGACACAATAGAGCCGTGGTACGAACATTGGACAAAACAATTGCACAAGCGGAGTCAAAGCTATGAAAACAGTTGCACTTATCAATGAAAAACAATAGTTACTTACTTATATTGCCATGATTACAAACTCCATCTTTACACATTGTCTGTTTGGCTCGAAATGAATGTGATTGACGAAAAGGTCTTCTTTCCTCATTTTCTTTCTATAGGCTCTTTTACAGATGGACAGGTGAAATATATTAACAGCCTGGTGTGTAAATGTTAACAAGCGCCTGCAGTAAAAAAAAAGAAAAAAAAAGCAGCTGACACTGGCCCTTATTTCAAATGAAAGCTGTAAAGAAAAGAAAATGATTCACTTTGAAAAAAAATAGTCAAGTTTTCACTAGATGTTGCAAGAATGCCCAGGTTTTCATTTTCCAACATTTACTGAAAGTTTAAATGGCAATTTGAAGGCAACTAAAACAATAATTTTGATGTTACAGTAGGTCATTTGTTGATTTTTTTTTTTATGACTAATCTATGAGACCATCTATGAGACAAAGTTTTCTATCCCAGTGACTTCAAGTATTGAAAACTATAGTGATGCCCAAACACCAAATCTTTGCCTCAAAATTTTGATTGAATGCTCGGAAGTGGAGACTTTATTGACTGCTCATTAAAAAAGTGCAACCTCAGAAAACACACATGAGGATGGGGTTTGACTTGTGATTTTTTTTTTAATTGCACAAGGCTTATTTCAACCTATTCACCTATCATGAGAAAGGTTTAACTCTACATACCCATTCTGACTTTGTTCTAGCCTCGGCTTTTGGTTACAGCATGGACCAGCTCTCCCAGCGAAGCCACAGTGAACGCACACAGTTCATGTCCAGAGAAGACCTGGATCAGGAAGGAAGCCTGGACTTAGACCACGATCAGTACAATTATCAGGACCAAGAGCAGGACCAGTACACCGATCAGGAGCTGGAGCTTCATGAATGTCAGGAACGAGAACCAATACAGAAACCTCCTCGAGGGGCCCACATCCAAACATCAACCCAGACTATGGAGCTTAAGGTATTTAGATATACCTGGTTCTATATGCCTTGGCCCAAATGTAAGACTGAAGTATACTGAAGAAAATAATGTTCACACTTTTAAATTCATCTCCTAGACCATTTTCTAGACCAAATACGATACATAATCCCTCAAGTATGTTCTGGGTCTGCCCTGAGGTCTCCCTCCAGTTTGGCATGCCCAGAAAACATACACAGGATGGCCACCAGGAACCATCCTAGATGCCTCAAGCACCTCAGCTGTCTCCTCTCAATGCAAAAGTTCAGTGAATCTTCTTTGAGTTCTCTCCAGATGTCTGAGCTCTTCACCCTGTTTCTAAAGCTGAGCCCAGCCATCCTCCTGAGGAACATCATTTTTCCGCTTGTATCCACGATCTCATTTACTACCCAAAGCTGAGTTTTGGAATGAAGATGGGTTGGTAAATTCCAGCATAACTCCCTCTTTACCAGTAAAGCATCTGCAGCACCTAAAGATGCTGCATCAATCAACTTGTCCATCTTTCTTCATTTTACCCTCATTTGGCACAGCCCTTAAGACCTCTGGGCTAGCAAAGCCTGAGAGGCCTCTTTTCCAGTATGACAGTTTCCATTAAGCCTCGTGTCCACCACCAGGTTATAGGGTTGCCCCCACGACAGGCACCAATAACTTTCAGACCACAGCTTTTAGCAGTTATTTTTACAACAACTTCTTCTGGATGTGTGAGTTGCAGACCTTATAAACAGGTGCCTCTGTCAGATGTTCCCAGTTCACCCTATCTACCTGTTTGGGATTATGCAGGTCTGTCCGACAGCCTCTCCTGTCATGTGATCCAACAGACCGCTTTTCCTGTTTTTATTTTACAAAACCCCTGCTTTTTTTTCTAACAAAAAACAGGTGATATCAGATCACTTTAAATAATTATATACCATAATCTGCTGCTGCCCTCACAATTTGATAAATCCCTCCATTTATTTCAGACTAACACTCTCACCCTCTACTGGTGTGAACACTGTGTGTATGTAGTAGTGCAAAAATTAGTCACACCAAATCTCTGGTTTTCACTAATATATGCTCCCCTTAAACTTCTAAGACTTCACACTGTCCACAGTATTTTCTGATATTTTGATATCTAATAAATAACTTCTGCAGAAGCTATGTTTTTCGCTCAGCACCCTGAGCCACGTCACTGTTGCACGTCCTGTTTTATCCCTGCTGTATTGTCAATACGCTCTGACATGTGACCTCTCTTTCTCTCTTTGACCCCCACTGCCACCTACCCCGTTCTCTTCTACAGGCCAAAGAGACAAGCTCGCCTATAGAATCAAAACCAGAGGTATTTTGTCCTTCAAACTTAGTTTCTGTCAGTTTGTTTGATGTTGTTGAAGGTCATGCTTTCGGATCTTTTTTTTTGTTTGTTTTATTTTGAATGTTTGACTCTGGAGGAATTTTTCATTTAACAACTTTCAGGCTTTCTGATTGAAACTGCATGGAAATTTCAGATGAATAGACACCGAATGATGTATTTAAATGTATTCACCTGCCGCTTTGCTTACTTACCTCTTTTCTGTTAAAAGATACAACAGGACCTACTATTAGATTTCTTTTAGGCCCTTTAAATGACATATAACTGTAACTTCAGCAGAAAACACTGTCATTGCATGATCCTTATACTGAAGAAGAGATGTAACATTACAATTTAATTGATTCATTGGAGTTATACAAATCTGAACAACTTCAACTGATGAATAAATAAGAAAATATTCCTAATATTCTTGCAGACATTTCAGAGCTGTAAAATCTGTGTTCAAATATTGCAAAAGACTGATAAGAAACGAAAAAGAAGTTGACATGATGCAACACGTGGCATCATAATGATATATTCATTTCAGAGCAGTAAAAAAAATCAGTGTTCAAGTGTTGCAAGAGACTGATAAGAAATGCACCCCCCACCCCCCCCAAAAAAACATCATGCAACACATGAAATGGCATCATAATTATATATTTCATAATTATATATTGAAGAAATCAAAAACAAAAATTACATACACCAGGAAGCAGATTTGAAAATCTGTGTTATCTAAGTGATTTAGCCAAAGAGATTATGTGTAATGGTGTTTTAAGGATTTTGGCTAATGATAAACTAGTTGTACTGATGCAACTTTTTCAAAAAATTCAGTAAAAACATAAAAGAGATGACATAAAGTTGAGGAAATGTTATGTTTTTCAATTTTTTAATACAAAAATCAGAGGCTGTTGGTTCATCTGTTAAAACTGATTTTACCTTTTGTGGTCTAAAAATGGATTCATCAATTTTGGGGTGTTTCAAAGATTCTTGGTTTCGTAAAAAAAAAACTGTCTTGATAAATAACATTAAAGTCTCTCTTATGGACATATCAGTACTTCAGCCAACATTACAACCGAAGTAAACAGTAGTAAATGATTTACGTAACGCCCCCCCCCCCCCCAAAAAAAATACAGGTGAACAAACTGGAGGTTGAATGTCCGACGTTTCACACATTTTTTATATCAGATTCTAAGTATGTGGCATCAGTATCTTTCTGAGTTCATGCTCCACACAGCGAAAGCTAAGCCTGATCCCCTTTGGCTGTGTTGATATCAGCTCTATGCAAACAATGTTCAGACTGGATTGTGGAGAGCCTCTCCCTCTTCCTCTCTCCACCCCGCTCCCTCTGGTCCCTCGTGCTCCAACTGACCAATCACAGGTGAGGGGCGGTGCAATGACACATGCAGCCTTCTTGTTATTCAAACTGGCCGGCGGCTATCTTAATACAAGTCAAAGTATCAAACAAACATGAAAAAACTACAAGATAAGAGAGACTGAACAGAGTTTATCACAATGGAGAGCCCTGCTTGAGGAGGATACTCAAACATGGCCAGAGCTGGAACTACATCTGGATAAGAAAGTATCTCTGTATGACATGAATCATGCTAGTGACATGTCACAAACAGAGGCATGAGTAACAAACTGGGCTTTGTGTTGTGTAGTTAATGTTCACGTTTCACTATTGTGATTTCTCTGAGTCTTTTAGGCCGATATGGGAGCCAGTGTGTGCTAACGTTAGCCTAAACGAAGCAGCCACAGGCTAACTCAGCTAATGCTAATAAAAATAAACATACACACATTTACCCTGTGAACTGTTCTGTACAGACAGGATCCAGATTGTTTGAGGTCATCTATCTCACATTGTTTGAAGTTTAGATGTCCGTCAGATGAAGTTAGCAGGCCACCGAAGAAGCACGGCTGGAGACTGACTGTTAGCTAAATGAACTTGCATATGAAAGTAGTATTGAAGATCTGCAGAAAAAAAGATTTCTGTCTTAATCAGTGTGATATATAAAGAAACTTAACCACCACAGCCACAGTGAAAATTAAGAATAATTAGCTCTGTGGTATCTTGGCACCTTCTTAAGCTGTGTAATGTCTCAAACTGTGATTACTAAAATGCATCAGTAAGTCAGTGGTCTACCATAATATCTAAATAATATCTGATTTAATATGTGTATATATATATATATATATATATATATATATATATATATGTGTGTGTGTATATATATATCTATATATATATATATATATATATATATATATATATATATATATATATATATATATATATATATATATATATATATATATATATATATATACACATATATATATATATATATATATATATGTGTGTGTGTGTGTGTGTGTAAATATATATATATATATATATAAATAATTTAGTATTAAGAAACCTTCAACCACTTTCATCCACCACACTCAATCATGCTGCACAGATAGCTGATACCCATGAGAGTTATGAAGAAACACAAACTTTTAGAATCACAAACCTTCTGTTTGTGTTCGTGAAAGTTTCAGGAAATGCAAACAAATCTGTGGTTCATGAGAATAGTTTGGTTTGTAAACAAAACCTATGGATTTATCAAGATACAATTTTAATCATAAATATATTTCATTTGTTCACCAGCATTTTTTTAGTTTTGAAATCAGTTTTTTATTGCATATTGTTTTACTTTTTTATATTTTCAGGTCTTTTCCTTTTGATTGCATTATAAGAAACTGAATTCTCTGCACCTCGATCAATTTCTACCACCTGCAGGTATTGACTTTTGTGCTGGAAAGCTGGAGATACGCTGTTTTCAGCAGCCTAGCTCATTTCTGCTGAACAGATCATCCCAAAATGGGAAAAGAGGCACTCAGATTTTTAGGGTTATTTCAAAATTCAGCATTAAGTGTAAATAATATTGATGCAGACAGCAAATCATCTTATTCACGCAGTATAGCCTTATGTTTACATATTACTCTGCCTATACAGTTGTGGTCAAAAGTTTACATACACTTGTAAAGAACATAATGCCATGGCTCTCTTTGGTTTCCAGTTATTTCTACAACTCTCATATTTCTCAAATAGAATGATTGGAACAGATACTTTTTTGTCATGAAAAAACATTCATGAAGTTTGATTCTTTTATGACTTTATTATGGGTTAACAGAAAAAGTGACTAAATCTGCTAGGTCAAAAATATACATACAGCAACATGAATTAGCAATTTTGGTGACTTAGAAAGTTGTGTCAATGAAATGAGCTTCAGAACATACCCTCTTAACTTCTTGTGAATGATTATGAGTGACTATAGCCGGGGACTTCTCTGAGGCCATTTAAATAGGGCCCATTGGATACAAAAAACAAAAACACTACAATGGGAAAGTCAAAGGAGCTCAGCACGGATCTGAAAAAGGGAATCATTGACTTGAACAAGTCAGGAAAGTCACTTGGAGCCATTTCACAGCAGCTGCAGGTCCCAAGAGCAACAGTGCAAACAATTGTTTGTATGTATAAAGTGCATGGCACTGTTTTGTCACTGCCACGGTCAGGAAGGAAATTCAAGCTATCCTGCTGCTGAGAGAAAATTAATTGGGAGGGTGAAGAGTCAACCAAGAACCACCAAAAAGCAGATCTGCCAAGAATTAGAAGCTGCTGGAACACAAATGTCAGTGTCCACTGTCAAGCATGTTTTGTATCGCCATGGACTGATGGGCTGCTGTGTAAGAAGGAAGCCCTTGCTCTAAAAGCAGCACCTTAAAGCTCAACTGAAGTTTGCTGCTGATCACATAGACAAAGATAAGACTTTCTGGAGGAAAGTTCTGTGGTCGGATGAAACAAAAATCAAGCTGTTTGGCCACAGTTCCCAACAATATGTTTGAAGGAGAAAAGGTGATGCCTTTAACCCCAAGAACACCATGCCTACCGCCAAGCACAGTGGTGGGAGTATTATCAATCAATCAATCAATCAATCTTTATTTGTATAGCGCCAATTCATAACAAGTGTTATCTCAAGACACTTTACAATAGAGCATAAAGCTCTTCATTTTATGGAAACACATATATGCATAGATACATATATACATATAAAATACACATATACATATATATACAAATATATACATCCAACACCCAACATGAATCCATATAGCCAATCATGAATCCCTCCATCATGGCGGCAAGAAAAAACTTTCTGTTAAGCAGCAGTAAATCTTGAATGTGGATCCCAGTCTCATGATGAACAGCAAATCCTCACGATGCTGTGATGGGTGTGAGGGCAAAGGAAGGGAGGTAAGAGGAGACAAGTGGACTAAAGTAAGAACTAAAGTTAGGGACAGATCCATGTACCATCGACCTGTCGTCTGATTTATTAGAGGGTAGCCTCTTGAGATGCTACATCTCATTTTCAGGAGGGTCCTCATGTCTGAATGGTTGTGGTGATCATTTTATAGAAGTATAAGCAATGATATTCTTACTGAAAATAAGAACTTATGGTAGTGACGAACTTATGGGTGCCCAGGCCACAAGTGCATCCCAACCATATTTGTCTCCATTAAATATAAATGTGTTAAAGGCCTCTTGAGATGTGACATCCCATTTTCAAGAGGGACTTCATGTCTATGTGGTAATAAAAAATAGATACTGTAGGTGTAACTATCATGGATATGGAGATCATGCTAACATCTACATGAACAGCTATGATGATAATGGGAATGGAGTGTTCCTAATAAAATGGCCAACTATGTGTCATGTTTATAATTGTGGTTTTGAGGCTCCATGACTCCACAGCAGCAGGCAGTCTCCACCAAGGATCCCAGGCCACCTACAAGACAAGAGCCAGAGACGAGTACAGGAGCAAACAAAAGGGGCAAAAGCAGATGCTGAGAGAGACAGAGATAGAGCCCATTGTGCCAGACCCCCCCTCCCCCCGGCAGTCAAGGCCTATTACATCTAAACTATGAGTCCAATTTATGAACTAATTTATTTATTTATCTATAACCTATAAGCTGGTCCCTAACTGAAAGCTTTATCAAAGAGGAATGTTTTAAGTCTAACCTTAAAGGTAGAGAGGTGTCAGACTCCCGAACTGTGGTCGGTAAATTGTTCCAGAGAAGAGGAGCCTGATAACTGAAGGCTCTACCTCCCATACTACTTTTGGAGATTGATGGTACCACAAGTAGGCCAGCATTTTGGGAGCGTAATGTTCTAGAGGGGTTGTATGGCACTACAAGCTCTTTTAGATAAACTGGTGCCTGTCCACTGAGAGCTTTATAGGTGAGGAGAAGAATCTTGAATTCTATTCTATATTTAATGGGAAGCCAATGCAGAGAAGCTAATACAGGAGTAATGTGGTCTCTTCTCCTAGTTCTAGTCAGCACACGTGCTGCAGCATTTTGGACCAGCTGAAGGGTCTTAAGTGACTTGCTGGGACAGCCTGAAAGCAGAGAATTAAAATAGTCCAGTCTAGAGGTAACAAAAGCATGGACTAGCTTTTCAGCATCGCTCTGGGACAGGTTAGGCCTGATTTTAGCGATGTTACGTAGATGAAAAAAGGCTGTTTTTGAAATTTGCTTTATGTGAGATTTAAAGGATAAATCCTGATCAAATAGCACTCCTAGATTTCTAACAGTTGTGCTTGGTGCCAGGCTAATGCCATCTATGGCAGTTAAATCACTAGAAAAGGATTCTCTAAGGTGTCGAGGGCCCAGCACAATAATCTCTGTCTTATCTGAGTTAAGAAGAAGAAAATTTCTGGCCATCCAGGTTCTGATGTTCTTTAAACCGGCATCTAGTTTATCTAAGTGGTTTGTCTCACCTGGCTTTAGTGATACATAAAGCTGTGTATCATCAGCGTAGCAGTGAAAATTGACAGAGTATTTCCTCATGATATCACCAAGGGGAAGCATATATAGAGAGAAGAGAATTGGACCTAGCACTGAACCTTGAGGAACCCCGTAACTTACTTTAGTGTACACAGAGGATTTGTTGTTCACATGTACAAACTGATATCTATTAGATAAGTAGGACTTAAACCAATTTAAGGCAGTCCCTGTAATCCCAAATAACATCTTCAATCTCTGTATAAGAACATCATGATCAATGGTGTCGAAAGCAGCACTAAGATCTAACAAAACAAGAACAGAGAGCAGTCCTTCATCTGAAGCTGAAAGTAGATCATTGGTTACTTTAACTAGAGCAGTCTCTGTGCTGTGATGAGCTCTAAATCCTGACTGAAAGTCCTCAAGCAGGCTATTGTCTTGAAGGAAGTCACCTAGCTGATCAGCTACTACTTTCTCCAGGATCTTTGAGGCAAATGGTAGCTTAGAAATAGGCCTGTAGTTAGCTAATGTTCCTGAATCGAGGTTAGGTTTTTTAAGGAGGGGTTTGATTACTGCTGTTTTAAAAGACTGTGGTACGTAGCCTGTCGATAGAGATATATTTACTGTCTCCAGCAACAATGGACAAACTAGAGGAAAGACCTCCTTGAACAGTTTAGTTGGAATTGGGTCTAAAAGGCAGGTTGATGATTTAGAGGAAGAGACGAGAGAATTTAGCTCTGAAGGCTAATCGTAGAGAAACTGTCTAACTCAGGTCTAACTACTACTACATTTAGAGGTAGGGCAGGTTCAGCTGGAGATAAAGAGTTGCTAATTTTATCTCTAATTTTCAGAATTTTATCATTGAAAAAGCTCATAAAGTCCTCACAGCTCAGGGCTAGAGGAATCACAGGCTCAATAGAGCTCTGACTCTGTGTCAGCCTGGCTACAGTTCTGAAAAGGTATCTGGGGTTGTTTCTATTTTCTTCAATAAGTGAGGAATAGTAGGCAGCTCGAGCATGTTTTAAGGCTCTCATGTAGTTATTATGACTCTCTCGCCAAAGTATACGTGACTCTTGTCTTTTATCAGAGCGCCACATTCTCTCTAATTTACGGGTTGCTTGTTTAGTGTACGAGTTTCTGAGTTAAACCAAGAAGCTGTCCTCTGACGTTTAATACGTTTTTGTCTCAGTGGGGCAATTGAGTCCAAAGTGGATCTTAGTAGACTGGCCGAGTCATCAACAAGCTGATCCAGCTGAATGGGGCTAAAGCTAATATCACAGTTATCGGTTGGCCAATTTATTGAGCTTAAGGCAGTAGGAATGGCTTCTTTGAATTTAGCCATGGCACCACTGGACAGATTTCTACTGCTCACAATTTTGCTGCAAAACACAGAATCTTCCAGGAGGATGCTGAAAGTTACTAAGAAGTGGTCGGATAAAAATGGATTTTTAGGAAAAACTTTCAGTTCATTAATATCGAGGCCATATGCTAAAACCAAATCAGGAGTGTGATTAAAATGATGGGTAGCTTCATTAACAGACTGAGTAAAGCCAACTGAGTCTATTAATGACATAAAAGCTGAGCTAAGACTATCACTCTCTTTGTCCACATGGATATTAAAATCACCTACAATGATTATTTCATCAGAGCTAAGGACGAAGTTGGATATGTACTCAGAGAATTCTGATAAGAATTCAGAGTAAGGGCCTGGAGGACGGTAAATTATCACAAACAGAACTGTCTGGCCGGTTTTTGAATCAGTATGAGATAAATTAAGAGTAAGGCTTTCAAAAGAAGTATATTTAGCCTTTGGTCTGTGATTGATTTGGAGACAGGAATGATAAATAGCTGCCACACCACCACCACGGCCTGTATCCCGTGGTATATGAATATTTGAATGACTGGGGGGAGTGGACTCATTTAAACTGACATATTCCTCTTCACGTAGCCATGTCTCAGTTAGACAGAATAAATCAATCTGATTTTCTGTTATAAGGTCGTTCACCAGTAAGGATTTGGACCTCAGTGATTAATATTTAAGAGACCACATCTGATTCTCTGATGTTTTAAAGCCACTACATTTGAAGGTTTTATTTTAATCAGATTTCTATGGTTGACGGCTCTTTTATTTGTTTTTGAGTTAATATCTAGGTGAGCTTTGGGTTGGGGGACTGACACAGTCTCTATGGAATAATGTTTATCACTATTACAAAAGCCATAGCAGTTATCTAACTGATGAAAACAGCTGTCATAACAGTAATGGCAGGAAAATTGTCCTAGAGCAAGCGCAGAGGAGCGTGGAGGACTGCAGCTCTGCAACATGGTCTCATCTCTGAGAGGTCATAAGTGTGACTCTGCCATGTTTTTTGATAGGAGAGATGCACCAGCCAGAGTAGGATGGATGCCATCTCTTCCTATCAGGCCAGGTTTTCTCCAGAAGGTTGACCAATTGTCAATGAAGCCCACATCGTTTGCTGGACACCACCTCGATAGCCAGCGGTTGAATGATGACATGCGGCTATACATATCATCACTGGTCAGATTGGGCAAGGGGCCAGAGAAAATTACGGAGTCCGACATTGTCTTTGCAAAAGAGCACACTGATTCGATGTTTAATTTGGGTACTTCCGACTTGCGATGTCGGGAGTCATTCGTGCCAACATGGAGGACTATTCTAGTAAACTTAGGTTTACTCTTTGCCAGCAACTTCAAATTTGCCTCAATGTCGCCCGCTCTGGCCCCTGGGATGCACCTAACTATGCCCGCTGACTTCGCTATCTTCAGGTTTCTGACTATGGAGTCGCCAATTATCAGTGTTTGTTCCCCTGTGGGCGGGTTACCACCATCACCGAGGGGAGAAAACCTGTTGGAAACGTGAACCGGATGGCGGGGTACCGAGTGGGTCTTCGACTTACGGCTATGCTTGCCACGGACAGTGACCCAGCCATTACTAGTCGGGGGGGAGGCTAAGCTAATGCTAGCGCGGCCTGCACCACTAGCTACGTCCTGCCTGCTCGCTACGGCTACGTAAGAGAATTTTGGTCCGGTGCAGAGCCGCTTCTCCAGATCGGACACCCTCGCCTCCAAATCTAAGAATAAACTACACTTCTGACGAATACCGCTATCAGTAAAGGAGGACAAGGAATAGCTAAACATCTGGCACATAGGACAGGACAGAGCAGGAGCGGAGGGAGAAGCCATGCTAAGAGGCTAAGCTAAGCTATGCTAAGCAGAAGAAAGTAGAATTAAATGACCGCTTGAGAGAAGCTAGAGTGGTTGCGGTAGACCTTAGTACGTTCGATCGAACGTAGATCGTAATCAATGAAAACAATTATAAGCTCAAATGAAAGATATTAGTCAGTTAAAATTAGCGTTAGCTGAACAGAGACAACACACTACAAACAGCGCTGCACTGTGAAACAGGAAGTGACGAATACGCTCACAGTATTATGCTGTGTGGCTGTTTTGCTGCCAATGGAACTGGTGCTTTACAGAGAGTAAATGGGATTGTGAAGAAGGAGAATTACCTTCAAATTCTTCAAGATAACCTAAAATCATCAGCTCGAAGGTTGGGTCTCGGGCGCAGTTGGGTGCTCCAACAGGACAATGACCCCAAACACATATCAAAAGTGGTAATGGAATGGCTAAATCAGGCTAGAATGAAGGTTTCCCAAAGTCCTGATCTAAACCCCATTGAGAACACCTGGACAATGCTGAAGAAACAAGTTCATGTCAGAGAGCCAACAAATTTAACT
This sequence comes from Scarus forsteni, assembly GCA_036419115.1. Classification (NCBI taxonomy): domain Eukaryota; kingdom Metazoa; phylum Chordata; class Actinopteri; order Labriformes; family Labridae; genus Scarus; species Scarus forsteni. Next base: position 1,150,916 of record JAZDUH010000083.1, read on the forward strand.
GAACTGCACCAATTCTGTCAAGAGGAGCGGTCGAAGATTCAACCAGAAGCTTGCCAGAAGCTTGTGGATGGCTACCAAAAGTGCCTAATTGAAGTGAAAATGGCCAAGGGACATGTAAGCAAATATAAGCATTGTTGTATGTATATTTTTGACCCAGCAGATTTGGTCACTGTTTCTGTTAACCCATAATAAAGTCATAAAAGAATCAAACTTCATGAATGTTTTTTTATGACAAAGAAGTATCTGTTCGAATCACTCTATCAGAGAAATATGAGAGTTGTAGAAATAACTGGAAACTCAAGAGAGCCATAACATTATGTCCTTTACAAGTGTATGTAAACTTTTGACCACAATATACAATATGCCTGTAATCATCTTAAGCTGCTCAGGGTGGCACTCCTCTGCACACTATTCTAAATTTGCTTCCAGTGGGTGAAGAAATGCACTGTTGAGGACATGCATTGTTAAAGACAGGACGCTGCTCTTGCTGACTTTGAAATTGATGGTCAGTTACACAGGAGATTTCAGTGCTGAGACTGAACTTTGGTCAGCTATTTTACTCATGGAAATCATAATGCAGTACATCTGTCACCTTATATTTATTATTCAAATATCTGCTCAACTATGTGGGTAAAAATCTGTACACAACTGTTTGAATGGAAAATGTAAAATTCTGCAGCAAACAAGCAGTAACCAATCAAACAGAGGGCACTCCCAGTACAACTCAACTGTCCTTTGCTCTCTTGACCCCAACAACAGGAGTTGCACCTTGAAAAATTTGGGACACTGGTGATGGTTATTAGCAGGATTACTGAGAGGACCTAAAGCTCCATTTCAGAATGAGCAGATTACATCTTGGCAAATCTCCTTGTGTCAGCTCTCTGTGTTTTATCTTGTTTGTTTTACCTTGTTTTTCTCTTTAACACAGCTTCCTAGATCCTCAGTGATGTTAGCTGTTGGATTCACAGTTTCAGTCTTTGTTTATTTACATGCTGGAAGCTAGAATTAGTATGTTCTCTTGTGCAAGTATGTGTTAGTGTGATAAGGAAATAGAGGGAGACATTGACACAGCAGTCATTACTGAAGCATCTGCTTATTTGTGGTTTTGTTATGTGTTCTTACCAAATGTTTGAAAAAGAATGGAAATCACTGTCCTCTCCAAGCACTTATCCACTGTCCAAACTAGACTGCGTTAATTAATACTTGGCTGGCTCAAATGAAATGTCCCTGTCTTCTTGGAAGAATATTACTTTTGTAGATAACTAATCTTTGAAGGCTGTAAAGCCCCACTAGGTGTGTCGACTGTTTCTGCTTGTCTGTTTATATGGCCGCCTACCTTTTTGACTCAAATGCAGCATTTACCTCTTTGTCACTAAATCCCTTTCTGCCCTGCATTGCCTTTAACAAACCCCTTCACTTCAAGTCACTCTGCCCAACTCGGGCTCCCTCATCTGTCGGACAAGGACATGTCCATCCTTCAGCCCAAACAGGAGCAGTGTTGGGAGTAATGTATTACAAAAGTAATGTGATTACTATAATACATTCCTTTTTACTGTAACGTAGTAATATAAGGCACAACAAAAAAACTGTAATATTTTACTCAAATGTCAGTAATGCAGGTTACATTCCATTTTTAATTTAACCCAAAATAAATTTGTTTAAATACAAACTTGCCAAATACTCCGTGAGATCAGCAGAGGAGAAAAGTCCTCCGTTAGGCCTTAAGTTACAGTATCTCTAATACAATTTACCAGAATTTATCTTTAGTCTGTTTTGATAGCCTGCCACATCACCTTCAACTGGATGTGTAATGAGCTTCTTGAGCGTAATGAGCTCTATTTAGAATGCCAAATCCATATTTCCTTTTATTTTGACGAGAGTAACTTAAAAGTAATGTGATAATACTGTAATACCTCACATTTCAAATGCAGTGATATTATAATGTAACCAATTACTTTGAAATGATGGTTAAAAGTTACAAATAATGCACAACATTTTTGAAGTGACTTGCCCAACACTAAACAGGAGGTACTGCTCGTCCTCTCTTCTTGGCATAGGATGTGTGTGATTCCTTTTCAGTTGTTTCCTGCTATTATACAGTATGATATAACGAGAATGGACTTCATGCTGTTTTTTGTAAACAATTGTATTTTGTAGTTTTAATGCAAAATTTGTTTTCTTGTAAAGATTCATCAATCATGAAAAGTGTAGCTATAAATCATAATGTTTTAAATATCTACAAGAAATGTTTAAAAGATATACCAGTCGATCAATATCTACATAGAGACCCCGTTTTTGCACAGTTTACACTCAGTCATCAAGTTATTGAGCCATAAAGCTCATCACTCCATTTCAAACAGTATATCTTAGTAAGTGGGACCATGGCAGGGCACTTTTTTTGGTTAATGAGGTTCATGACAAACAAATATTAAAACCCTTTTTTTGCCTCTAAGAGACACATTCTGGGTTTAGGGTTTAGTCCTGTCAATGTGAACACAGATCTCAGGACCGCAAACTTAGAGTTCAATCTACTCTTCAGTATAGACCTTTTTACATTTTTAAACTGTGAGACATTTTTAGTACACAGGGCTTGATTAAACGCAAAACAACATTTCAGACTCAACAAAACAAAATCTTTATTAATTTGTTAAAATTATGATAAATATTACTGCAGGAATTCTTGGGATCAGGGACAAAACAGGTTTTTAATTTTCAAAAATTGGATGATGTTTTGGCTATCCAACCCTGTTTTGGTTCAAAGTCCCAATTGAACATTTATTATAGAATTTGTATGTGTGCTGGACCAGCAGGTACATTTTTGTCAACATCAGACACATATTTAGTTGTAAAATGGCTTGTTCACATTTTTATCAATCAATCAATCAAACTTTATTTATATAGTACTTTTCCTACCACATATGTAACTCAAAGTGCTGTATTAACAATATTAACAGTATTTTCTCTGATGAGTTTTTCCAATTCCCCAATTATATGCACATCTCAAATTCAATAAAATTACAAACTATTTCATTTTTTCACACGTTAACTGGGTGAAATTAAAATCTATGGATAAATTAAAAAAATTGACTTTAACCCTAAAGCTCAATAGTAGCATTTTTAACATAAAAAACATGAACATTAGAAATACATGAGTCTCCATCCAAATCTTAATTGAAGTCAAACAGGCTCCCTATTTTTTTCAAAATACCACAAAAAACACTCTGACTGAGTGAACAAGTCATCAAGGGAAATGATAAGTCATTAATAGAGTTGACATATTAAACACTCCGAAACAAGAAATTAACCAAGAAAAAAAGGGGAAAATATCACTTAAAATCTTCATCATTCTCACAAGCCTGATACTATATCAATAAATCATCAATTTGAAAAAAAATTCTTAATGACAGAGTTTTTTGAGTACACTGCATCTGGTAATTGTGAACATCTTATCATAGTTTGAGTTAAAACACCAGGGACAAATTATTCAGGCATTCTTTAAAGAAATCTATGACCTCAAGAGACATGGTACTAGCTTTTCAAAAGTATTCACTCACCCATCCAAATCACTGAATTTATGTATTCCAGTCCCTTCCATGGCAAGTTTATAAAATCAAGCACCTTGGCATGCAGACTGTTTCTACAAACATTTGTGAAAGAACTGGTTGCTCTCAGGAGCTCAGGGATTCCAGTGCAGAGTCAATAGCTACAGACCTCCAAACTTAATGTGGCCTTCAGATTAGTTCAAGAACACTGTCTGACAATCCGATGGACAATTCTGAGTTTTGTTTTTGCCAGGAGCATGGTACTTGTCTGGCTTCATAGAGCAAAGTGTAAAGTTTGGTGGAGAGATGTTATGGTTTGGGGTTGTTTTTCAGGAGTTAGGCTAGGCCCTTAATTCCAGTGAAAGAAACTCTTCATGCCTCAGTGTTTCAAGACATTTTGGACAATTTCATGCTCCCAACTTTGTGGGAGCGGTTTTGGGTGGCCTGTTCCAACATGACTGTACACGAGTGCACAAAGAAGGTTCAGAAAGACATGGATTAGGGAGTTTGGTGTGGACAAACTTGACTGGCCTGCACAGAGTCCCGACTTCAACCCGATAGAATACCTTTGGGATAAATTAGAGAAGAGACTGAGAGCAAGGCCTGCTGTTAGAATATCAGTGTCTGACCTTACAAATGCCCTTTTCCATAAAAACTCCTAAACCTTGCGGAAAGCCTTCTCAGAACAGTTGAAGCTGTAATAGCTGTAAAGGGTCAATGTCTTATTGAATCCTATGAATTAAGAATGAGATGTCACTCAAGTTCATATGTTGGTGAAGGCAAATGATCAAAGACTTTTGGTAATATAGCGCATTTCCCTGGTGCTGCTTATACAGACTAGTAAAGATGGCCGACCCAGATTTACCAGAACATCTGTAAGTTGCACCAAGCAGGTGTCTGAACATTTTGTTTTGTTGGAAACTGATATTTAGCCCATAGGGATGAAAAATAATTACATATCAGGGTGGGATATCTTCAATTAAACTAAATTAATATTTTCAGCTGTCGGGCGCTCGACTAGCTTTATGTTGTATCAATTGTTCTCATTCTTTGAATGGCATGATAGAGAAATGCAGGGCTCTCACACAAGTTGTACATATTCAAGTAGGCTAGTGCATCACCACAAGTTTGAATTGAACGGTGTGGTGTGACCTGATTCTGATTTTTTTTTCCAGCCCTGGCCTCATATTATGTCATTTAGAATAAAAACAAAATGTAAGACAATATCAAAACAGACTTTCCTGTGCTACCTTTGTCTAGTTTAAGATTTTGACTGCTTTTTGAAAACTTGGTTTTGTACATTTTTGGGGCCGTTTACACAAGGCTGAATACGGTTAGTTTTCATTGCGTTTTGGCCTTGCGTTTACATGGGAACACTATACAGAGTGCCTGAATCTGCAAACTTTTAAAGCCAGTGTCCAGAGTGAAGAGTTTTGAAAAGGCTTCTCCATGCAGCTCTGTGTAAACCAAAGTCAGAGCATTTCAGGGTGAAACGCTGATGTCACCACATGCACAGTACTCTCTCACATGAAGGCTGCGTGCGCATATCAGGAACAACAACAGCTACTGCCATCTACCAAGTAAGGTGTTGCCTCTCTGCAAACCTACACCGTCATCTACTGGACTGGCATGCACGCTACAGTGGTTTTTATTCGTTTCCAGCATCTATGTGTTAACGTGGATAGAGTTTGAATACGCAAAGGAAAAACCTTTGCGTTTTAAGTCAGAGGGCTCTAATTTCGTGGCGCACCCCACGCAGTGTTAATTTCGTGCGGCGCACCACCGTGCGCTGCCAATTTGACAATTTGGTAGACCGTCTGCGCAGAGATGGGTGTGACGGCGCACCAGGGGGGAGGTGAAGGCGCACCTGGGGGAGGTGCCGACAGATTCGAGTGGCGCAGTGACAATTTCGTGCCAAAAACAGTGCAGAAAGTGCGCTGAAAGCACGCCAGCTCCAACCTGGTCTAACCTCGGCGCAGGGCGGAGCGCACACTCCGCAGCTGTAATTTGGTGACAAGCGCACATGTGCGCACGCCTCAGAGGCAGGTTTCCAGAGTGTCAGGCACATTTTAATGCAATGAACAATCACAGCAATCACTATTTAATGTAACCGTCTGAACCAGCATATACATTTATATCTATATTAATTGTCCCGTCACATCTGATGTCGGATTAAAGCCGTTTGTCATCATGGAAACTTAACCTGACGGCAGCTGGAAGTTTGATGCACATCTTACAAGTCAACAATAAACAGCCTTAACATCTGATACTGAGTATATATCTGGCTTCTCTCATTTCATTAAATTCAAAGAAAAGAGGGAGAAAAAAGACGAAGAAAAAGGAGAGAAAATAAATGTCTTTCTCTCAGGATTTACCTGTGATTTCCCCTATCCCTCTATTTTAGTCTTTATTTTTAATGCGATCTAAAAAGATGGAGTACATCATAGCAAGGAGGATGAGGGGGAGACACCGGGAGAGTATACAGTATATCACTAAAGGCTCTGCTATTTGGCGATGACAAACCAGGAATGCAGGTGGATAACGAGTATTATGAATGGATAAGCCAGCGGGTGTGAAACTGTCTCATATTTTTTTTACTCCTATTAATGACAAAGGAACAGATTACATCTGTCCCGGGAGCTGGCCCACACAGTGACGCGCCCCGCTGTCCATTCTCATGCTGAATGACAGCAGCTCTGACCGTCTCCAGCAGCGGGGATCATTCAGACCAATCAGACGCTGCGCCTCGGCCGCAGCGCATTTAAAGGCGAGGAGAGGCGCTCATTTGATTGGTGAAGACAGCCATCGGCTGGGAAAATCCCACTCACGCCTATTCTCCTCCTACTCTGACATGTGCGCGGAGGCAGAGACGGGCGTGACGCCAACCTCTGCGCCCCTCTGCGCCATGAGTGCGCCTCTCTTGGCACTGCAGGAAACTTGCAAAGTGCGCTGGTCACACCCAGTCCGCGCGGCGAAGGCCGGCGCAGGCAGGTGCGCCTGCGCTTGCGCCTGGTCTACGAAATTAGAGCCCAGAGTCTCCATGTGAACATAGCCTTAGCCTTAGACTAACACACTAGTCCATCTGGGTAAGAGTCGTTTGAAAATATTTTCAGGGGCAAAACCTTAAAAAAACAACAGCTGGTGAGTGAACAATTGTTCTGCTTGGCACACTTTTCACAGATCAATTCACATCAATCCACAGTATGATGTAGCAGCTTGATGCTGTTAGCTGTCAGCTACGTTTTAGTCCTTAGACCAGGGATCGGCAACCTTTCCAATATAAAGAGCCATTTTGCCTGCCACGTCGACCAAAAAAATCTGTCTGAAGCCAACTAATCACATCTGAAACTTAAAATGACAACAGCTGTTGACTCATTTTTATGAGATAATATCTATAAGCAAACTGCTTTATCTCTCAACATGACTGTTCTATTATGGATCATGTACTTTTGTTGCTTTTACTTGGCATTATTGCTAAACAATATATTGCAATGATTAATTTAGAACAAAAATGACTTCAGTTGTATGTTTACTTTGATAATAAAGCTTGTCAACAAAAATAATAGTCAGTTAATATAAGCCAGTGTTATCACTGTAATTATTTTTTGTCATTGTTGTTACTCGGTTTTTCCCCACAGGATTAGGTTTTAGTTGCTGTGGGGAAATCAATAACATTTAATTGACATCATCCGGTGAGATTGGGGTCAGAAGGTCTTCCTCTGGCATTTTTAAACTTAAATAATTTCTTTTCTGCATTCTGGTTTATGCAAATTTTGTAATATTCATGAGGTAGTCTTGTAATCTTTGATGTGCTTTTTGTTTTGTTTTTGAAGCTTATCCAACTTAAGTAATAGATACGTTTTTAGTTTCATGTCAATTTTGATGTCTTATAAAAACAAAGCCGATGAACAAATTACACAGTAACTGACACACAACTGAGTTTGTAGTTACTGAATGAGAGAGAAAGTGACAGGGAGAGAGACCAACAGCCATCACACACAGCAGACATGGTAATGTCTTTATTGTCAACAAGCGTTCATTTTAAAAGGTTGAACCTTCACAGCAGCTGATGTATTAAAAGTAAGAGAGTTCATCCAAGTATTGCCTGGAAAAGCTGCATAAAATGTTTGGAACAACATCACATGTGAGCTCACAGCTAAAGATGCAGAAGTGTCCTGCCACATGTGGAGAGCCAAAGTGGCTCCCAAACCATAGGTTTCCGAGCCCTGCCTTACGCTATCATCTTACATTAAATCATACCACACATACTTTTTATATGTGACATTGAACCTTGTCAACAACAATAACCGCCCAGTTCTCCCAGCAAACTTTGAGGACAGCATATTTCGGTAGGTATCATTGAGTAACCATGACTCTGGGCTACCACCGGTGTAGTGCTGTGAAAGGAGCCACATGCATGAAACTGACTGTGGTTACACATACTAGTCCCATTTGTACGCTCTGATGAGTATTTAATGCTGCGATCAACAGAGAAAAAATAAAGGGGGGGGGGGGGGGGGGTGCTTTTTAACAGCAAGGTCCAACACCAGCCCTTTTGTTCTGCTGATCCCAGCAACAAATGCTTTACAGATTGTACAGGTGGGACTAGTATAAGTATCAAGAGTCAGTTTCATGCACATGTTATACAGGGGGCTTTAATTTCAATTTATTTAGAAGGATAGCCCCTTGAGATGGACCATCTCATTTTCAAGGGGGTCCTTACAAGACATAATACAGTACAGATAGTACAATACACTACAAACAACATTAAATACAGAATACACACACTCAAACATACTCAAACACACTCATGCACAAACACTATGCTTCAGATGGTAAGTCAATCCCTCATCAAACTGTTTCGGTCCCACATAGCAGAGAATAAGATAAGATACGGCCTACGATCACATACATAGGAACAACGACGTAACATAGAGGCCAGGGTCAAAAACAAGAGCAAGGATTTTGTAGATAGTTAAATAAGTAAGACTTAAACATAGGAAAAGATGTGATAGATCTTAATGAGTCAGGTAGTTTATTCCAATCAGATGGAGCTTTAAATTTAAATGCACGACCAACTTCTTTGGTTATTCTGGGGGTAAGGAAAAATAGATTGCTTGTGTGTCTTAGACTATATTGTGATGTTAATGGTATTAAAAATTGCTTTAGATAAGGAGGAAAACCGAAATAGTTGCATTTAAAGATAAACTGGATCCAGTGCAACATTCTTCTAGATTTGGGTGAGAGCCAGTTCAGAGACTCATACATTAAACAATGGTGGGTTTTAAAGGGGCACCCAAGAATGAATCTACAAAGGCTGTTGTAAACCACATTAAGAGGACGAAGATTTGATTCAGATGTATTTTGGTAAATAATGTCTGCATAGTCATATATTGGTAAAATCAATTGGGTTACAATTCTTTTTCGAACCTCTAAAGAAAAACACTCCTTGGAGCGATAAAGTAGCTTTAAAAGACCATGTATTTTTTTTGTCATTGATTCGATGTGAAATTTAAAGGATAAATGGGAGTCAAGCCAAACCCCTAAGTATTTAAATTCATCAACTTTTTCTAAAGCTGTTCTGTCAAGAAAATCAATAGACCATTGCCAAGATAGAGGTCGGGAGGAAAATAGCATACTGTACGATTTTGACTTATTCAGAAGAAGCTTGTTATAAGAAAACCATTTTTGCATTAAGTTAAAGTCAGATTGTAACGTGTGTTGTAGTTGAGAAATGTTAGAGTTGGAGTAATAGAGTACAGTGTCATCGGCATATAACAAAATTTGAGTATTAAAGCAAACTTGCGGAAGATCATTGATGTAGATAGAGAATAAAAGAGGACCTAATGAGGAGCCCTGTGGTACACCTTTTGCTACCATCTTGAAATCTGATTTGCTGCCCTGAAATGAGACACACTGACTTCTATGGTGGAGGAAGGAGTTGAAAAACAATACAGAATCAGATGAAAGACCAATAGCATGCAACTTATCAAGGAGCAAATAGTGGTCAACCATGTCAAATGCTTTTGTGAGATCAATGAATATGGCACCCGTAGGCATATTATTGTCAAGTGATGATAAAATGTCATTTGTGAATTTCAGAAGAGTAGTGGAGGTAGAAAAGTTTGGTCGAAAACCGGATTGGTGAGGAGTTAATAGGTTATTATCATTGAGGTGATTAGATAATTGAATAAAAATTAATTTTTCAAATATTTTGGCTATACTATTAATAATAGATATAGGTCTATAATTGTTGATGTCCTGAGTGTTGCCACCTTTATGAAGAGGGATTACTCGGGCACATTTCCAGGAAGCCGGAGTTTCATTAGTTCTCAATGATAAATTAAACAAGTAGGCTAAAGGAAATGATAAAATATGAGAGACCATTTTGAAGTATCTTATCTCCAGACCATCAGGACCAGCACTACAACCAGAATTCAAACCATCTATCACTTGCTGAACTTCAGTAGGTGTGATTGATCTAAATGAGAAAGTTGTGATACACCTATTCTGTGTTGAGGTGAAATCCAAGTCTGGCTCATTGAAGTTACAAGAACGTGAACTTCCAACTGTAGAAAAGTGACGACTGAATGCCTCTGCAATTAACTGTGGCTCTCTTATGAGTTCATTATTCATTTTAAGAGTAGTTGTAGGAGTTCCTGTAGGTTTATTAATTACATTTTTAATTTTCTTCCAAAATTGCTTTGGGTTGTGGAAGTCTGTGGATAAACAGTCTTTGTAGTAATTGGCTTTAGCGTTTCTTGTCATGGTTTTGCATTTGTTTCTCAAACCTTTGTAATTATTCCAATCTGATGGATCCTTTGATGTTTGATATTTTTTCCATGCCTTGTCTCTTTGTTTGAATAAACTAATGAGTTCCCCTTTAATCCATGGTAAGCGTCGACCTTTGACTCTTGTGGTTTTCCATGGAGCATGCTTATCAACTACTTTCATAAATTCTGTGTAAAAGAAATTCCAGGCATCTTCAACTGTTGGTATCAGTTGAAATCTGCCCCAGTTGATGTTTAGAGTATCATGAGTAAAAGCTCTGTGTTGATGTTGTTAGATTTTCTTGTTCTAATGGTTTTATGAGGGATATGGGGTATTTTGATTTTCCAGGTGCAGAAAATAACTGAGTGGTCACTAAAAGAGTCAGGTAGTACCCCTGATTTAATGATTCTGTCAGGGTGGCTGACTAAAATCCAGTCTAGTAGAGTAGCAGAGCTGGGACCAATTCGAGTAGGTTCAGTTATGAGTTGGGTAAGGTTGATGCTATTAAGAAGATTGCGGTCATTGCTTGAAGAGCGATCTAGCCAGTTTGAATTAAAATCCCCGAGTATAATTTTCTCAGTGTTACAGTCTAATGAATTAATAGTGGCCACAATATTTTTGGTAGATTCAACAGGAACATTAGGGGGTCTATAAATATTTCCAATTACTAGTCGTTTATTCTCATGAAAGTTTATTTTAACAAAAAGGCATTCAAAAAACAGAGGATTTTCAGTTGGTAGGACAAGCTCAGAGCTCAAGTGTGAAGATACATAGGTCAAGAGCCCCCCTCCTCTGGAACCCCTATCATTTCTATATAGAACATAATTGTCAAGTTGTATTTCATTATCAGAAATACTGCTGTTCAACCATGTCTCCGAAAGAGTAATTATCTGAGGTTTATTATAAGTTAGCCAAACTTTCAATAAATCAATTTTAGATAGTAAGCTCCTTATGTTTAGATGAATAACATGCAAGCCTTTGGTAGAGTTCATTGTCTACATAGTAACAAAAATGATATTACAGACCGTAATGTATAATACATACATAGGACCAGATGAAGAAGCCAACAGTATAAGAGCAACATTTAAATGATTGTGCATACAGCCACCCACATAAACACACACATACAGACACAAGCCAAATACAGAACACATTGGACAGATTAACAACACAAAGGTCGGTCTGCATAATTTTCTTATTAAGGAGGAGAACATAAGACCTTCCAGGCAGTAGATAAATATGTAGGTATACAGGATAACTGAGGAGCTTATTCTACCAAAAATAGAGAGAATAATAATAATAGATAAATAAAAAATCGCCCTCTTTGTTAAATGAACTTATATATTTACTGCCTCGTTTTCCAAATATAATTTCCTACTTTTCGTTCAAAGTAAACTATAATACATGTTTCAGTCAAATTATATTTTCGTTTCTCCTCAACCGACAGAGAGACCCAAAAGAATTAATGAGGACCAAGATATCATGAAAAGAAGAGGAAAATAGATAAATAAATAAATCAATAAAAACAAAAGTTTTCCATTCAGCCACACGTCTTTTTACGACAGTAATTCCTTTCCACATCCATGCTTTCATAGTTCATGACGTCACGCCAGCTTTACGGCAAACACAATATTTACGGCAGTCATGGCAGCGGAAAATAAGGAATTTAAGGAAATAGAAAACAAGACCTACCATGAAATGCCCCCAACTGCAAAGCTTTGTTCCTTTTTACCTCAGCATCAGGTACTTTCAATACCATACATTTGGTACCTATATACTGTGGGCCTGATCTATTAAAGATTTGCGTGTATTGAAACACGTGCAAACTTGATAGCATGCGCAAATCTGATCAACTAACAGATCAGGATTGTCTTTCACATGAGCAAAATAGCGCACATCCATTTAGTGTGCTTGCTCGCATGAATATGCAGAATACATGCAGATCATCAGAACTCGCAAAATACTGGGAGGAGGAGGTGCAAATGTGATCATTTAGCACCCACAATGTGATTAAGGAAACCTGCAAGTGATTGCACGTGATGTTTTTGCGTCTGAATTTAGTCTTTTGAAAAGCAGGTGCAAAAAAGGGCACAGTTCTATGAACAGGAGGCTGTGATCATGGTGGCAAACAGGGGTCACATTAACCAAATATTTTCCATCACTGACTGTATATTTTAATGAAAAACAGAAAGACTTGGAGGCTGTCAGTTATGATGGACTGAAACAAGAGGGACAATCTAGTATGCCATGGAGAAGCGCGTGTCATTTAATCTATGTAAAAAAACAAAAAAAGCCCTTCATAGCCATAATCACTTCGTTTGTCACTCATAGCTGACTTCATCACACTCTCCACACACTGACAGTGAGTTAATAGGCTGCCGGTGTGTGGAAAGAGTGATGCAGTCAGTGTGTAAAAAGCAAAAGTTACCCGTGCTGTCTGTGTGCGCAACTGTAAGACAACTCTTCACATGAGAGGTTATTGATGATGAAGCTGATATGTTGATGCTGCCACCGAGATTATGTTTCATTGTAATCAGAAAAGGAAAATTAAAAAAGGACAGTTAGAAATGTAGCATGAGTGAAAAGTGACAGGCTTGTGGCAATGCAGCGAAGAAATTACCGCAAGTATGTTTGCCTCAAACTCCATGGCTGCAAACTTCACTTTTCATTTACGGTCTCTCAGCTTTGCCAAATTCTCTATGGTGACAGCCAATAGTGCATGCACATCCTTTCTAAAGAGGGCGGTCCACACCATTTTTGTTCCTGCTATCAATTAGGCATGCAGTGATAGTAGATCACCCGCAAAACACCCACTAATAGCATGTGCAATTTTTTAGCTTGCACACGCAATTTAACGCTTGTTATTTTGGATCTTTGTAGATCAGGACCTGTATGTATGAATGTGAACGGTCTGACAACAGAACACTGAGTAGTGGATGAGGATTTATTTATTGTGATTTATTTCATAAAGCAGCAATAAAAATATTTAATATCTTGAAAACAAGAGTATTTGATGGAGAGAACATGTCCTTTAATAGTGAGAACCACATAGAGACTATGACAAATAAAAGCACATAATTTTGAACCTACCCTTAGCAAAAAGTAGTATACTTGAAATTTATGTTATTAAGTATACTTGAGTGTAAGTATAAGTATAGCAGGTATGTTCCAGACCATGTACTTGTAGTGCACTACTAAGTATAATAATTTAATACTCTTTCAGACTAAATTGGAACATTTTTAAGTTTATAAAATTATACTTAAATTATAGTTTAAGAGGTCATTCTGAAGTTTATGAAGTACTCATTCAAGTATACACTATGAGTATATATGGTATTCCGCGGGATTTGGCTCCTGGGGGCTGGGGGCCTCTGGCCTGCCGTGGGGGGTGGCTTGGGGAAGGCTGGTTGGTGTCCCAGTCTCCCTGGTGTTTTCCTTGGTGCCTATGGGGAGGTGGGTGGGTTCCCCTTTCAGCCCTGGGGCAGTCCCTGGGTCCAGTAGCTTTTGGGGCCTGTGTGGTGGGTCTTGGGTGCCCTGGCCTGGTGGCTCGGGGGGTGACCTTGGCCATGGTCTCCCTGGGTATGGGAAACTACTTGGGTATTTGGTGACCACTTCACCTGCATGCCTGTACAGATTAGGGCCCGACCGATTTATCGGCCGGCCAATTTAATCGGCCGAATATAGCCCTTTTGAAGGTATTCAACATCGGCCAGATATAAGATATAAGGTCCAGGTGTCAAAAAACCGGAGTTTCCCTTGAAGTATCTGTACTAGGGCCCGACCGATCTGGATTTTTTTGAGGCCGATGCCGATACCGATATTTGTCAGAAAAAAATACCGATTACGGATTAATCGGCCAATATGTATGTGTATATATATATGTATATATATGTATATATATATATATATATATGTATATATATGTCTGTACTTTGTCCTTTAGTATTTGTTATACTTTACCTTAAAAAAGAGTCATTCTGTATCTTGTACTTCTTGTTGATGAAAATTAGATGAAGATTATAGTAAAGATAGAACAACTTTTTAAAAAGTTGCAAATTGGAAAGAAACAAAACCAACTAAGGTAACATTATTTTCATAGGCATCTTTTATTTTCATTCTCAGCTGCAGCTTTCAGGTACAATATAAAAGAGTGTGTTAAACTGAGACAAATTCCTGCAAAATAAAATAGATTACCTTTTTAAAAATGTAAATATAGAGATTGTTCATGAACTATTTGTAACATCTGCCTTTTAGTCCTCATTAGTGTGTCAGAAGCAGATTTTAGTTCAGGTAGAACCCCTTTTTTATTATCAACATGAGGTAATGTGCGTGAGGAAATCAAAATATTTTGTGAGACACCGCACATATTTCACAAACTTATTTAAACTGGCTGATTTAAGTCCCAAGCTACGATGAAGTCTCCCCTGGATGAGTCTGCTGATGACGTCTGTGACGTCAGGTAGAACCTCTTTTTTATTATCAACATGAGGTAATGTGCGTGAGGAAATCAAAATATGTTGTGAGACACAGCACATATTTCACAAACTTATTCAAACTGGTTGATTAAAGTCCCAAGCTACGATGAAGTCTCCCCTGGATGAGTCTGCTGATGACGTCTGTGACGTCAGCTAGCTAATGCTAGCACAGATAGCTTGCTAGCTAGTTAGCTTAGCTGCTGTGTTGGGAACGAGTGGATAAAGCCAGATTTCCGTCATAATCACAATTGAACAGTCACGGCTAAACTGATCCCCTGCCACCAGAAGGTCCAATTCGTCAGTATTGACAACGATAGTGGTGGTGTCAGTCAGAAAACTGTTCGGTGGTGCCCGGTCTGTCTGTTAAGCTGCTTCGGAAGCCAAACTAGCAGAGAGTGTCCAGCAGCAGCGGAACATTGTGCACGCAGCACCGCTGAAAGTTGCTCGTCATGTCGGACTTTCAGGCTTAAAAGAGCAGCAAGTGCCGTTACCAATGCGTGTCGCAGTCGTCTTCTGCGTCATCATTCTGCCAAACACCAAACAGCGTTTACTGTTTTATGAGAAATTAAGAATACATCGACTACTCTGGAGGATTTCTCTGCAATGACAAACCGGGCTGTGGTAGAGACGAGCGATTTTGCAGAGATTATGTCTCGCGCTGAAGCTCCATTGCCGTGGCCTCTGCTAAGTGCGGCTAAATCGGTTGGATCTAAATAACTTCTGAAGAACTCCGAGCTGCACGATGTTTGTCTGAGTGAGTATATGAGCATGCACAAACCTAAAAATAAGGTCCAGGTGTCAAAAAACTGGAGTCTCCCTTTAAAGGGATGGTTCAGTATTTTTGAAGTGGGGTTGTATGAGCTTCATATGGCCAATAAGTACACTAGATGCAGTAGAAAGTTCTCTCCTCTCCCTCAGTAAGCCACAGTATGTAAGAGTCTGTTACGCAGAACCAGCCACACACTGGGAAATATCGTACTAGGAACAAAGGATAATTGCTCCGCCTACAAGAGCTCCCTTTAAAAAATAATACCGCCTCACTCTCAACTGTTGTAAACACAACAAGCTAGCAGCTTCCAACACTTGTTGTAGCCTGATTAAAAGCAGATTATATGAAACATATTTCTGAAATGGGGTTTTTGTGATGCGTTCCGTGATGCAGAAACAGATGTGCATCGTGGAGCACTCATAGCTTTCACCATATTCCTCTGCATAACAAGGGCATGCGGTTACGTCATATACAGCAAATGCCTACATCTCTTGTTACCTGTTGCCAGACAGATTCTGTGTACATATCTTTACATTAGAGGCTTATACACAATATACGTGTGTGCATGCGTGTGAGAGAGAGGCACTCACACAAGTAGTCTAAAGTGTTATGGTACACAGCCTCCTCTACTCTGCTTGTTTTTCTCTGACAAACCATTATTTACTTTTAGGAGAAACTGTCATTCAGTCCGTCCGGTTTGGGACACTTTTTTGCAGTTTATCTTCGGGAAATTGAAAAATCTTCACAAAACTCCAGCTATCAGAAGAGCAGGAAAGTCTGTTTGATGAGTGATACCGTTGTCTATATCACTCATCACGGAGTCCCTATCCTCTAACTCCTCACAGTACATATACTCGCACTACTGTGTATTTCCTACTTTTTCTTGATGTCAAGTATCCATCGATGTTTCTTCTGTATTTCTTTTGGTCTGTTCGGTGTTGATATGCAGCTGCTCTTCTTCTGTGAACACCAGTTTATACAGATATCCTCTTGACCCCAGAGTGAATGGAACTTCATCATCCCTGTCATAATCACTCCTTTTTTAGTTTCTTTTCTTCACACCGCTTAGAGTCAAAACAAAATAATTACAATAGAGTGAGGCACAGTGATTCAGCAGCTTGCGGCAGGGCTGCGTGGAGGACTACATGACGTAAGTAAGGTCCAGATAAACTTTATATTTCTGAAAAGTTAAAGCACTTGAAAACATTTCTAGGTAGCATCCTCTTAAACTGTGGTATTATTTTTTAATGGGAGTTATGTAGGCGGAGAAAATACACTTTGTTTTTGGTACAATACTTCCCTGTTTGTGTCTGGCTCTGCGTAACAGACTCTTACAGAATGTGGCTTACTGAGGGAGAGGAGAGAACTTTCTACTGCATCTAGTGCACTTAGTGGCCATATGGAGCTCATACAATCCCACTTCAAAAATACTGAGCCATCCCTTTAAGCTCCTGTTGAGACTTACTGTAAGGAAGTGATTTGTTCCATCACAACATGCTGAACTGGGCACCTTCACACATTTTTCTATGTCCTATGATACATGCTCCCTCTGTATCTCATCCCTGTGGGCCCACCCCCTACGATCAAGACTCCACATCTATGGTGTCCCTGGTTACTTGCAGCCTTTACTTCCTGTATGAACTTAGAACAGCACACTTGGACTGCTATCTAAAACTAATAACAATACCTGTTTGTCCTCCTCTTGTCTCGTCCTACCTGTCACTATTCCTCTTTTTTCACACTGTGGTGTAACACAGCCCTCTCCTTAAGCTCCCATCAGAGGTCAAATCAAGTTTGATTTGATGGAGCAGCCTACAGGGAGGGCTGGTGATGGTCACTGGTAGCAGTGAATCATATTTACATATCTCTCAATACTAGAAAATATGCATTGGTCTTTTCAACACTGTGATCGAACACAGTGCTCAGTTAAAAAGAATATGCAGACAAAAGGAAAAAAAATGTACGTATAAATGTTAATGAGCCACTGCTGATACTGCCCAGCTCTCCCATGGGTTGTGCCATGGCGAGGACAGCATCATGTAACCATGGCGACAGAGTCCTGAGAGAAAATGGCAGCAGGAAAACAAACTGTGGTGCATCTGTTTGAGCCCAAGACAGACCCCGGATATAAAGAGGCACCAAAAGAAAGTCGAGAGCCAAGGTTAAACCAGGATGTTTCTTTTTTTTTTTTTATGTATTTTTTGGGGCATTTTGTGCCTTTTTATTGATAGGAGAGAGACAGTGGATAGGCTTGTGAAAGGGGGAGAAAGAGCAGGGGAAGACACTCTGCAAACCGGTCACAGGCGGGATTCGAACTTGGACAGGCAGAAGCAAATACATGGGGCGCCTGTTTGCTAGCCATTCCGCCAAACCAGACCCCCTAAACCAGGATGTTTCTCAGTGATCCGTCTATAAAGTTTGTGATTTCAATGGTGATATGTAGTAGAATTAAAGTTGTTCTGCTATGCATACCCGCCCCCCCGTGATGTTGTAGATGTGAAGCATGTAGCCCCTCAACTGTTTAGTTTGTATTCATGCGGTGCTTACCAAAACTCAGATTAGCTTTAAATAACAATAGTTTTAATTTATCTCAGACTTGTAGATTTTTACCTTGACATGTTTCTGTCAAGAACAATGGCACAAAAACTCTCAGAAGCAGAGGATTGAGTCCGTAAAGCACAAACAGGGTCTTTAATACAATCCAGGATCAAAAAATAGCCGGGACAGGAAGTAAAACCTACGAAGGCAAGAAAGGAAAAGTGAAATTCAAAATAAAACAGGAAGCACAAAGACAAGACATAAAACATGAAAGCATGAAAATCTGTGATCAGGGATGGGTTCAAAATAAATTGAGAAGGTATCCAGGAACGTTCTTCAGGCCCGTATCCCTCTCAGTCAACCAGATACTGCAGATTCCTTTCACGACAGCGCACAGCCACGAGTGTTTTCACTGAGTAAACAGGGTCTCCATCAATGATACGGGCGGGAGGAGGGGGTTTGGGTGGAGGGACCAAACTGCTTTCCTTGGCGGGTTTGAGTTGGCTGACGTGAAAGGATGGGTGCACTCTCATATTCCTGGGGAGTCTAAGTCGGACAGTTACTGGATTTACAATTTTTGAAATAGGGAAGGGGCCTACGAACCTGGGAGCGAGCTCATGAGTTTCCAGGCAAAGCGGAAGATGGCGGGTGGAGAGCCAGACCTTTTGGCCCATCTTGTAGTCTGGGGCAGGAGAACGCTTAGAGTCCGCTGCTTTCTTGTAAGAATCTGACTGTCTTCTCCCTTGCTCTCAGGTCCTCTTGCACATTCTCACCATGGCTAGGGCGGAGGGAAAAGTGACGTTATAGTCTGTGGTGGGAAAGAAGATGGGTTGAAACCCATGTACAACATGGAAAGGAGACATTCCAGTAGCAGAGGTGGGGAGAGAATTGTGAGCCAACTCATTTGGAGGACTAACAGACTAATTTGGAGGACCAGGTTTCAGGGTCACTGGAGGCCAGACAGCGAAGTCCTGTCTCCAGTTCCTGATTAAGTCTTTCTGCTTGTCCATTGGACTGCGGATGGAACCCTGAGGAGAGACTCACAGTGGCCCCCTACAAACCACAGAACTCCTTCCAAAATCTGGAGATACATTGGGTGCCACGATCAGAGACCACATCCTCAAGGAAACCATGGAGCTTGAAAACATGGGTGATGAGAATCTCTGCTGTTTCTTTGGCTGATGGCAGTTTGGGAAGAGGTATAAAGTGCACCGTCTTAGAAAAACGATCCACCACGGTAAGGACCGTGGTGTTACCTGCTGATGACGGGAGACCAGTGACAAAGTCCATCGAGATGTGGGACCAGGGATGCTTGGGAACAGGCAGGGGGTGCAGTAGACCAGCAGGTTCCTGGTGTGAGAGTTTGTTAGCAGCACAAACAGTACAGGCAGCAATATAGTTCCCAACCTCCATAGTCCTGGTCACCAAAAACGCTGGCTGATTAAAAACACAGTCTTGGATATTCCAGGATGACAGGCAGTTTTGAGTGTGTGGGCCCAGTTAATGACTTGGCCCCTGAGATCAGGAATGACAAATAATTTGTTCTGAGGGCATTCTGCTGGGGTCTGGACATCTTTAAGGCCCTGTCTAACCTTGTTCTCAATGTCCCAAGTGATGACAGAAACAAAACAGGTAGCTGGAAGGATGAATTTTGGAGTGGAGTAATAATCGGAGTGGCTGAAATTATGCAAGGACATGACAAAGTTGAACCGTCTGAAAAATAGGGAACACCTAGCTTGACGGGAGTTTAATCTTTTAGCTGTTCTGATATACTCTAAGTTCTTGTGGTCAGTCCAAACTTGAAAGGCTTGGGAGGTGCCCTCAAGCCAATGACGCCATTCCTCTAAGGCTAGTTTGACTGCTAGCAATTCCCTGTCTCCCATGTCATAATTCTGTTTGGCGGGTGACAATTTTTTAGAAAAGTAAGCACATGGATGAAGTTTCCCGTCTAACACACTGACCTGAGACAAGACTGCTCCTACACATCTGTCAGAGGCATCAACCTCTACAATAAATTGTTTTTCTGGCTCAGGGAGACAAAGAATGGGAGAAGAGGTGAAACGACTCTTGAGTTCCTGAAAAGCTTTCTGACAGCTAGGAGACCATACAAAATGCTTTTGGGGTGAGGTGAGTTCGTGGAGAGGTGCTGCTATGGAGCTATAATTTCCAATGAACCTTCTATAAAAATTAGCAAAACCTAGAAATCTTTGTACCTCTTTCCTGCAAGTAGGGGTGGGCCATTCTACCACTGCTTGTATTTTTTCTGGATCCATCTTGATCTCCCCCTCAGATAAGACAAAACCCAAGAATGAGACCGAGGGTTTGTGGAACTCACACTTTTCAGCTTTCACGTACAGTTGGTTGTCGAGCAACCTCTGCAATACACGTCTGACATGATCCTCCATGATCATCATCTCACAGATCTTATTTGATTGCCTCCCTCCTTCAGGTCCTCCTAAAATACTAACATGCTGCAGTGTTATGTGGCTCTAACTTATCCTCACAGATACACTCCACCCAGTCACAGAGTTTGTATGACAGCATCTTGGCGGCATTTTTGAGTGTTAAACTTACTAAAATCCGATTAAATTATTTTGGCTATAACGACACTGAGGTCACAAAAGCAGGTAAAGCCAATCACATCTGCAGCTACACTGATTTTAGCCTATGTTAGCATTACATGTTATATAGTTTCCCCTGTTGTTGGTATTAAATAGCATTATTTACTCACATTTCCATGGTCCAAGGTTTGGTGGCATATAGTTGGTGCTGAGCCTGGATGTGAAAAGTCTAGTGTTCAGTCCTGTGTTGAGCTGAATTAATCTACTGGACCCTTTAGTCCTTTGAGGCTGGTAGCCTATATGTGAATACAGTATGTGGCTGTTTACAGAACTGACAGCTTCTGAGCTTCGACATGCTGAACAAAGATCTCTCGCTAAGAATATAAACCAATCATGTTTGGTTTGCAAATCAAAAAATATACTGTTACGAAACAGTTCATCCACAAACTCAACAGCTTGCTGAATACCATGTGTTTACATTCATGCAACCTCCTAAACAGGTTTTGTTGTCTAATGTAACATTTTGTGAGCAGGAAGAAAGGCCAAATACTCATAAATGTGTTCAAAAGCCTTAAAAAGTGTTTTGTCTTGTTTTTTTTTTTTATAATATGGGACCTTTAAGTGATGTTCTTTGCTCCTCTTGTAAAGAAGGAAAAATTGAGTCAATTTCTGATTAAAAATTGTGATATTGCCATTCACAAAGACCATTTCACCAGCCGCCATTGTTGTCAAACAACGACATCTGAGGCTCCTGCCTCTTTTCCCTGATTGGGCTGTAAAGCATTCAGAATTGTAATTGTTGGACAATGGAAGTTGGCAAGACAGACTTCTGGGATTTCCGACAATGAATCAGGCAGGTCTGTCTGCTCTGCAAGGCTACCAGTTTCGATTAATAAAACAACAAACATTTTGGTAAAAAACAAAACAAAACTGGGTAGCAGGGAAGTGTTGTTGGCAAACAGGCCATGAGATCCATGGGAGCTGTATTTTATCTGAGAAATTTGATGTGTCAGATTGCATTAAATGCATTCTATTCTGTCTTAATCTATCACACAAGCACAGTTAGGTATCAATACTGCCTGCTAAGACTGTGGAGGCAATTTATGTTTGCCTATTGAACGGTTTTGTTTTACTTCCAGCTATAGTCATGATGTCATCGACGTTGGTCAGAAAAGGTCTACTTTTGTCTGAGTGTATTTGCTTTTTTACAGGCCAATAAAAATGTTCAGAAAGTCACATAGGCATTTGAAATGCAGGAGCAACACAATATTACCTTAAATGAATTCTCAAACATTTTAAGTTGTGGTAAGCCATAAACTACTATGAAAAAGTAAAGTAGTTGCAGGTTTGGACTTTTTTTCTAATGTGACTTCTCTTGTCTAAGCAGCAGTCCCTGGATAAACCTGATGATGTTCTGCAAAAGCATCAGGCAAGCATCAATGAACTTAAGAGATCTCTGAGGCAACCTAACAGCAAGATGGCCCAGCGGGAGAAACGCCTCTCCTCCAGTACTCCAACAGGAGGGACCCCTGAGCACAAAACAGTAAGGGCCAGATCCTTATTCTAAGTTACAATACTCACAGTTTGACATTAATTTCGTATGATTTTCCATAAATACTGTTGAAAAAATTGCCATCATCTTTACTGTCCAGATTTCTGTCCAAGATTCACGCTTGGCCAGAGTTTTGATATCATTTTGCCCCAAAACAGATCAGAACATCCTAAAACACACCAATGTTGACGATTCAAAAATTCCCAAGACCCCTCCAGTGACCATTTACAATAAAACAAGGATTGTAAGTTGAAAAATTGAGGACTTAAGTGTATCAAGGTAGGCTAATACAACTGTTTACTCAATGTTAACATAGGCAACCGCTCATGCCAAATTGAATCACAAGCAAAGAGCATATGAAGGAGCACTGGCTGTTTACTATAATGTGGAGAGAAAGATGTCTCATTTCAGTAAAGACTCAGTCACTGTGACACCACAAACACACTTCGCAACAACATCACGCACAGACTATGCCAGTTTGAGTATAACATCCGTCAAGGAGGACAGGAGAGCTTTGAGACGGCTGTTGATTTTCTCCCAAAGGTCGAAGGAGGGCGAAGTGAGAGTGACACAAGGCACTATAAGGGTTGGAAAATTAAAGATCAAAGCCCAACAGGAGCAAAGGATTGCAACAAAACTGAAAACTCACACTCAGAAGTCACCAAAATAGTTCCCCTGAAGCCACAGAGATCGAAAAAGTATTTTAATAAAGGCAACAAAGGTGTCACAGACCCTCTGACTCAAAGTTGGTCTGACAAAGACATCTTTGGTGTGGCTGGGGAGCAGATGACAGAATCAAAAGGACAATCAAGTGAGGCAGGAAGGGTGGATGATACTGTACTGCAATCTGACACTAGTGTTTTCAAGGGAAACGCAAGGGCCACTGATTCCCAGAGCGAAGCTGCAGTGTCACAAACTCTTCTTCATCAACAGATGAAGAAGGACAGCAGAAGCCCAGAGACAGAGGTACAATAGGACACAGTCAGAAGGCGGATTATTCTCAAAACAACTCAGACTTTAAAGATTATCCTCCCTCAGGCTCCAAATTTCCTACAGCTCCCCTGAAAAGTCTTCCTCTAAAAATGCATTGGACCAGAGACAGACAAATCAAGCAGCCACACCCACATGCCACAGCCAAGAAATGGGCGGCAAGAGGAAGCAAGTGGTAAAACATCAGCCCCACCTAACTTGTCTGTCCATCATTGGAAATTTAAAACACTGCATGAGCTTCAGGTGATGTTGTGCAGATTTTGTTTGAACCATATATAAACACACGTGGACAAAATAGTTGGTACCCTTCATTAAATGAAAGAAAAACCCACATGGTCACTGAAATAACTTGAAAATAACAAAAGTAATAATAAATAAAAATTTACTGAAAATCATCTTATGAAAATCAGACATTGATTTTAAATTTTGGTTCAGCAGAAATATTTTAAAAAACAAAATAATGAAACTGGCTTGGACAAAAATGATGGTACCCCTACAAAGGATTGAAAATGGTGTGACCATAGGGACATGTTAAACTAAGGTGTGCCCTGTAATTATCATCACAGGTGTCTCCAAGCTTGTAACCAGTCAGTCTGCCTATTTAAAGGCAGAAAGGTGGTCACTGTGCTGTTTGGTATCATGGTGTGTACCACACTGAACATGGACCACAGAAAGCTAAGGAGAGAGCTGTCTCAGGAGATTAGAAATTAAAATTATAGACAAGCATGTTAAAGGTAAAGGCTTTAAGACCATCTCCAAGCAGCTTGATGTTCCTGTGACTACAGCTGCACAGATTATTCAGAAGTTTAAGGTCAACAGGACTGTAGCCAACCTCCCTTGACGTGGCTGCAGGAGGAAAACTGATGACATACTGAAGAGACGGATAATACAAATGGAAACCAAAGAGCCTAAAACAACTTCAAAGAGATTAGAGGAGAACTCCAAGGTCAAGGTACATCAGAGTCGGATCACACCATCTGTCACTGTTTGAGCCAAAGTGGACTGAATGGAGGACATCACTGTTGAAAGCAAATCATAAAAAAGTGAGACTGGAATTTGCCAAAATGCATTTTGACAAGCCACAAACCTTCTGGGAGAATGTCCTTTGGACAGATGAGACAAAACTTGAGCTTTTTGGTAAGTCACATCAGCTCTATGTTCACAGACACAAAAATGAATCATACAAAGAAAAGAGCACTGTACCTTCTGTGAAACATGGAGGAGGCTCAGTTATGATCTGGGGCTGCTTTGCTCTATCTGACACAGTGTCTTGAATCTGTGCAGGTACAATGAAATCTCAAGACTATCAAGACATTCTGGAGTGAAATGTGCTTCCCAGTGTCAGAAAGCTTGGCCTCAGTCACAGGTCATGGGTCCTCCAACAGGATAATGAGCCAAAACACACAGCTAAAAACACCCAAGAATGGCTCAGAACTAAACAGTGGACTATTCTGAAATGGCCTTCTATGATCCTCGATCTAAATCCTGTTTTTGTGGAAGGAGCTGAAACATGCAGTCTGGAGAAGACAGCCTTTAAATCTGAGGCAGCTGGAGCAGTTTGCTCATGAAGAGTGGGCCAACATACCTGTGGACAGGTGCAGGAGTCTCACTGAGAGTTACAGAAATTATCTGATCACAGTGATTGACTCAAAAGGTTGTGCAACAACACGTTAAGTTAAGGGTACCATCATTTTTGTCCAGGCCAGTGTCATTAGTTTGTTTTTTAAAATAACTCTCTTGGACTACAATTCAAAAGCAAAGTCTGATTTTCATTAGTTGATTTTCAGTAAATTTTTATTTATTGTTTTTTTTGTCAGTTTCATCTTATTTCAGTGACCATGTGGGTTTTTCTCTCTTTAATGGAAGGGTAACAACAATTTTGTCCACATCTGTAGCTGTCAACTCTCTCATTTTGCCAGGGACCAGGACAACAATTCTCTGCCTCTCCAAACTGAACTCTGTTAACAGCCAAA
This sequence comes from Scarus forsteni, assembly GCA_036419115.1. Classification (NCBI taxonomy): domain Eukaryota; kingdom Metazoa; phylum Chordata; class Actinopteri; order Labriformes; family Labridae; genus Scarus; species Scarus forsteni. Next base: position 1,176,087 of record JAZDUH010000083.1, read on the forward strand.
TGGGGCAGAAATGCACCAAAATGATGGATGCCAACCACCAAAAAAGAAGAAGAAGAAGAAGGAAAAGCCTTGTGAGAACTGCCACCTGCAGTAGCCTGCGTGGCGGTTGTCATGAGATTAGAGCTCACAGCGACAACAAACTAAGAGAAACAAAGTGTTTATTTTAGATTTCTTGTACAACTGTCTAAAAATGTAAGGGATAATGGATCCAGGTTGGGGTTTTGGGACGGCTTGCAGCGGGCTTCCCTTATTACAAAGCCAAAACCTGACAGATAAGAATTCTCCAGCGTACTTCGATCCCTGTCAGCTCGGCTATATGCATGGAATCAGGGTCAGTGCAGGCCTGCAAAATGTACACAGAGAAGGTGGATATAATGGCACTACTGGATTTGATTCATCTAAAAATTCTGAGTGAATTGTGGTGATTGGTTGGTGTTTTCCCTGTTTTACTCCTGCTTTAGACAGCGGCTATTTTTCACTCTTTTTCAAGAACACATCATGCATTGATTACCTTCATAACATGGCCTTCATTTTAACCAGTATAACAAAAAGTGTATCGAAATCAAATTACCAACCCTAGCTTTAAACAAAGCCCTGGAGATGGCGTCCTGGAATAGGAAACACTTGAGGCCTGATCTACTAAGATCCAAAATAAATGGGACTAATAACGTGTGCAAACTAAAAGATTGCATGCGCTATTCGCGGGCATGTTGTGGGTGATCTACTATCACTGCGTGTGCAAAAGTGGTGCGGACCGCCCCCTCTAAAGGAGGATTTGGCGTGTGCTATCAGGTGTCACCATGGAGAGTGTGGGAGAGCAAAATGGCTGTAAATCAAAAAAGAAGTTTTAAGCAATGGAGTCTGAGGCAAACAAACACACCTGTGGTGATTTTTTTTGCCGCATGTCATTCTGATGGACGAAACGTCACTTTTCCCTCATGCCATATTTCTATGCGTCATTTTTAATTTTCCTTTTCTGATTGCAGTTAAACATAATCAAAATGACAGCATTCACATAGTTACACAGATTCATCATCAATAACCTCTCATGTAAATAGCAGTCTGACAGTTACACACAGACTAAGTGAGGACCACGGCCGGACTGGGAAAGAAATTCAGGTCGGCAGATTTCCAATCAGTCAGGCCACATCTGCCACCGAGAGGGTAGTGTCACGTGGGATAATGCACCAAAAGTGTGTTTCGTTTTTTTTTCCTTCCAAAAATATGCCTTTTACAGCTATGTTATAGCAATTACAACACTACTAAACTGACAGTAACTCTATTAAACACAAACATGATGACAGCGTCATACAGTCAATGCCAGATATACCAAAATGGCAGCTATATCAGTAGCAGTACATACATAATATATTTTATTCATCCATCCCTTGGCTTATGATACTGGGATCCCTATAATCCAAGGTTGGAATATACACAGGAGACTTGTCTAGTAACTGTTATGTTTTGACTATTGAGAGACAAACTACGGTGGCCCTGAAGGTCAATGCGAATAAACATTTCAAAATACGCAAAAACATTTAAGAAAACCCAAAAAGTCTTCTGGTGGAGCAGCCATGAGGGCAGCAGCTTAACTCCAGAGCTCCCAGACACACCTTTCTAAAACGACATTTCTGAGTAGTTTAAACCAACTGGTAGTGGCTGAATATGATTCAGGCGTTGATGATATGACTAGGGGAAGAAGAAACATACCCGTGCATGTCAAAGGACAGTCGCCCCCGTCGAGTCAAAAATCTTCAGAGGAGATGCACAATGGCAGCGAACATGAACAGGAGGAGCTAACGCAACAAGCTAACGACATGGCTAATCTACAAACAATACTTCAGGAGCTAAGAGACTTTCGTTGAGAAAACATGGACTCACTCAGGGGAATTAAAGAGGATATTAAGACAACTAATAAGAGAAGTGATGAAGCTGAAGGCCGAATTTCTGAAGCAGAGGACAAGGTTCAAGTGATCTCTGTTAGAGATGTTAAAACTACAAGAGACCCTGGAAACCAGGATAATTGATCAAAAGAGTCCTTCTTGACGGGAGAACATACGCATCCACGGTATACCAGAGGGCTCGGAGGACAACTCGACTTCGGTGGCGGCATTTATTGAAGGCTTACTACGAGAGAAACTAGAAATCCCCACTACGTCCAAGCTGAGAATCGAGAGAGCTCATAGATCCCTCGGAAGAAAGCCGGCACCAGAGTCCCCTCCGAGGTCAGTTGTGGTTAAATTTGCCAGCTTCAAGATTAAAGAGGAAGTTTTAAAACTTGCTTGGCAGAAAAAGGGGTTCGATTACAGAGAAAAAAGGTGTTTATTGATCACTACTATGCCCCAGATGTCCTAAAGAAACGTCTGGAATATTCCGAGGCAGAGAAGGTCCTGAAGGAGAATAAGCTGCGCTTTCAAACACTTTTCCCTGCCGAACTGAGAGTTTTTCTACGAGGAGGAGATGTGCGTTTACAACACTGCTGCCGAGGCCACCAGAGACATGGCAAGGCGAGGTTCCCCGTGTCTGTTTTCAAGCCGTCTGCGAGCTGGTTCGAAAGGATTAAGACTTCGATGTGGCGCAAACCCAGGGCTCCGAAAGGTGGAGAGAAGTCTGCAGAAACTCCGCAAATGGGATATAAAAAGAAGCTGGAGGCTTATAGAAAAGACTAACACCGTCTTCGTAACTTGCACGGTTTTATAGACAAAATGCTTACATACAGAGGTAATATTTTATTTCATTTTGTTTTATAACATAACTTCATGAAAACCACTGATGTGATGAAGTAAAAAAAAAAAAGAGAGACTGCGAGCATTCATAAATGACTGTTTCCCCGCAATATAGACGAGAATATTTGACGTAGGTGTCTCTGGGAAAATTAAAATGAACAAAAGACTAAATGGTTCACGCTGGAGCATCAGGAGAGGGCTCTCTTTATCCTGTATGGAGTGGAGAAAATCCCTCTGAGCGGTCATTCTATCGCGGCTCCTATAAGGTCATGAATAACATTTCATTAGTGTTTTTTCCATGTTTTATTGTTCACTGTTACCAGGGTTTTTTTCATGTTTGTATGAGTAGCAAGGAGGGAAATTCTTATATGTTAATTTTGTGTATCAGTAAAGTATGGCAGGAAATGCACAAACAGTCAGGGTAATTACCTATAATGTAAAAGGTGTCATCGATCCCATTAAAAGAAACAAAATTTTTCAAAAAATGAGAAAAGAAAAGGCAGAAATAGTGTTCTTACAGGAGACCCACTTGTAAGATAATGAACATGTTTAATTGAAAAGACAGGGATTTAACCAGGTATTCTTTTCTTCTTATAAGTCAGGCCGTAGAAGAGGTGTTGCAACATTACTATCAGCTACAATTCCATTTGAAAAAATGTCAGAAGTCAAAGATAAAGAAGGTAGATATAATATGGTGAGCAGTAGGATAGATGGATCTTTGGTTACTTTGCTAAATGTATACGCCCCTCCAGGGGCTAAATGGGCATTTTACAAAGAAATATTTGATTTAATGATAACTAAAGCACAGGGAATAATAATATGCGGAGGAGACTTTAACTTGAGATTGTATCCACAGAGAGATGCATCTGGAAGTAGTAACAATCTAAACAATGCTTTTTCTAGGAAAATGAGGAAATTGTTGAAGGAAATGGGAATATGTGACATTTGGAGAGAGTTTAATCCAACAACTAGGGATTACACCTTTTTTTCAACACCCCCCTCATCCTATTCCCGGATTGATTATTTTTTTCTGTTTAATATCGATGTCAACAGAATAAGAAAGTGTAAAATTGGACTGATAGACCTCTCAGACCACAGCCCAGTGTACATTGATATGGACATAAAAAAGAAACTTAGCAGTTTTACTTGGAGACTGAACTCTAACATACTTAAAGGACCACTCAAACAGGAGCTGACGAGAGAAATTCAGACCTACTTTGGAGAAAATGACAATAGAGAGGTATCCCCAAGCGTATTATGGGATATCAGTAAGGCGGTAATGAGAGGGAAAATAATCGCAAAATTGTCACACTTAAAGAAACTTAGACAAGAAAAATTGAACAAACTAGAACAAGAATTAAGCAGCCTAGAAAGGAAAAATAAGCGCAATGTTAATGTTGACATTACTCAAAAAATTATAGATATTAAATGCCAAATAAATGAATTATACTCACTAGAAATACAAAAGAAGTTGTTGTTTATGAAACAACAATACTATGAAGTTGGGGGAAAGTCAACAAAATTTTTGGCCTATAAACTAAAGAAACTTCAAACAGAAAGAGTAATACTCAAAAAAATAAAGGATCCAAATAACAAACAAATAAAGCACAAAATCCAAGATATTCAAGAATGTTTCGAATCTTACTATAAAAATCTGTATACTAAAAAGTCCAGTAAAGGGCATTCTGATGCAGATACACTCCTAAATTCTCTGAAACTTCCGGTGATCTCGGACGAACAAAATACAACTCTTTTGGCAAAAATAACATCAAAGAGTTGGAAAGCGCAATAACAAAACTTAAGACAAACGAATCTCCAGGATCTGATGGATTTAGTGCAGAGTGGCACAAAACATTCAAAGATATATTATCACCCTTTTTATGAAGAACATTTAATTGGATATTAGATGATGGAGACAAACCTCCTTCCTGGAAAGAGGCTGTCATTGCTGTAATACCAAAAGAGGGAAAGGACAAGCTAGAATGTTCAAATTACAGGCCAATTAGTATTTTAAATCAAGATTATAAACTGTTTTCATCTATCCTTTCTAAAAGACTTGAAGCTATGCTACCTTATATTATTAACATAGACCAGACAGGTTTTATTAGACAAAGACAAACAAGAGACAACATTAGATGCACCTTACATATAATTAACAATGTAAAAATGAACAAAATAGAAGCTGTAATACTAGGATTAGACGCCGAGAAGGCCTTTGATTCTGTTGAATGGTCTTTTTTATATAGGGTATTATTTAGATTTAATTTTTTTTTTTTAAGTAATTTTTTGGGGCTTTTATGGCCTTTATTGTATAGGACAGATTGACAGGAAAGCGGGTGAAGAGAGGGGGGATGACATGCAGCATAGGGCTGAGGCCAGGATTTGAAACAGCAGCCGCTGCTGGGGGTTGGCAGCCCCCGTACATGGGGCGGACGCTCTACCAACTGAGCTAATGTCTATCCCATTTAGATTTAATTTTAATGAAAAATTTATTGAGACCCTCAAAATGTTAAACAATAAACCAATGGCAAAGATTAGAATTAACGGATCCCTTTCAAACTCTTTTGAATTACAACGGGGGTGTAGACAAGGGTGCCCTTTATCCCCACTGTTATTTGCTCTTTACATTGAGCCATTAAGCCAGTGGATTAGACAAAATGGGAAAATAAGTGGAATTCAGACAGGTATAGAAGAACAAAAAATTGCATTATTTGCGGATGATATTTTAATATATTTAGGACACCCGGACACCTCATCCCCCAACTTAATTAAAACTTTAACAGAATATGGGTTTTTATCAGGCTATCACCTAAATGCCCATAAATCTCAAGTGCTGACCTTCATTACTCTCCAAATCAACTAATAAGAGATACGTTTAAAATGAAATGGGATTCTGAGGTGATGAAATATTTGGGTATTAATATTCCCAAAAATCTAGAGAACTTAGTAGTACTGAATCACAGTCCTTTGATTTCTAAAATTAAATCGGATCTATCAAGATGGAGTCTCCTGCCATTTTTGAGCATTGCTCAAAGAGTAGAAACAATTAAAATTAAAGCTGCAAGCAGCGTTGGATGGGTCCTCGCTCTGTCGCAGGTCCCTCATGCCCCATTGACCTCCATTTTGAGGGTTTCATGCCTTTTCATCCCTTTAAAATACTTTAAGTTAGACTGATATGTGTTTCTGCAGCTCTGTCAGCAGCCTCAGTCTTTATAATGGGTGTCTATAAGACATTCTATTGTTCCACCTTTTGTCATGACTACATGACCTGCAGCCACGGAATGGGATGACATCATCTGGACCTGCACTCAACTGTCAGTCAGGCAGATATATCCCAACTGGCCTCAGCTACAGAGGAACGATAGCTCTGAAACATTTTTTCACAGTTGCCACAATTTTGACCAAATCATTCTAAAAATATGACCTTTTTATGTGAAATTTTGTCAGGAATCCAGTAATGTAACTTTAAAAGCTGAATTTTGTTTCGTTTTTTCTGTAGAGGCCCAACTGACACAGGATGTCTGATTCTGAGTTTTCCTCTCCTATACAATTCAATGGGATGAGGAGCGAGGGCATCTCTGGGATTCACAAAGTTTGAGGGCTCGTCATTCGAAAACCATTTGAGAAAAAAACAAATTCCTTCATAGCTTTTGTTCATCAATGTCTCCTCTCTCATCTGTCAGCATTTCAAGCTAATACCATTTATAATCTAGGAGGAGATAATTTTTTCGTCTGGCATATATTTCCCCTGAAATTTACTTTGAAGGGCAAATTGCTGACTTCCTATTTGAGATAGGTCAGGGGTGTCAGCACGAGATTTGTGGCTCTTGTTGAGACGAAAATTTTGGTGTTGGTTTGATCTCTCTACTACATTCCTAGTGGAAGTTACAGCCATTTTAGCGTTTTATGTACATAGGTGGTGCTAGAGAGGTCTTTTTGGAATGTTGGGGATTTTTTTTTTATCATTTTATGAATTCTCTTACATCATTTGGCATGTGTGTCTGTTTTGGTCTGACTGTGAGCTTGTTTGGGGGGTCAAATCATTTTGCGAAGTGGGGATTATCGAGTGAGCTTTTATTTTGAAGGGCATATTGCCGACTTCCTGTTTGAGATAGGTCAGGGGTGTCAGCACGAGATTTGTGGGTCTTTCTCATTTTGGTATTTTTGGGGTTCAGTTTGATCACAGATAGACCCTGCTTTAGTATTTCTGTTTCAGATTATAGTTGCACTCAAGGTTACAGATCTGAATTTTACATGTTTGTTATCTGTTGGTGCTTTTTAGATATCACAGTTAAAGTTTAATGTGTTTCTTGCTCCTGCTCTTTATAATGGGTTAGTATTACACAGTCCATTTTCCCTCCTTCACTGAGTCACATGAACTGCTGCACTGAAACCTATCAATCAGTGAGTGACATCATCAGCTTTGGAGACCAACGGCAGGAGAGCTCCATCACTTTTGGCCTGCGGCCAAACTGCTGTCAGGGACCTGGGCTCTGAGTGGCAACATGTGAAACAACTCCTCATAGATGCCACAATTTTGACCTTATCTCTCTAAAAATATTACCTTTTTATGTGAAATTTTGTCAGGAATCCAACCGTGTCATTTTTAAATCAAGAAGAGTTATTGTTTTCTCTGTAGAGGCCTAACTGACATGGGATGTCTGATTCTGAGTTTTCCTCTCCAATTCAATTAAATGGAAGGAGCAGCGACACCTGTTTCAGCATGACTAACTTTGAGGGCTCATCATTCGGAAACCGTTTGAGAAACAACAAATCCCTTCACAGCTTTTGTTCATCAATGTCTCCTCTGTCATCTGTCTGCATTTCAAGCTGATACCATTTGCGGTCTAGGAGGAGATAATTTTTCCGTCTGGCATATATTTCCCCCTGAAATTTTACTTTGAAGGGCAAATTGCCAACTTCCTGTTTGAGATAGGTTAGGGGTGTCAGATAGATAGGTCAGATAGATACAGGGGTATCTATCTATCTATCTATCTATCGATCTATCTATCTATCTATCTATCTATCTATCTATCTATCTATCTATCTATCTATCTATCTCACAATCAGACCTATGATGAAAACGATACTCTAACAGTAATAAGGCACGTACTTTCTAGACTACCTGTATACTACGAAGTACTTTTACTATGTACTTTTCGAGTAATTCATTGTCAAAATCCATATCCATAGCCATATCCTTAATCTTGTCCTCTGTTTAGGATTTTGACAAAGGATTACTTGAAAAGTACATAGTAAAAGTACTTCATCCTATGCATAGTGGTAGACTGAGAGACTAAGTTCAAGTGTATGTGAATCATGGACTGCTTATGGGAAACAAGTTTTTTATGCCACAGCAAATTTGGGTGCAGTATAGATAGATAGATAGATAGATAGATAGATAGATAGATAGATAGATAGATAGATAGATAGATAGATAGATAGATAGATAGATAGGCTTTATTTCAGACTCAAGGTCCATATGTAAAAACAAAGGTTAAAAAGAACACAAAACAACAAGACAACAATAAAAAACATAGACTAACAATTCATTTTTAAAAGGCACTTATACCAGTGCCCCCAAAACTGGGAAGTGCAGCGTATGTCACTGTACATGATATTCACCAGTGCCCTCACAATTTGATTCTCAGAATCATTTAATCGGCAGATGAACATGTGCACTGAAACTTAAATGTGACCCACACTCACTCCCCCCAGCTCTTCAGAGCAGCAATCACGACAGATATCTGTAGATTTACGCATTAGAAAAAGACGTGCGGGTGATCTGACCAAGCAAACACGAACCACAGCTGCCTTAACCGCAGTCAGACACTGCCAACAGAGCCTGGTCATCAGCGGCTAGCCACACAGAGGCTGCTGCCACCGGAGCTCGGTATAAAGTGAATATCACCGGCAGGCCGTTGTGGCTCCGTCGGCAGTTGACCAGAGAGAGGCTGCTGCCTCCAGACATCGGTGTAAAGAGACACTAGCTCTATTAAGACAAGCACCTCTTCCATCCTGGAAACGCTTGAATTTATTAGCCGGCTGTGCTGTAGCAGTTATCCAGTGAAAACAGGAAGTGATGTTAGAGTGATGCCCAATGTGTTTCAGTTAAGCCAATCAGAGACAAGTAGCATGGACTTACCCTTTCTGGTTTCTTTAAATGTTTTTCACGATCCCTGAAATGTTTTTCATGATCCCTGAAATGGTTTTGCAGATTGTGAAATGTTTTTTCAGATAGTGAACTGTTTTTGTGTTTTGTGAAATGTTTTTATGTATTGTGAAATGTTTTGTGTATTGTGAAATGTTTTTGCGCATTCATAAATGTTTTTGCGCATTCATAAATGTTTTTGCGCATTCTTAAATGTTTTTGCGCATTCTTTAATGTTTTGTGCATTCTTTAATGTTATTGTGCATTCATAAATGTTTTTGCGCATTCTTAAATGTTTTTGTGCATTCTTAAATTTTTTTGCGTATTCGGTAATGTTTTTGTGCATTCATAAATGTTTTTGCGTATTGTGAAATGTTTTTGGGTATTCTTAAATGTTTTTGCGTATTTTGAAATGTTTATTCGCATTGACCTTCAGGGCCACCTTAACAAAAACAACAAACCACCACAGCACTGCAGCAGACAGACAGCAACAGAAATCTACAATGTGGAATAAAGCTTCCTTTGATAACCAGTAGTGAAGGTTGTTATTGTTGCTGTTAGAATAAAGCAAAGGCCATAGAAAGACAAATGGTGTGTTAGTGTGTACTTCATCATGTTACTAAAAGGGTGAGGGTCTAACTCTGAGGGTACAAGTGACCCTTTGCTAAGCCCCTCCCACAAAGGGCCACTGTCCAATCCTAGGTTAGAAACCATTAAAATGCACAGGAGGCCTGTCAAGCTTTCAAAAGAAATCAATATGCCTAAGCTGTGTGCATACAGCACTTACAAGTCTAACAGTCAATATTTGAGAAGTTTGGAGGCTGGAGTGGATTTTTTTGGCCTTTCCCAAGCCCAAGATGCAAATAGAAAGATGCTGAGTATGGATAAAACCTAAGAACACCTGCATTTGTTCTAAAGTAAGGTGCTAACTATCATGAGCGCTATGTGTCAGGTAAGATAATGTTAACAAACAAAGACGTGTCAATCGTAGGTTACTTCTGTTCAACCTTGAGCCACTGAAATATGTCAACAAGAAATATGTGTTACAGAAACAAGTTCTGACATACTGATATATTTTAACATTTTGTGAATGGCCACCATAGAAATGGCAAACACAACGACAATGAAAGACAAATTAAAATAAATTCTAATTTAAACAGAATATATTGACTTACCCAACTCTTCAAGAACAGTGTTGTTCTTAGTTTAACTGTTTTGATTTAACTTTAACTCTGCCAACATTTGATTTGGTGATGTATCTCTCTAAAACATACTGGAGACCTTTTCTGGCTACTTCCTTCTAAAGCATCTGAAGAATCTGTTCAGATATTTGAATAACACTCATTGATTTCACTAAAAACTCCATATTTCTCATTCTAGAAGGGAAAGCTTGACAGGCATAGCAACAGTAACCAATGGGGCGAGGCTTAGCACAGTGTCACTTGCAACTGACAAAATGAAACAAATTTTTCTAATATAGCCAAGCAAATCAATAATATACCAATCATTTTATATTATATTTTGGCCTTTGAAGTCCTCTGCCCGGGGATGTCTGATGATGTATTTGTGAGAAGAACTGACCGTTTGTAAACTTACTTGAAGTAGCAGCATCATTTATTTTGAACTGTAGGCTACGCTGCTGGACCTTTGGCGGGGGTTGACGAAACATGTGTTATTTTATAACATTTTGCCCCTTCCTCCTCGAGTGACATTTTTTTCCTCTCCATCTCCCTCTCATGTCCACCTTTTCTCTTTGTTTTTTCTCCTCTTTTGCTGCCGGGTTTATCAGGGTGCTCCATAATCCTTGCTGCTTTCACTCTCTCGCCTCACTCTCGTATCACCGTTCTGCAGTGCTTGTTTCCCTGTTGTCGCCATGAAGGGGCAGGCCATAAGGCAACTAACCAATCACGGCACGTTTCTTCTAAAAAAAACAGTCCCTTTGACCACTCCCTATCCTTCTGGTTCAGAGCTCAGAGCACTTGCTTTGTGTGAGTGGCAGGAGGGGGGGGCGTGTACTCTGAAAGGCAGCTGGCGCTGCTGTTTGGCCTGTCTGCCAAAAAGCCCATAGACATATAAACACTAGACGCCGAGCTGCCTGTGTCTGCCCAGCGCTTCGATACGTCAGCGCGGCCGCCATATTGTGCTCAAAACAATATATAAATCTATATGACATTTTTAATGAAAAGCTGCACTAAATCAAACTACACTTTGATTGTTTTTCTTTTATCAAACTGTCACCAAGCAGCAACAAAACAAAATCTGAATATATCACATAACTTAACAATACACAAACCTTTACATAATTAACCAGTTAAAGCCTGTTGTATCTTATTTGATACAAATGTATTTGATACCTTTATCAAATCAATATGACCAACAAATACAAAAGAAACATCTTATTCAGATAAATGGTAAAAAGTGTCTTTAAATTGATTATCAGTTGCCAACAACAACTAATTCTATCAAATGAGATACCAAGATATACGTGTTAAATTTTATTGAATTTTTTTCTTTTTTTCTTTGATTTTAGTTGAAAGTAGGATTAACATTTCAGCTCCCAAAAAGTAGAATTTTCTGGCTATTATTTGTGCATTCATTTTTAAAGGGTTAAATTATGTAATGCAATTAAATATACGATTAGCCTAGATTTAATTTTCCTTTAGTAAATGAACAAAGTTTTGGTATCAATTTGTAGGCTATAAATCCACATTACGATGAACTATCTATTAAAAAAACTTAGAAAATATATGCAGTAATTTTAATTGGAGGACGATAAGGAGTGAAAATTAAGAGTCAGAATTTAATTAGAAACGTGATCTGTTCAAGTTAACATCTAATATTTGTGTCATAAATGAGAGGATGAGGATGTCACAGCCAGGCAGAGGGGAGTGGGAGTTGGGGTTAAAATCTTTCAAGAGTATAAATTTTCAACTAAAATGTTTATAAGACTTGACTTGTATTGTACAGTCAGAAAACATAACCATACAATTGGAAAACCTTTATTTGTGTTTACAATGGGGATTTTGGGGGGACAACTTTATAGAAGGAGGGGACACGACCAGCTGTTTAATTTTGGTTTTATTCTAGTGGATAAACTCTGACATACTCGGATGAATGTTTGTCCTTTAAGGCCCCCCACACACTAAAGGCATTTTTACCTCATTTATGCACTGTCCACTAATAATGGCCCTGAGACCCACCTATGGGCCTCCAGCCACAGGTTGAGAACCACTGCACTAGTAGGTTGTATTTGAAGCTTGATCCTTAAAAGATTGCTCACATCATGAAGAATATGTGATCCAGGGAACCTCAGGATGAATTTATCATTTAGAAAACAGTGAGTGAGTGAAAACAGCAGCTCAGATGGACTGATGAACAATGTTGACTTTTGATTCATCAAAAGGTTGACTCGTCTTTTTTTAAGTCTCTGTGTTCATTTAAAATGTGCTCATGAGCTATCAAGACACAGTTTGAAATATAAAATCACACATAGTGACTGACGATCTCTCACTGCTGGGATGCGCGTCTCTCTGCGCCTTTACGCACACCGGCACAAAGAGGAGCGCGTGTACACAGAAAGTGAAAGTTAAAGTCACACCACCATCCTACAAGTAGGCCTATGTTTTATAGTGGTTATATGGTATTTCTTGGCGTTTTCTAGTGGGTACTAGGGATGGAAATCTCCATCCCCAGGACGATACGATATGCATCTCGATATATAGGCTACGGTACGATACGCTAACCATTCACATGAAGCATCTACCAATTCAGGATGATACGATTTATCTTCCTACCACGATGCAATCAGGATGCAGTCACGATGCAATAACGATGCAAATCTGTGCAAATTCAACTCAACTTTATTGTTCCTTCAAGACCACTTCAGACCACTTACACTTGGCTACTTAAGCAGTCAGGAGGATTGTTTGTCAACATAAAAAAAGTAGGCCTATTTCACAAACAGGGACATAGGCCTAACAGTAGTGGAGCTCAGCCTTCAAAGCTGTCATTAATAATTTAGACTAAACATATAAACTGCAATTTGAAAAAAACAGCTCTTTCAGCACACTGAAAATAATAATTTTAAATTTAAAAAAATATGTATATAATAACATGACATCGGATTTTACCGATGCAAAGCTTTTACGATGCGATGCATTGTGGTTTCAGCCCAGTTTCTAATCCGATGCACACCACTCCAACCGATGCAATCTACCATAGACCCTCGCAACGATGCACTGATTGCTTATCGGATAAAATGCCCATCCCTAGTGGGTACAGGGTGCATACCTGCATATCTTGTACATTACACCACACGACCTCTGCGTTCTCTCTGCGCTTTTGTGCCTCCGACTTAAGCGTGAGAAATCGGACGTGTGGCGTGAGTGCGTGCGAAACCAACCAAATGCGCGAGTCTCACGGCTAATGCGTGAAAGTTGGCAGCCCTGTTATACATCCATGACTGTCCCCAGTTCAAGCAGCAGATTGACAGGCGACTCTGCCACAGCCTGATCCGCCCCGCCCCCTCTCTCTCATGTTGCAGCCGCGGCCCACCGCCCTTGGCCAGACACTAGAGAAACGGTAAACCAGCAGTGAAGTCCTTTTTTTTTCCCTCAGTCTTGGCCGTACCGGCCCACTGAGGCAGCGGCCCACCGGGAAACCTCCCGGTGCTCCCAATGGCCAGTCCGCCCTTGCCTTTAACCTAAGTTGATTGCACATGCACCTTTTTGTTACTTCTGAGTGCTATTAAACCTGCACAAAATTAGGTATTTTGTGTTAAATGTCGCCGTGTATGTGGGCAAAATTATATTATTATGGTCCAAAACAATGTTAAATTAGTCTTTTTTCCCTCATGGTGTGGGAAAATTGTGTCGCCGTTTGGTTGCTTCGCACACCGCGCATGAAGTGGGCCTCTCTGTCAATGACTTCCCCGGCCACCCCTCCACCCCAGTATGCCCCTGGTGCGAATCCATACATCACTTGTGAGTCCACTGGTAGAATATGAATACGGGAGCTCGGAGTCAGGCATGCGCCCATAATGAGAGTGCCACTCAGACTGAAAACAAAGATGACAACTCTGGTGGCGTTGCACAGTCTTTTCTTAAACGTACATCACACAACCTCAACTGTTACAAAACCTTCAGTAGATCAGGCCCTTAGTGTATTTCGTGTTACATTTTAAAATATTGTTGCCGGGAACTTCACTTGCTACAGAGGCAGTTAGTTTGAATATTGCAAACATAGTTACTAAATGCTTTGATAAGCTATCACATCAAACCAGGGTCTTTAACCCTTCTCACTGTCTACTAAAATGTACAACTAGAAAATAAAAATGAGTCTTGGTTTTAGTAAACATGTAATTTTATAGTATTTCTGTTTGAATGTTTTAACTTTTCTGATTTGTTATTCTCTAGGAGACACCTTCCACACCTGCCATTCATGAGGAGCCTCTAAACGAAGCTTCAGTGAGTCTGCTTGATCAAATCTTTGTTCTGTATTGCCTCTAGCACAACCCATGGAAACCAACACAAAAAGGAATGCAATAATGTAAAACCATAGCTTTCATGTAATTATCTATGAGCTGATCAGTGGGTTGTGTCTAATGTATTTACTCACTAGAAAAGCACTCAGGGAGCACAGACCTCCGCCAGCGCCACAGTCCTCAGCCATATTGTCATTTTGACCATAAATATTACTCCTACCTTTATTTAATCGAAATATTTAGATTCCTTGACCATGAAAACATCCCTTTAGCAACTGGATTCATAATGATATCTATTTTAGTTAAGTAGTTATTCACAGAAATCACATTTTTTGCCATGGCGGACAGACGCTGATCCAAAATTGACTCAGTTCTGCCTTTTCCCATGCTGAACATTTCCTGAAAATTTCATCCAAATCCATCCATTACTTTTTGAGTTATTTTGTTCACAGATGGACGGACAGACAGACGGACAGACGGACAGACAGACAAACTCTCCCGAAAACATAACGCAACTCGTTAAAATATAACAAAACAACCCATCAACAGAACTGACAGCACAGCTTCAAACAAAACACAACACAACAGACATATCCATGCTGAATGTAAAAGTGCTTAGTGAGTCAAATTAATGAGTCATGCTCAACAGATAAGCGATCGATATATCTGAAATTACTAACATATTGAAGAATATCGACCTGTCCTACAAAAAAAGTGTGAAACAAGTTAAAAACCTACTTGTTGGTGTCAAATCCTTAAGATATATCTAATACTCTGCAATATGTCTCAGAGGGAGAGATGGGAGAGACGTCTGGACTCTGTCTCAGAGGATGACCAGGACCATGAGATCCTGTACCTGAAGGAGGCCCACCTGGCCATTGAACGCAAATGCTCCAGCATCACAGTCAGCTCCACGTCCAGCCTTGAGGCTGAAGTGGACTTCACCATCCTCACAGACCTGCAGACGGGCATGGAGGAGTTCTCCAGGGGCATGTCAGAGCTGGGAGACAGAGATCTATCGCCTGATAGAGGTCTGTGCTTTGGCCTCGACTTGCTCCAGCATCAGCATCAGCAGGTCATCTCTGAGCAGCCGCCTCCTCTAGTGTCAGCTCTTCTTTCGAGAGGAGCTGACAACAGCCTCACGGCCAAACTCATCCATGCTGAAGAAATCCGTCCTGAGGTTAAACGGCCTGATGGTCAGGTGCTGTAAAAAATGTTTCTTTTTAGCATGTAAAAAACTGAAATGTGGCTTTTTATGATCCCTTAATTATGCAAGTGCTAACAGAGATCAGAAGAAGGCTGAAAAAGACATGAAGACAAGGACTGAGATTGGGCTGCGTTCCTCTAACCAGCAGTAATACAAAACTAACATGCTAGTCAACCATTAGTCCCCCTGTTATACTTTTTTTGCAATTAAGTGTATTTTTTAAAAATTGTTGGGTTATCCATATTCTATATATCTTTTTTGAAGATTTAGATCAATTATTTTTTATACTGTATTGAAGAACTTTCAACAAATCTATATTTCTAGCACTTAACTGGTTGGAGATCCCTGTAAAACAATTTGTAAGAAAGTAATACAAACTAACATAAGCTCTTGACTTATTTTTGTATGCTTGCATTTCAAACACAAACTGCAACATGTTAAAGAGAGTAACTTAATATGAATTGATTGAAGAGAGAAGTAAAGCTGTTGCGTTATGAGATTAAACAGAAAACAAAGCAAGCATCATATTGAGACTTTTAGCAGACAATGTCTGATTATACATTCATATCAAAACTCTGTTTAAGCTTGTCACTTGTCACTAACTTAAAGTAGTGAGGAAAACATATGGTCTGTGTAATAAAATAACCAACTTCAAGATTAACTTCAGACAAAAAAACAACACTTTCTCATTGCATCGCTTTGAAACTATGCTAAATGGTAAATGGAATTGAGTTTATATAGGGCTTTTCTCGTCTCAAAACAGCTTTACTACACAGGCCATGTGATGCACACATATTAATTCTCACATTCACTAGCTGATAATTCTGTTCGATTTAAGTAGTTAAACAGTATCAGCATAACACATTCACACCCTTTCACATTCATCAACAGGCCACTAGAGCAGCAGTAACTTGGGGTTACATGTCTTACCCGTGGACAAATTGCCATTTGGCAGCCCAAGCTGGGCTTGAACCTGCAGTCTTCTGACCACCAACAGAAGGCACTATCAGACTGCACCATTAACCCCCCTAATATCATGATAGTTTATATAAATACAGTACAGGCCAAAAGTTTGGACTCACTTTCTCATTAAATGTTTTTTCTTTATTTTCATCACTATTTACATTGTAGATTCTCACTGAAGGTATCAAAACACATGTAGAATTATGTACTTAACAAAAAAGTGAAATAAATGAAAACATGTCTTATATTCTAGTTTCTTCAAAGTAACCACCCTTTGCTCTGATTACTGCTTTGCACACTCTTGGCATTCTTTTGATGAGCTTCAACAGATAGTCACCTGAAATGGTTTCCAACAGTCTTAAAGGAGTTCCCAGAGATGCTTAGCACTTGTTGGCCCTTTTGCCTTCACACTGCAAAATGTTGTTTGGGTTCCAGCTCACCCCAAACCATCTTGACTGGGCTCAGGTCCGGTGACTGTGGAGGCTAGTCACCTGGTGCAGCACTCCATCACACTCCTTGGTCAAATAGCCCTTACACAGCCTGGAGGTGTGTTTGGGGTCATTGTCCTGTTGAAAAATAAATGATGGTCCAACTACATACAAACCAGATGGGATAGCATGTTGCTTCAGGCTGCTGTGGTAGCCATTCTGGTTCAGTATGCCTTCAATTTTGAATAAATCCCCAACAGTGTGTAGCGATTATTTTCTGGATATTACTGGATATTAATTAAAGAAATTAATATTCATTTTATAACCAGGTTTTGCTCTCGTTAATTAAAGGGGCACCATCCTTTTTATACAAAAAAGGCAAAATTAACTTAATTAGCTGATTTATTAATTATTTAATTTAAATTAGATAAATCAATTAAGTCAAACTAATCAGTTTAATCAATTAAGTCAAACTTAGTTTAATCAATCAAATCAAACTTGATGGGGGAATCACGTGACAAGGGGGTATGGCGTACTGAGTCGTTTGGCGTCCGCATGTCAGATAATGGTATGACTAATTGCTTTTAAACTTCGATTTTCTCAAAGAAAAAGAACAAGGAATTCACTTTCCAAACAAAACAGGCTTTTATGTCAAGTAAAGGGCGTACCAGAAAAGGAAGCATGCGAGACATGGAGTCCCACCTGCCTGGGAAAAAGAGCTGCTGACACAGGTCACGTCCATGAAAGACTCCTTCCAACAAAAGTTTGACGATTTAAGTAATGCAATGAAGGAGATCAAAAAAGATACCCGCGCCATTCCTCCCCGGGGAATGCAGAAAAACGTATCATTGGAGGACAAGCAAGCCAGTCAGCAGCGAGCCATACAAGACAGTGCTAAGGAGATAAAGAATTTGAAAGCCAAAGTGTCTTACCTGGAGTCCCACAGCAGAAGAAACAACCTGATAATCGTGGGCCTGGAGGAAGGCTTACTGGAGTCTGGCGATCCTGCTAAAGATCCAGGCAAGGAGTTAGCCGCAATTCTCCGCTATATGCTTGACCGGCGTGAAAGTGAACCAGCGCCGGAGGTGGACAGGCACCACAGGCCTCTCCGCCTGCGCCCCGATCCAGGAGAACCACCGAGGTCGTACATCGTGAGGCTGCTGAGATGGAGCGACCGACAACTCATTTTGGGGGCCGCGGCTAAAAAGAAAAAGTTGAAAGGTAAAACTTTCCGTGTGTTTCAAGATCTCCCAGTGGATATCCAACAAAGGCGAGCGGAATATATAGGCATCAAGAAGAAGCTACGCGAAGCTGGGATCCGCCACGGATTGTTATATTCCCTGCAAGACTTATTGTGACTATAGGTGATGAACGATTTATTTATGCTACACCTGAAGAAGCTGACAAGGACCTAACGGCTCGCCTTCCGTCCGTGCTTGGATAAGAATCATGAGGTATGACCATGAGATCAGTATATCCACTGAAATTTAAGTTTGAGGCAAAATATGTGATATTAAGTTTACAAATTCTGGCTGCGGTGCGCATTTATTGACTTGTCGCCTGACCACGTTGGTTCATGGATAGAGGGGGAACAATGTTCTTTCTCCTGTTTTTTTGTTTTGTTTGCAGCCTATTGGCACGTGTGTGTATGTGTATAAGTGTATGTATGCGTGTATGTGTGTGTTCGTTATCCCTTGTAACCTCCCCGGAGTTGCAGAGTAAGCTATGGATGAAATTACATATGAAATGTACACATGTAAATATTGAGTTTAGAGTTATTGTATGGGTCCTTATGGCATAAAGGTGGTGAGCTGGAACGTAAATGGAGTCTCTAATAAAGTGAAACGTTATAATATAATCTCACATCTGAAATCCCTTGCATGTGATATAGCCATGTTACAGGAGACTCATCTAAATGAAATTGAATCCTTAAAATTAAAGCAAAGATGGGTTGGGCAAGTGTTTTCTGCACCAGGAAATGGAGCATCAAGAGGCACAAGTATCTTAATTTCAAAGAAGATATCTTTCCATCATACAAACGTGATTGTAGATCATAACGGCAGGTATGTCATAGTGTCTGGGTTCCTTCAACAACGAAAAATGACATTCATTGACATATATGCCCCTAATCTTGGGCAAGTTGAATTTTTGTCAAATCTAGCTGTTTCTGTTTCAAAGTTTATGGGGGAGCCTATCCTTCTTGGTGGGGATATGAACTTGGTGTATAATCCACTATTAGACCGCTCCAGTCATCCCCTCCCGGCAGATGCTGCTCTCTCCTCTGCCTTTGATGAACTTCAGAAGATGATGGGGTTAACTGATGTCTGGCGGTGTGTAAACCCACTTTCCCGTGAATATACTTTTTATTCTAAAGCACATAATTCTTATTCAAGGATTGATTATCTGCTTCTATCGAATCCATTGATGGAAAATGTTATAAATTCAGAGATCCACAATATCTTAATCTCAGATCATGCTCCTATTTCAGTCACGTTCTCTCCTTGCTTTAATATATATAAAATAAAACAGTGGAAGTTCTATAACATTCTGCTGTGGGACAAGAAATTTGTTGCTATGATTAATGACAAAATATCTGACTTTTTTGAAATAAATATGAACTCTGTTGCATCAATACAGACAGTCTGGGAGGCTTTCAAAGTTACATGCAGAGGTTGGTGTATTGGTTATGCCACGGCAAAACAGAGAGGAAGAAGCCAAAGGAAAAATAAGCTCATGCTAGAATTGAAGAATTTGGAGATGCGACATATGACAGATCCCAATGATCAGAAATTAAAGACAATGGTGTTAATGACTAGAACAGAGTTACAGTCAATTATACATGAAGAAACCTCTACTGCATTATATAGACTTAGGAAAAAATATTTTGAATCCGGTGGCAAAGCTGGCAAAATGCTTGCTCTTAGATTAAAACAACTAGAGAATAACTCATCCATAACTGCCATATATGATAACAATGGATCCTTAGTATATGAGCAGAAAGAAAGAAATCTGGCATTTCAAAAATATTACTCAAAGTTGTATGAATCAGAATGTAATTACAATCCTAATTTGATTGATGACTTTCTCAAAACCGCACTTCTCCCACCCTTGAAAGAAGATGACCGGACATATTTGGAGTCAGATGTCCAGGAATTGGAGATCAAAACAGCTATCAGAGCTCTCACTGCTGGTAAAGCACCAGGTCAGGATGGTTTTAGTGTAGATTTCTTTAAATGTTTCCAGGAAGTTTTATCTCCATTTTTGACATTGCTTTACCGGGATATTATTGTCAATCAATCCATGCCTCATTGTATGAATGTAGCTGTAATCTCTCTGCCCCCTAAGGCAGGAAAAGACCATTTAGAAATGGGCAATTTCCGTCCCCTCAGTCTGCTGAATAGCGATTATAAAATCTTCGCTAAAATTCTCGCTATGCGTCTTGAGAAAGTCATCTCCTCATTGATTCACCTTGACCAGGTGGGTTTTATTGCTGGGCGTCACTCTGCTCATAATATGCAAAGACTTTTCCATGTAATGTCAGAGACTGCATCTCTGCAGCATCCCGCAGTTGCAATCTCTCTCGATGCTGAGAAAGCATTTGACCGAATAGAGTGGTCTTACCTGTTTCACATATTGTCTAAGTATGATTTTGGACCGACATGTATAAAATGGATTAAGACCCTCTATCACAATCCGGTCGCCTGTGTCAAAACCAATGGATTAATATCTCCAACTTTTCAGCTTTTTAGATCTACTAGACAAGGTTGCCCAGCCTCTCCAGCCATCTTTACTTTAGCACTTGAACCTCTTGCCTGTGCTATTAGGAAAAGTCTGAATATAATGGGTATTTTGTTGTTTAATCATGAATTTAAAACTAATCTTTATGCAGATGACATTTTATTGACACTGTCCAGACCTGCACACGCTGTACCCCATCTGCTGAAAACCATCAGTGACTTTGGCAGTTTATCTGGATACAAGATTAACTGGTCCAAGAGTGAGGCCATATCCTTAAATCACCTAACTCGCCCCGAACATCTGAGCTCTACTCCTATTGTATGGAAGTCAGAAGGTATGCGATATCTTGGTATTAACATTATATCTTCAGTTGACAGAGTTTTTCAGTTGAACGGACCATAATTATTAAAAACTGTGTGGGATGATTTGAATAGATGGACAAACTTACCATTATCATTGTGGGGGAGGGCAGAGGTACTTAAAATGAATGTGCTCCCAAGATTAGCTTTTCTTTTTTCTGCTATCCCCTTAGAATTCCCTCAGAAATGGTTCAAAGAGATTAATAAATTATTTTCAATGTTCCTATGGAAAGATAAAAAACCAAGAATCAGCTTAAAAAGATTGTCTGTCCCTAGGAGGAAGGGTGGACTAGGGGTACCAGATGTGTACTCATATTATTTAGCATATAATGGTGTTTACCCGATATCCTGGGCATATAAGAAAGAAGTAGCAGAGGTTGGTAGCTGGAGATGGCTGGAACAGAGGATTATATCTGAAAACTGTGAAAAAGTCTCTCTTGCTTCTTTTTGGTATCACCCTAAATCTGACAAGCGCATAAAAAACCCTATTATCTTATTTTCATGTAGAATTGCTAAAGCAATACATAAACAACTTAAAATTAATGGTTTATCCTTGCCCTCTTGTCCTATATGGAAGAACTCATTATTTATGGCTGGTGGGAAACCAATTAATAATGATAAATGGCTGGACAAAAATGTTGCTGAGCTAGGCCACATACTCAATAGTACTAGAGAGATGTTTAACTTTCATGAACTTCAGGTGAAATTTGGATTAAACAATTTAGATATCTTTCAGTATTTGCAATTGAAGTCCATCATTCACAGACATGTACTTAAAAACAATATGCTAGCTGATAATGAAGCGATTGATGTGAAGTTAAAAGATGCAGTCTCTGGCAGAGGTTTTGTTTCTAAGATCTATAGATTATTATGTTCTACTTTTTTCCAATGTAGTGTATTCATAAAAGCACAGTGGGAGGAGGATTTGGGTCTACATCTAACAGCAGACCAGTGAGATGCTATCCTGAGTCGTTCAAATTATCTCTCTAAATGTGTAAGGTATAAAATTATACAAATGAAAATTTTGAATAGATCCTACATTACTCCACACAAACTTAAGAAAATGAACTGCGATGTTTCAGATAAGTGTTGGCATGGGTGTGGGACGACGGGTACTCTTATGCATTTACTGTGGCACTGCTCAGAGACACAGTCATTTTTGTTAAGTGTCAGAGAGTTTTTATGCACATTATTTGATATTAATTTTCCACTGTGTCCAGCAGTATGTCTACTTGGGAAAAGCATAGAAGGAGTAATTTCAAAAGGAACTCAGTATTTGTTAGATTTAGCTTTTCTTTCAGTTAAACGCATAATACTACTCAATTGGAAGGTGAGGAAACTACACTGCTTTAATATGGATTGCTGGCTTAAAGATTATTTGGAGTTGATATCCATGGAACAAGCAGCTTCTGTTCTGCAAGATCTGGGCAGTGATCATGAAAATGTACTGAGTCTAATTATGTCTCTCTTGATTAAGAAACAAACAGAGGGGGAAATACTATGACGCGCATTTATAATGAACTGTTGTTTAACTGTTAATTTCACATGCATACATATATTTATTATCCCTCTTAGTTGCATTGTAAGTGCCAGAAGCTTGCCCTTGAGTCAAAATGAATTAAACATAATTATGAAATTCGCAATGTCATTATAAGTTATGTGCTGCTATTTGAATTGGTGCTCCTACCAGATCTTGGTGTGTGTGGTTATGATTATTATTTTTTCCCAACCAAAGATACTCATTTTTCAGTTTTGTGACATTCACTTGTGAACATGTTGTATATATGTATTATTCTGCATTCTCCGTCTTCTTCCTGGTGCTGATGGGTCAGGACTGGGCCCCTGGCCTGCTTGGCATAGAGCTGGACTGGGGCTCACTGCCTGTCTCATGGTACCGGTTTACTCCATTCATTGTAGTTTGTATGTTTGTGTGTGTAAGCGTGTATATATGTATGTGAGACGTGTAATGTTTTTGTTGTATTGTATAATAAAAAATATATATATAAACTGTAATCAAATCAAACTTTAGTTGTTTAATCAATCTCAAATCTAAAGACAGAATTCTCATGCTGTGATGTCAATCTTCCAAATAGAATACCAACAGACAGAACTTTAAATATAAGGGTGATTTATTAAATGAATATATAAGACAAAATAAAATAAACGCTTAAGAAGGAATAAATGTCAGAGTTATACTAAATCAATGATGCTGTCAATCAGTAAAGAAGATATGAACATTTAAGTATATGGAGTGGTTAAAGAGGATTAATTTCCAATTTAACCTACTTGGGAAAGGTCAAATAAAAGGGAAATTATTGAGAATTAAACCAAGACACACTGAAGCCCATCTGAAAGAATATAGAACCATTTTACAAATCGGGCCTCATCTGGTCCGGGGCTACTGGAGAGAAGAACCTTCAGTTTAGAGTCGGCCCAGAGGGCTGAAGTTCACACTCTATCCAGCGCGATGGATCCAGAGAGGTTGTTCCGATGTGAGCAGGTCTGTTCCAGGTTTCCCAGGAGAGAAGTCTTAGATTGGACTGGCAGGTTCTGTTCAAGGTGAAGCTGCAGCTTGGGGCGTTGGTGTCTCGATTGTAGAAAAAAAATTGATTTGTAACTAATTCCAAAAAATCAAGAATTCGTTGGCAAGACGAATACTATTCTGAAATGAATAACAAGAGTCCATTTACTATGAAGTAAATCTTTGAAGTCTTTTATAGCTTACTGGCTTTTATCGGCGGGCATGTCACAAAAACTTAGACAAAAGAATTAAGGAAAAATATGTGAGCTGAAAATCACAGAAGTGTGATGAAGAGGAATAGGAGGAAGAAGAAGAAGGGAAGGGGCAAGACCAAGCAGAGACAAGAGGGAGAAGACCACATGTCTCTCTGGTTTTAAGCTACTCACAGGGGGAGGACCATTAGATGAGTAACAAACTTTAAGAACTTTATATTTGGCCAATATTAAGTTGTATTTTGATTAAACATCCAATATAAGCACTCCAACTGGATAGGAAATCTCATGGTGATCAATTTGATACCAAATACTATATATGTAAGTATAAGAAAGAATTAAACAATTCAAATCTTATTAAACAGTCAATTAAACAAAACAGATGTGGTTAACTTAAGACATAAGTTAACATGCCTTTGGGATGTTATGCTACTAAACTTAAGGTGTAGAAATCCTATTGTAAGCATTCTTCAATAAGACAGAGTGATAATCCAACTTTCTCATACCTCTGGTGTCTTTAGAGCTAAAAACACACAAGTCACATCATTATAGAAAGCATTTGTCATGACAGGATAAAATATTACATTGTTAGATGTGTCCATTGTTTCATTTAATTAGTTTCATTTAATGTGGTTTTCTGTGCTGGACAGAGACCACATCTGGAGCCGGTGAGGGGTCTGCGTGTCCAGGGAGGTCCAAGGTCAACTTAGGTGCCACCTAAGAATAATTTAAGACTTGGGAGCGAACTCTCTTCTAACACATCATTAGGTCTCAGCCAATCACTGTTTAGGAAGAAAAGTAAACATCCACACCGATGTCTGTTTGGGGTACCTTGCAGTCATTAACGACAGACTTGATGGCGCCACATGTCTCTAGGAGATTGACGATCATGGTCCAGGAAGACACAGAGTCAGAGAGGAATGTAGTTTTCTTGTCCCTTTTGGAGTTCCTAAAGTTTTAATCAGTTTTGATCATGCTCCAAGTGTCACCAGCAAAGCAGCCCCACACCATCACACCATAGACTCCATGCTTCACAATGGGAACCAGGCACGCAAAATCCACCTGCTCACCTTTTCTGCATGCCACAAATACACGGCGGTTGGAACCATAGATCTCAAATTTGGACTCATCAGACCAAAGCACAGATTTCCACTGGTCTAATGTCCATTCCTTGTGTTTCTTGACCCAAACACATCTCTCATGCTTGTTGCCTCTCCTCAGCAGTGGTTTCCTAGCAACTATTTGACCAAGAAGGCCTGATTCACGCAGTCTCCTCTTAACAGTTGTTGTAGAGATGTGTCTGCTGCTGGGTTAGGGTTAGGGCTCTGTGTGGTATTCATCTGGTCTCTAATCTGAGCTGCTGTTAACTTGCGATTTCTGAGGCTGGTGACTCAGATGATCTCTTTTTCAGCAGCAGAAGTGACTCTTGGTCTTACTTTCCTCGAGCGGTTCTCATGGTGAGCCAGTTTCGTTGTAACCCTTGATGTTTTTTGCAACTGCCCTTGGGGACACATTCAAAGTTTCTGCAATTTTTTGGATTGACTGACCTTCATTTCTTAAAGTAATGATGGCCACTTGTTTCTCTTAACTTTGCTGATTGGTTTTTGCCATAATATTAATTCTAACAGTTGTCTAAAAGGGCTGTCGGCTGTGCATCAGCCTGACTACTGCACAACACAACTGATGGTCCCAACCCCATTTATAAGGCAAGAAATACCATTAATTAACCCTGGCAAGGCACACCTGAGAAGTGAAAACCATTTCAGGTGGCTACCTGTTGAAGCTCATAAAGAGAATGACAAAAGTCTGCAAAGCAGTAATCAGAGCAAAGGGTGGTTGCTTTGAAGAAACTAGAATAAAAACATGTTTTATTTATTTCACACTTTTTTGTTAAGTACATAATTCCACACATGTTCATTCATAGCTTGGATACCTTCAGTGAGAATCTACAATGTAAATAGTGATGAAAATAAAGAAAACACATGAGAAGGTGAGTCCAAACTTTTGGCCTGTACTGTACACTCAGACAGACAGGGGTGCTGTCAAAATGTTTTTTTTTTAGATTATTATCACACAACTCAAGTTAGTGGGCTCTAATTTCGTAGACCAGTCGCAGGTGCATCTGCCCTGTGCCGGCCTTTGCCGCGCGGACAAGGTGTGACCAGCGCACTTTGCAAGGTTCCTGCAGTGCCAAGAGAGGCGCACTCAAGGGGCAGAGAGGCGCATCCACGCCTCCGTCCCTGCCCCTCCGCGCAAGTGCCAGAGAGGGAGGAGAAAAGATGTGAGTGGGTTTAACACAGCCGAGTGATGTCTTTATCAATCAAATGACCGCCTCTCCTTGCCTTTAAATGCGCTGCGGCCGAGGCGGCCGGTACAGATGTTATCTGTTCCTTTGTCATTTATAGGAGTACAAAATTAAGAGACAGTTACACAGCAGCTGGCTTATCTATTCATAATGCTTGTGATCCACCTGCACTCCTGGTTTGTCATCGCCAAAAAGCAGAGCCTTTAGTGATATACTGTATACTCTTCCGGTGTCTCCGCCTCATCCTCCTTGCAATAATCTTTTTAGATCACGTTAAAAATAAAGACTAAAATAGAGGAATATGGGGAATCAAGGTAAATCCTGAGTGACATTCATTTATTTTCTCTTTTTTCTTCGTCTTTTTTCTTTTCTTCTATACTCAGTACCGGATGTTAAGGCTGTTTATTGTTGACTTGGAAGATGTGCAATAAACTTCCAGCTGCCGTCAGGTTAAGTTTCCATTATGACAAACGGTTTTAATCCAACATCCGATGTGACGAGACAATTAATATAGACACAAATGTATATGCTGGTCCCGACGGTTACATTAAATAATGAATGCTGTGATTGTTTATTGCATTAAAATGTTCCTGACACTATGGAAAACCTGCCCCTGAGGCTTTTTTGAAGGCACCAAATTACAGCTGTGGAGGGTGCGCTTCTCCTGCGCCAAGAATAGACCAGATTGGAGATGACGAGCTTTCAGCGCACCTTCCGCACAGTTTTTTGGCATGAAATTGTCACTGCGCCGACATGAATCTGTCGACGCCTGCCCCTGGTGCGCCGTCACCTCCCCCTGGTGCACCATCACACCCATCTCTGCGCAGACGGTCTACCAAATTGTCAAATTGGCAGCGCATGGCGGTGCGCCAGACGAAATTAACACTAGTGCGCCAGCACTGCGTTGCGCCACAAAATTAGGGTCCAGTAAGCTAAAACCTCTGCTCACTCTGATACAAGTCTATATTTTGAATATTCCATGCTGTGCATAATAAATACAGAAATAGGCTTCAAGTAAGTCATAAATATATCTCACAATGTTGGTGCAATATTTTATGATTGGGGCAATGACCCCCAGTTTGAGGCCAGGTTATTAGCCCTTTTATCAGTTGCCTGAATTTTACTTCAGTGGTATCCAGTGGTGACTGTTAGCTATGAAAAGGATGATTAAGTAAAGAAAACAGGAGCCAAGGTAGATTTTTTTCTTTTCCTTTTGTGTAAGATAAACAGTGGACCAGGAGTCCTCCCAAGGTGAAGTTTAGGCAGCATACACTCACACCAGTGGCAGAAGGTTTCAGGCTCTAGTCTAGCCCATGGATGTATTATAAGAACTGGATACCAGACCGCCCCTCTGGCGGCACACCGATTTTTCCCAGTGGCCACTCGTGGTATTACAACGAAAAATCCCATTGGGCCCAAAAAGCATTTTTCCCATAGGCGGCAATAGTAAAAGAGACAGCTGTAAAACTGTTGACAGGACATCTCCAGCCATAAACACGGCCAATAACTGATCCTTGTATTTTATATTTTTAAGTCTTGGACCTTTGATTGGTCAAAAAGTGTTCAAAAGGCCAGAAAAGCCAGAAGAAAGTCGCTATCTCTCTGGTGACGTCACAGCTGTACACACGCACTCTCAAAGCGCGGTCATGCTGTGTCTCAGGAGCGAGGACGCCCGCTAACTTCCTTAAGGATTTATATGGTGCAAAATTGTTCTGAAAGTTGAGAAAACGACTAAACGGTGAGTTTATTTTTGACATAGAGTGACTTAACACATGCATTTTCTCAGTGTTAGCTATCACTCGCTTGATAGTTCAGGTTTGTAAACATATTTAGACGTTATATCCCAGTTAAATCCACGTATCGTCATATACGTGGATTTAACATTTTATTTATGACACATATCGTCATAACGTTCTGTAATTACATTACACTGCTGTGTATTGGATAATATACAATGAAATAAAGAATTAAGTAAGCAACATTTTACAAACACGATGGTCCTACATTCCAAGTATATTCAATTTTAAGAAAGTTTAAAAAAAACGTGCCTGAATAACTGTAGCTAATGTGTAGACTATGTGTCAGGGGATCACGGAGTTGTGCTAGGTAGATGGTATCTTTATTCGGAATATATGTGTATGTATTTATTGTTTTCTAAATAATACATTCAGATAATGTAAGTTTTAGACTGTAAAATTAATAATAAAAGAGAGACTTAATAAAACGAGAAACTTTACTTGAATAAATTGATAAAGTACAATAAAGATCAATAACAACACATTTGTCATGTTCCAGTTGAAATAAATAAGATTTTTCTCTCAACAGAGATTGGAGGTAAAGGGGCATCACTCCAGGGAAAAGAGGGAACTGGTCTAACTGTCCAGTCCTGAGTGTGTCATGCAGCTGTGGAGGATGGTTTAAAAAACAAGTTTCATTAATGAAAAAATATTGTCATATTTCATGTATTACTCATGTATTGCACTATTTACTCTATTCAAACAAGATAATCTGAACTTCTGAATAAAATACAAACTTTTTTGGCCTACCTAAACATTGGCAGTTTTTTTTTGTGAGAATAATTCATTAATAATTAACGTGAATAACATTTTTTAAGTAAGACTCAGAAAACAAACATTTTTTAAACATTTTATTATATTATGTTTTTATCTTCCTACATTTTTTATGTTATTCATATTTTATAGAAAATAAAATATAACAAAAATAACTCTTACCCCATAACATTATGTATAAAATATAACTGTTTCAGATAACGTTCTATCTTAAAAATTTAAGGCTGGGAATACATGGAACAGGCTTTCATTTAACACAAGTATTTAACCACTTAAAAGTGAACGTCTTAACTGAAGTAATTATAAATGGACAAATCAAACAAAACTAACCATTTATGTGAGTGTGTGTGCCTTAGAGGTCTTGGACAAGTTACTCCTAATGTCATTAATGATAATTATGTCCACGTATAGACTTGTGCTACATAATGCAAGCTCCAACTTTTACTATGAACATGCTATTTTTATTTTTTAAGGTTACTTTTTGTGTTTGTTTTGCTGTATTTTTTATTTCATAGCCTATATTCAGTTCACATTAGTTCACTTTTAGTTCAGTAGTTCCATCACACTGTTCACTCCCAACAGATAAATATGAATGACATTCCTGAAACATCACTATAATTGACAGTTTTGTTGACATGCACTGTTGTCTACATATTTTCTAAGTGTTTCATGACAGTGACAGTGGTTCAATAACCTACAAAACCATTTTGAATCCCAGACGGAAAATAGACACCAGGACAATATGGCCTAATAATAAATACATAACTAAATACATAAATATAATTGTGACCCACGTACAGTATTCATTACAACAAGCAATTAGTTTATTCAAGAAATTAAAAGAAAAACCTCTTGTGTACCAAATTGATTCTTCTCATAAAAGTTTGATAAAAATGATAAATCTTAATATATATTTTTTACTTTTACTGCTTAAAATATTTTCCACATCTTCCTACTTTACCACAGATATATAGTTTTTAAATATTTTTTCTTTATTTTATGTTTTTGTTTTTTTTTTTGCCATAAGGACAGAGGAAGCACTCTGTTGATCAAGAAAACACACAGACAAAGCCAATTTGATATCTGATGACTTGAACTTTGCCTCAAGGGTTAACAAAGTAGATAAAAACCTATAAAGTAACAGAACATTATTAGAAAAGCCAGTCTTAATTTGGGTCTCATCCCCAGGTTCCATCCATGGTTCATCTAGACTATCAGATTGCCTATCAGGAAAATAAAAAGAGAAAATGAATGGGTAGCACAAGGACTTTATGCATTGTTAAGAACTGTATGACATTTACAGCGAAAGCGTGCCTCATTAATATGTCCATGAAAAAAGGTAATACCTTTGAATTATCGTAGAAAATTGATCTGATAGCAGTCATCTCTCGCATATGGGATTAATTCAATGAACAAATAACACTGATTTATTTGGCTGATGAACTGCTATGGTCCACGACAGCTTTTCTGTTGTGTGTAATGATTTTAGAATACTGTCAGCCATACTGAAAGCCATTAAATAAAAATCACTCGTCTTAAACTCTTATTATAAAGACTTATTACGTATATAATGTCATTATATCCCATCGTAGTCGAATCATGTGCCCTAAAATTCATTATTTGAGTTTGTACACCTCTTATACTGTAAATTTCATCTGCGGTAGATTTTTGTCCTGGCCGCGCATCACTTCATTAAGACCGCGCTTCGCTCATTCCCATTGACGTAAAGCATCATGTGAGATGACGTGAAGCATCATGGGAGATGACTCTACCGCGGCTGCTCTATGGGCCCAATAACGTGGAAGTAACCCGGAAGCCAGAAACTTTTTCGGCGTATGCGCTGGTTGAGCAACTCCCATAGAAATGAACGGGCGCCATGTTTCCGTCCGGCATCCAGTTAAAATAATACATCCATGCTCTAGCCCAGCTCTGGCTGTCACGTTGTTGATGACACTTCAGCCAAGTTCCTCCCACTGCTGCTTTGGTGGACTGTAAATGGACATGAAAGTGCGTGGCTGTGTGTAATGGACAACTGACATAGAAACACCAGCAGTGAGATAATGGGTGTGAATGGGTAGAGGTGATCTGTGGAGTGACACTGCTTTGACTATTTGAAAAGCATTAAATAAGCTCAAGTCCATTTACCATTACATTGACAATACTAACCCTATGATGAAGTTAAATGTGTCAAAAAACTTATTTCACTTTGAAATTTGCTTGATTGATTGAAATGGAAAACTTTTCTCTTTTCACAGCCAGTTGTACCTAAAAAACCAAAGAGATCCATTCCAATGTCTTCACCACTTGACAGAGATCAGTCACACAGAGAGGCAGGCCGGGTCTCTGCCACCACATTGCTTAGCAGGGAGGCCAGTGATGTCATGCCCACAACTATTGTTGAGTTCACGGATCAGGTACGGGTAATCATTTTAGATAAAAAAGAAAACCTCTGATAAAAATAAGATTACCTGCAAGTCATGACAAATTTGTCTCTTTTAGGATCATGAAATCCCAGGTCTGGGTGAAGTTTCTTACTCTACAAGGCAACGTGTTTCCCCTGTGAGTACAACTAAAACAACCCCTCCAATTTTAAAGGGAAACTTTTTTTGACACCTGGACCTTATTTTTAGGTTTGTGCATGCTCATATACTCACTCAGACAAACATTGTGCAGCTCGGAGCCCTTCAGAAGTTATTTAGATCCAACCGATTTAGCCGCACTTAGCGGGGGCCACGGCAATGGAGCTTCAGCGCGGAACATAATCTCTGCAAAATCGCTCGTCTCTACCACAGCCCGGTTTGTCATTGCAGAGAAATCCTCCAGAGTAGTCAGACATATATTCCTGGATAGATCCATACGCTTGTCAGCCGGTTTCAAGTCCCACTCTGAGCAGCAAACACACTCCTCTTCTGTTGCTATAGGCGAACACTGTCCACAAGCGCACCACCAGTTCGCATTGAGTCGTGGACATGCTCCTGTTTGTTGTTCTGGAGCCAGCTGTTCGTCTCTCCCTCCGCATTCTTCTTTCATGGAGCTCCTCGTCCGTGTACTCAGACTCAAACCGGTCGTCGTAGTCTGACTGTTCGGCATCAGATAAATATTCTGCCATGTTGCCACGGCAATGGAGCTTCAGCGCGAAACATAATCTCTGCAAAATCGCTCATTTCGACTATATTTTTTCATCCATCGCCAGTGTTATCATAAAGTCAGCTCGTCTACCGTCTTCAGGTGGATCAGCTGACCTGGTAAACAAACTTTTGATGACGTCATAGCCGCGCGACACAAAGGTACAGCTGACTTACTTTTAGCCGGCATTGCTGAGCAACATGGCAGAATATTTATCTGATGCCGAAGAGTCAGACTACGACGACCTGTTTGAGTCTGAGTACACGGACGAGGAGCTCCATGAAAGAAGAATGCGGAGGGAGAGAGACGAACAGCTGGCTCGAGAACAACAAACAGGAGCATGTCCACGACTCAATGTGAACTGGTGGTGCGCTTGTGGACAGTGTTCGCCTATAGCAACAGAAGAGGAGTGTGTTTCCTGCTCAGAGTGGGACTTGAAACCGGCTGACAAGCGTATGGATCTATCCAGGAATATATGTCTGACTACTCTGGAGGATTTCTCTGCAATGACAAACCGGGCTGTGGTAGAGACGAGCGATTTTGCAGAGATTATGTCCCGCGCTGAAGCTCCATTGCCGTGGCCTCCGCTAAGTGCGGCTAAATCGGTTGGATCTAAATAACTTCTGAAGAACTCCGAGCTGCATGATGTTTGTCTGAGTGAGTATATGAGCATGCACAATCCTAAAAATAAGGTCCAGGTGTCAAAAAACCAGAGTTTCCCTTTAACTCAACCTGAGGCTCCCTCCATCGACTCTGAGAATCAAACCTACTTCTACTACTAAGACCAAAAACTCAATTAAATGTGTCTTGTTGAATATTCTTAGATTTGAAAAATAATGATTGTTACTGTCTATCAGAAATTTACATATGAGTGTGGTGTACAAGCCTTGTTTTACCATTGGTACACTTCTCCCTCAGGTGCACATCAGCAGCTTTGGAAGAGAGGCGTCAATGTCACCAGTCCTCATCACTGAAAATGTAACCTCAGCAACCACTCATATCACAAAGGTAGAGCAGCCTGAGAGGAACTCGGAGAGCTTGAAGTTGTAATCATGATAAAAGCATGTTTTCAGGACAAGGCACATCCATCTCTGCTGTATGAATGGAATTAGATGTGGGCTCTGCTGTAAGGTTTATTAAAAGAAAAGCTTTGTGTGCTTCAGACAGTGAAAGGAGGGTATTCAGAGACCAGGATTGAGAAGAGGATCATAATCACTGGAGATGACGATGTAGACCAGGAACAGGTGAGCTGAAAGGAAGAAATTAACAGTGAATTAAATACCTTGGTTCATTAAAACTATTTTTAAAATCATTCAAGGTTAAAGCTATCTGAAAACTCAATATTGCTTGCAGAAAAAACAGGCACTATGCCTTGGATCCTGGTGTATGCCATGTGTATATTTGAAAATATTGGTATACAACAAAAACCAGTCAACTAACTACATGCAGCAGCTAGATTTGCTTTATTTAATGGCTCTAATCAGGTAGATCCATCTTGCCAAACAAGTAGCATGGCAAAGTTAAGCATCTTTGAGAGCAGGAGGACGAAAGAGCTACAAGCAGAACAGAGGTTTGCAAAGATGCTTCGGGGGCAGTTTTGTCAGATTTTGACTGCATTTTGTTTTTAAATGACAAATAGCAACACTGAAAGCAGTTTTCGACATACAGTATTTTACCCCACTTCTTCCCTTCAAAGAAGCTGCTTATATTTTGTATTTTATGCCGCAGCAGTAGCCCCTGCCTACTACAATATCTGATTGGCCTACAATGAATGTGATTGATGGAACATTTGCCAACCACCTCCCGGAAATGCTTTTGAAAGGTTCTGCCTATTACAAAACACTTTGTATGGGCGCTGACCCAGATGGACTTATGAAATATATTTAGAGGCACATGTGGTGTTAAAAGGTAACAGGTCAACATCTTCAAGGTGAAATCAAAAAATGAATCTTTATTTTCTACTGTACATGACCAAACACTGCTTGATTTCAACATACTAATGACAAATACCAGAGATCCTAGATCCTATGCTCAGTTCTGTCATTTGTCTATTCAGTCTGTGGTTAAAATTTACTCCCATTTACAATGCATGCATTTAGACCTCATACAATATTATATAGCTGAAGTTAAGCTTGTTTAATCTACAGTTTTCAAAAAATGTACTTGAAGGGCATCTTAAACTTTTTAAACTTTATGTAAAACATTTGGTCTTTTGATTTCTTTTCTGTTTAGGCTCTGGCCATAGCAATCCAGGAAGCCAAACAGCAGCATCCTGACATGCAGGTGACGAAGGCGGTGGTTGTAAAGGAAACAGAATCATCTACGGAGGACTGACACGGTGCATCAGAGGTATAGGTGCCATCTTGACTCCAGGAGACCTGACGGTTGCACAAGATCTTATAGAGGGGATTTAAGTGCTGACTGTGTTCTATTTCTTTGCTCCACAGTTGTAAATTTTTGTGACCAGAGTGCCCCCCTGTGGACTAGGGATGTCAGTTTCCAAAGATGAAGATACATCGCAAATGGAACCTTTCATCCATATTAATACAATTTACTACTTAATGCAGACTTCTGTGAAACTATTGAATTTTTTTAAACATTTTACTTTTAAATTCTATAATGTGCTTTTTTTCCTGATTGTTCACGTGGTTGCAAAGCAAAAAAGTACAATTTGCTTTGCACTGAATGTTATTTACTGAGTGCCCTATACAGAATTAGAATAACAAGTTCTTTTACTTGTTGTTAAATCTTTTGATTTATTGTCAGCAGGGGCATGACAAGTTATTCAGGCATGCACAATAGTAGTCGCATGATATCTGTACTGATAGCTTATGGCATACATTTGCTGGATGTGGCAGGCAAAGAAAAACCCTTTGCTTCACAATTTGGAGAAAGTTAACAAAGTAAGTTGTCATGCATGTTTGTTTTTTTTGCAGCTTAATTTATCTTATTTTAAATTTCTGAAATACAGAGATTTATATATATATATATATATATATATATATATATATATATATATATATATATATATATATATATATGTATATATATATATATATATATATATATATATATGTATATATATATATATATATATATGTATATATATATATATATATATATATATATGTATGTATATATATATATATATATATATATATATATACATATATATATATATATATACTGTATATATACATATATATATATATATATATATATATACACACACACACACACACACACACACACACACATATATATATATATATATATATATATATATATATATATATATATATATATATATATATATATATATATGTATATCTATATATATATATATATATATATATTTTTTTTTTTTTTTTTTTTTTTTTCTGATTGTTCACGTGGTTGCAAAGCAAAAAAGTACAATTTGCTTTGCACTCAATTTTATTCACTGAGTGGCCAATACAGAATTAGGATCACATGTTCTTTTGCAAACACAGAAATGATTTATTGTAAGCAGGGGCATGAATGAATACAGGGGCATGATTAGATACATGGACAGTTTGTCTCAGACATCAACACATCTGGAAAAATGTGATATAATTAAACAGAAATCCCTGCTAACCCCTCAGGCCCTCTGTACTTATATTGCTTGCTTTAGTATTTCATTCCAAAAAAATTTTTTTCAGCTAATACATGCACTTATTCACAATGTGGAATAATCAAGATCAGGTATATGGGAGAGGAAGGTTTTCATGTCTTTCCTGCTGTTCTGGTAAAGGCTGATTGTGGGGATGCACAATATTTGCAGATATCCTATATGCGGATAATATCAAACTCACTTTAATGGATATAAATATTATATTTTCATTGTTGGTAACATCAAGTCACTTCTGTACTGGGATTTATATTACACAAATTAAAAATGCACTTTTAATAAAATCTTAACCCATTTATCTATCCCCAGCCAAAACTATGTTCAGATATTATTTAACTGTGACAATGAAATCAAGAATCATCCATCATCTTGAGAGCAACAAAGACATTTTAACAACCTGCTGACAGACAGTGAGCTTTATAGTGCATAGTGATGAAAATGTTACCCTTTAAATAAGGCTTAAATTTCTCAATAAAATAAAGTCTTTAAGTTAAGCACTGATTTTGGATGTTGATATCCTGGAACAATCCTACCAAAGTGTTTGAATTAGAAAGAGGTAAAATAAATATCAGCTGAAGCCCATTTACTGACAGCTTCACATACCAAATGTTACATTATATTGGGAGAAACATTATAGTGTGTTTGTACATTCTGTTGGTATTTAGGGGCAATATTGATCAAGTCAGAAGGAATTTTCATATCTGCTAATATTGATATTTGACCATTATCTGCCACTTGATAGCTTCCAGTCATTTGAGCAGCGACAAGAACATCAACTGGCATTGATAATTGGTATTGGCATTGTGTGGAGCTGTGGCACAGGCTTTTTGATTTTTATCTCTTCAAAACAACAGGGAAACTTGACATGTTAAAATAAACTGTCTATTTTAGGTTTCACATCATCAGAAATGCTGTTTATATCACTTGCTACAAGATCAGATGTAACTCTTAAACCCCATTCACATGTTAAAAAAAAAACCCTGAAATTATCTGGGCATTATGCGGGCAAGCCAATTGTGCAAATGCAAAAGGCAGAATTTTCCACTCGGCTGTTACCTAGATCATTTCCCTGCCCCCCAGTATTTTATCCACATAACGTCAGATAAAATACTGGGCGACATGTCTGAAAGCTGCAGTATTAGGGTAATTTGAGACTGGTGCGAAGCAGGTAAATGGAGGCTTGACGGGAAGGGTTAAAAGCGACCACTGTAGAAAGTGAAATTTGTCTGACTGTAATTCAAGCTCAAATGTGTGTCTGGACTTCAGAAGTGTTGTTTCCACTGCACACCATCAAAGTTCTATAGAACATTCTGCTCCAACACAATCACCAGTGGGTCTCTTGCCCATTCAAAGAGCTGTTTCGTGCTGCTGTTAAATACGGAGATGAAACCCTGCCGCTTTCTTTCTTGGTTGTAATCATTGTGCATTTGGTGACGCTGCTTCATATTAACTTCTGTGTGCTTCAATGCTCCTGATATGCTTCTTAGCACTAAAATTGTTTGTATTATTATTGCATTACTGTTGTCATGCAAGGGTTTTTGCAGCTTAATTTATCTTATTTTAAATTTATGAAATACAGAGATTTATAAATTGGAAAAAAGCCTGAATTATACTTTTACAAAGCCCCATTTCAGAAAGGAAGCACATGGCAGATTAATGCAGTTAGACACGTCATTATGTCTGCAATTAACAAGACAGTAGCACCAAATCTCAGAATCCTGACAAATAAAATGTTACATTTTTTAAGAGCATAAGCTTTTTGATAAAATCTTTGCCACAAAACTTTATCAAAGCCCTTTTCACACTGTTATTATCGGGATAATATCCAGGCAGCCTGTGCTATTAATTCACTGATGGGGTTGTTCACACTTGCTTCTCTCAGCAGGGAGTATGCCTGCTGGACAGCTTACTTTAACTTTCTCCAAATTGTGAAGCAGAGGGTTTTTTTCTTTGCCTGCTACAACCAGTAAATGTGTGGCATAAGCTATAAATACAGATATCATGCGACTACTATTGTGCATGCCTGAATAATTGGTCATGCCCCTGCTGACAATAAATTACTTCTGTGTTTTCAAAAGAACTTGTTATCCTAATTCTGTATAGGGCACTCAGTGAATGAAATTTAGTGCAACGCAAATTGTGCTTTTTTGCTTTGCAACCATGTGAACAATCAGGAAAAAAAGAATCATGTAGAAAACATCCTCCACTGGTGACTATTATTTGTATGTATATGAACAGCCAAAGTGGGAGCGCAGCAGATTATTATTTTCCGTGTATTTGTCTAAAGTTTTACTTCTGTTTAGCATTCTCCCATTGTGTGAGCGCATGACAGAAATGAAAGATACTATCAGAGTAAATGTATCACGATGGAGTTTGATTTTTTTAGGATGTTTGTGGATGTGCAAGGACTATATGAGCTTTTAAACACACAGAGTGTACTTGTTTTTTTTTATTCAAATACCGGAGGTGTAGTTTTTCAGCATACTAATTTTTCAGAATGCAACCGAGCCTTTTAGATATGCACACAGAATTCTGCTGGATTCTACTTTGGCTATTTTGAGTAGGGCTGGCAAGTCCCCTTTTTCAAGTTGCGTGCTGTATCAGTAAAAGTAGTTTTTGTAGAATATGCTTGCATGATAAGTTTTAGTGTTGTTGGACTGCCAAGACATACAAAGATTTAAAGGCCATTTTGTTTGAAATCAGAGCCCTGTAATCTAAAACAGAAAAAAAGAAAGAAAAAAGAAAACCAGGCTCCCTTTGTTAATAAAATTGAGAGGGGAATATAAAGGAAATATTAAAGTATTAAAGACTTAATGAACTGGAGATCCATTGATCACATTATGGTAACAGACTGTTCCTTCATGTTAAAGATCAAATCAAGACACTGGTGCAGCTCAATCTGTCCTTATGCTACATATAAGTTTGAGTTTAGTTTAGTTTATTGGCTGAGATGCATAATCTGTAATGCCCTAATTAAGTACTAAAACTCTTAATTAGGGCATTGAACACCTTTTTTAATCTCATCATAGCTTGCAGAAATGTTTTAATAAACCATAGCCTGTTCATTACTCCTACTAAATATCAGTATTATGTATAAACTTTCCAGTAAGAGCAGCATCCACGAGCTGCTAGTTTTGTGCATTTTGGTTTTTGAATATTAGAGGGGTACTGTAAGATCTGTAGTGTGCCAGTTGGGGTAGCATTTGAATGTACAAGTTCTGATTATGTATTTAAATAACTTTATATACACATTTTTAAGTACAGAAGTGCCAGAAATCCAAATGAATAAACAAGGTGTCCCTTTAAGTTAAGCATATTTCATAACATTATTTTAAAAATCTCATTGCATAAGTTATAGTTTATTTAGAAACCTACGTATGCAGCAGCAGCAAATTTGTTGAACTGAGAAAATGTAAAAAAAAGTCATGACAGGTTGATGAGCTTCAATTCAAAGCTCAGGTAAACTTTGATTCAGCTTTGACGTTTTTGTTGTCAACATCCATATGTTGTAGTTCAGTTATTGATCTACTCTGATTCCCCAAATCTGTCAAGTAATTGCAAATGCTTGATAATGGCAAGCAAAAAGAAGAAGAAAGTGCAGCCATGCATACTGTGTTCTATTTATTTGGTGCTGTTTGGTTTGAATGTGACAGTGTAAGCTAGGGCTTAATGTACAAAAGTGGGAACATTTTTCAAAACAGAGTTTTGTAACATCAAGGGAATCCTGCAGGTTTCCTTTTGCCTGTCTTTGCCACAGGAAAAAAAAATCCATATCACCTTTAGATCAGACAAAGGCACACCAACCGTTCTCTGTCTACACAAGTCAGCCACCCACCTTTCTCTGTCCTGGAAGTCAGTCAGTCAGCTAATAGGTAGACTATAATTATATATGCAGACATTTGGCAGTAGCACCTTTCCCGTCTAATCAGACAACCTCTGGCTGACCCATAACCTATCCTCACTACATCCCCCCTTTTCACCAAAGCAGCGCAATCCCCTGTGTTTTGGCTACTGTCCATTGCTGTATCTTTGTTGTTCATTGTACTTGCAGTCCTTTGAAAACGAATAAAGAGAGAAATAAAGAACAGTATAAGATGTCAATCTGCTCTTTTTTGTCTTTCACACATATCACTATTTGCCTTTTCTCTGCTGATGTTTTCCTACGTCCTATAGGTGTGATAAGAAGAATAACATCAGTACTTAATCCAAGTTTACAAACAAATTGAAAGTGATTTCACTTAACAATAATAACACAAATATCTAAGCTCTTTGCCCAGGGGACATCCGAGCCCCCCGCCTGTCACAGGTGACCACTAAGACCCAGGACCAGGGGAGAACGTCTCTCCCGTATGTCTCCAACAGGCACACAAGGAGGAAGGGGAAGGGGACGAACCTGAATAAGATATGTAATGAATGATTTTGTGTCTTCAATGTGTATGAGTACCTTGTGGCCAAACATACATATGCTAACATTTAAAGGTGTAGTCAGCGATGTTGGAGAAAACGAGTGGAGAGGTTGTTGATAAACTAATTTAGACCCGCCTCTCCCTTCATACCTCATCCCTGGCTCCACCCCCAAAAGCTGATGGACATGCATCGTCATTGAAACGGCCGTAGAAACTGCGTAGTTGACCAACGTAGCTAAGGTAACCCTGACTCAACAGACAATAGTAGCCACAACTCGACTGCCATTATTGATAACATCACAACAGCAGTACATTTTGGCAGATTAGACAATAAGATGAATGCCCGACAGCTCCAACTGTTATGTGAAGCACCACAAAGCTAATGTTGCTTACCTGTCCAGCACAAAGACGTCCGCGTCCGTTTTCAGGTATTTTACTTCGGGGAGTTCCCTCCATCGTCGGGAAGCAACACCAATGTTGACCCGGGTCTTCGCTTTTTCATGGTCATAGCCCTTCTTTTTTTACTTTTCACTCCTCTGACCTTTTCTTTTGGGCTGTTTTTCAGCCATTGCTACTGCACCTATTGCATCTCTCTCTTACACTCACTGCGCACGCTACGCAACCTACTACTCCCCTTCCCCCCTCTGTCTGATCTACGTATGAGTATGATCGCCCCCTGGATGTGGGGGGGGTGTACCCTGCTTGGTGGATCCGCCTGAGCCACAGTATTTACCTGCTGAAATTCAGAGCCAAGGCCATGTATTGAAACCGGACTTTTTTTTCAACATGCTGTCAGTGTTGACATCTTGTGGATGGAGAGGAGAAATACGGTGATTTTGACAAATAGTGCATTAGATTAGAGGATAAGAAGATTGCTGACCACACCTTTAAGGACAGAGCTGTGTAGCCAGGTGGTCTCTCATCTCACGTGTGCTCTGCTGCTCTCCCTGCTGACACGGCACATGCAGTTCAGCCTCTCTCCGTCTCAAGTCCTGTAATGTCTTCTCTGTGAGGTCTAAGTGGCATCCACGGCGTAATGCTATGTTGTGTAGCACGCAACATGCGACAAAAAATGCACTGACACTCTGGACCGTACAGGTGGTACATTATCATACAGCCCTCAGACATCTGAAACGCATTTTGAGCACTCCAAAAGTACGCTCAATGACTGACCTGGCACGGCTGAAAACAATGTTAAAAACACGCTGCCTTCTTGTTGTTGGTGTGATGTATGCCGTTATCAACCACGTTCTAAGTGGATATCCATTGTCACCTACGCAGCCAGACAATCCTTTGTCACCTACCCACCCAGCCAGAGGAGTGTCCCCCTGAAAGACTGTAGGGATGACAGAATTTGCCAGGATACATGACTCATGAGCGGACCCAGGGAAATTAGCATACACATTTCACTAGGCAATTTGCGTCACAGATTACCTGGATATTGATGGAGTGTACTCCCATATGGTTCACATAAGTGATGGCTTGGGTATCTGGAGTGCGCAACTGCATGTGCGTGCAGTCGATGGCTCCCAGTGTAATTCCCGGGGTATTCACATTTTGACAAGAAACCTCACTTCGTTTCCAGCTGCCTGTCGGGTGTTGATGGAAAAATTCTGAGCTCATTTGCATGTCAGACTAGACTAGAGGCCGCTGCATGTATGGCCGAACCTACAGCGGTCTGACTGATCCCTGCCACCGTGGCTAGTGTGCTGGAAAGACCCGGTGGTGAAAAAGGTCAGAGCCGCTGTCATTTCCACAGCAACTGGGAGAGCACAGGGGCCACCTGGGCATGCATCCGAGGCCACGATGCGCGTCACCATGTTGACCACCTCACAGGACAGATGTAATCTGTTCCTGTGTCATAATAGGAGTGAAATGAAGGGACAGTTAAATTTAAACACTACACACAATAGATTCATCATGCTTGTGATCATGCATTCCTGCAGGAATGATAGCAATGATGTTTTGGCCCAGATGTGGCACACATCCGTAGTCTTCTTACGGCCCACATTTGGCCATGGTCACAGCGTTTACACGGGGTGAGTGTGGCTGCCTGAATTCAGCCACAGGTACACCGTACATGGGCCAGATGCCAGACATGTCGTGGGCCAGGTCTGGGCCAGATC
Source organism: Scarus forsteni (assembly GCA_036419115.1). Taxonomy (NCBI): domain Eukaryota; kingdom Metazoa; phylum Chordata; class Actinopteri; order Labriformes; family Labridae; genus Scarus; species Scarus forsteni. Next base: position 1,218,056 of record JAZDUH010000083.1, read on the forward strand.
ATGGCCAAATGAACAACCACAGCTTCGCCTTCGCCATATGTGTGCCAGATAAGGGCCATAGTCTGGCAATGCAATGGGCCACCTCTGAGCCAAATCTGGGCTGGATAAATTAACCACAGCTTCACCTTAAATGGGCCACATGTGCCAGATTAGGGCCATAGTCTGGCAATGCAATGGGCCACCTCTGAGCCAAATCTGGGCCAGATACATTAACCACAGTTTCACCTTGAATGGGCCACATGTGCCAGATCAGGGCTATACAATACAATAATGACTAGGGGTGTAACAAAATGGTCAACTCACGAAACGATATGAAATATGAAACAGGGCTCACGATATGAAATACTCAGAATACGAAATAAAGATTAAAGAAAATCCCCAACAGTCGGAAATTGTGAAAAAGTCTCATTTTCTTTATTTTCTTCCTAATGCAAAAAAATAATACAAACCAAAAAAACTGCTGCATCAGTACAAAATAGACGCTCTTTGAAAAAAAACAAAATTGTAGTTTTTTTGCCTTAGACTACAGTGCAAATACAAACATAAAATCTCAATAAAAAGTGCTTTGTTGTTGTAACAATCAGGATAAGTCCATTCTGGAATGAAAAGGAAAACAAATAGCAGTCCTCAGAGCTGCAGTTTAGACCTATAAATGTCTGAACTGTGAACTATAATATTTAGCCTATAACAGTGCATATGCTTCTGATCTTCAAGTATGATAAATTCTGTCAGCTCAACAGTAGATGCAAGAATCTATTTTTTTTTTATGCAGACTTACACAAACATAGTGGAGCAGTTCTACGGTTTGTTATGTGTTCAATGTGGATTTTAATGTTTCCTATGAATCGACGGTCAATGAATGGACTAGGAAGGTGGGGCCAGCGGGTCAGAGTTCAGAAGGGGAAAGCGAGGAGGGAGAGAGCCGTTAGCAGGAGTTCTAGAGATTACTACTCACTATTTTGTTTGTGAATTAGAATTGTAGTTGGCGTGGCCACAGCCCACAGTGACTGTTAAATAAAAGCAGGCATTTGCAAGATGGAGTCATCTTTATTTTTACATCCGACGGACTTCACAATAGAGCCGCCGCCTGCCTCCAGTTCACAGTAGTTGGTAGTTGTTCTCGCCTTAGTAAACACCTCTAATAATGACTAACTGCTATTGCCTTGATGTACTATTTATTAAAGGGACAGTGAGGAGAATCTATTACCGGCAACATTAAGACTCTGCTACCCATGAGCATGCATGACGACTGTCGTAATGCTGCGTTCCAGCAACCGCGGAACTGGGAGTGACATCATCTCAGAGTTATCAGCGTTGCAGTTACAAAGTCGGAAAACATGCCAATCTACCAGGCTATTGTTAGCATGCCTGCGTTGTTGTTCACAAATATCAAATGAAGAATGTGATAATCACGATGGGAGCATTATTATTACCAACTCGGGGTTGGCGAGGTTTCACCGCATTCCCAGTAGGAAATTCAGACTTAGGGGGACGTTCCAGTTGCAGTTTCCTTCTCGGAACTCAAAATTCCTACTTCTGACTATAACTGGAACGCACCACAAGACGTCAGCGTATTTGTTGGGATGCTAATGAATGCAGTTTGGACCCTCCTCAGAACTCTGCATAGCTTTACAACTTCCTTTTTCAACAACTTGCAGGATGCAAATTGTTGTGGAAAAAAATAATCCCGTTTCTGGTGAATAATGAAATACAGACTTCTGTCGACAGTTGGGAAAAACAAAACAAAACAAAACAAAAAAAACAAACAAGAAATAAGAACATTTAAAAGCATTATTTACAGAAAATCATCATCAGAGTCAGAATCTGAGCTAGGGTAGCAATGTGAATCTGAAATGTGGAATTGATTTGAACTTTGCCCAGTATTTTCAAGATTAACATGTACAAAAGTAGTAGATTGGATGATCTTTTTAGTAAGCACATTGGACAGCAATCTCAGCATGCATGGAACTAGGGTGCTGAGTAAAAAGAGAGTGACAACAACTGGAAGAATCATTGTAAAAAATGATGATGACCATCCCTGGCCCCATGATTTTAACCAGGAGAGCCATGATTCATTTTCTACTGGTGGGGGTCGAAAGTATCTTGCATATGTTTATTGACGTTGGTAATGTTTTCACATTCATCAGGGACAAAAAAGCAACACGAAACATTAAGTATTTTGCAAATACCACCTTTTTCTGCTAGAATTATATCCAGAGCAAGTCTGTGTTGGATAACTGCTGTCCTGATTGCATGCATTTCAGTGTTTATTAGGGTAAGAGCCACTTCAGTTTGGTTGGCTAAGGACAGAACAGTCCAGGCTAATCCATTAATTTTGTTCAGGGCTGCAGCTGTCCCACCTCCTAGGAAGAGGGACCAGCCAATGTTGGTATTGGGGGAAGTCCAGGGGTCAGCCAATACATAACCATCATATTTGGAGGGAACACCAGTGATTTCTCTGTGGACTCGAAAATGGGTGGTGGGTTGTATGTTGTTAGGAAAGGTCTTGCTATGGAAGATTTTGGTATCGGTTGCAACAAGTGATGGATGTCAACAGCCAGACCACTGAAATAGGGCTGGCAAACTATGATAGGCTTTTGTACCACACAACCACATTATTCCTGGCCTTGATAAAAGTTGTGTAAATGGGCAGGCAAATCTTGTCAGGGTGTTGTTAGGCCATCTGTGAGAACAATTTGTCGTTGTTGTAACATTAACAAATATCCTGGTTTGACAACTTGACTGGCCTAAAAAAGGGCCAGATGATGATGATGAACAAACACAGGTCTCTGCATGATGTGGAGGAACTTCAAATACCATGTTAGTTTGAGTTGAGTGGGAGTCCGTGCACGTAATACTGGGGTTTGGGGTAACTGAGACATTGTTCCTGATTTGTTGACCAACGATTAACAACATCATCATTCCCCGAGGGACAGTGCATTTGCCGCCAGCTTCTTTTCCCCAAGCTTCTCTCATGTGGCCTTGTAGCACAGCATTAGCTGTGAGAGGTTTTGCTCGCCACCTGGCTGCTAAGGCATGGCAAACCCAACAGTCACCTGGAATCTTCAACTCCTTTTTATGTAAGAGAGCGAGAGCACATGCACTGTTGTCGTTGCACTGTCCGAGAGCTCGGTGTACCGTGTCATCTTTGTGGTCGGCGGTGTTTAAATCCTGTAGATGGTCTTCTTCTGTCTCAGATGTTGGCGAGACAGTCTTGATGTTTGGCAGCATATTTGGTGTAACATCTCGTAAGTTTGGTGGTGCATTGACAATGATTCTGAGCTGTCTGTACATGTCTGAAGTTGGGTATTGAATTCCACACCAATATGTGCCTGCATCATTGAATTGGACATTAGAAATGGTGATCTGTGCTCCATTGGAATTCTGGATTTTTGTCATTGTGAAGCGGGAGTCTCTGTTTGTAACAAGGTTTTTGTCCGTTGCGGCAAAGATCAGATGCCAGTCCTCTGGGCCACAGGGGTCTCTGCATTTTTCATATGGGGCGTGATATGCACAAATTCGACCTGATTGCCAGGTCTCTGGATAAACAGTGCAGGTGAATGTTGCAGACTGTCATTTTGTCAGAGTTACAGTTTTGGCCGGTGCATATGTGTAGGCCTCTACCAGCATTGTTGAAAGTGAAAGTGTTAAAATTAGTTTGTACATGGTGTCGTCTTGAAGAGAGAAGGCAGGTGTCCTAGATTCTTTTGGCTATGAAGTCGGCCTTCCTTGTCTTTGCCTCATCTTGCTTCTGCCTCGTCTGGTCCGCTCCTCACCTCGTCCCGTCTGGTCTGCTCCTTGTCTCGTCCCATCTGCTCCTCGCCTCATCCCGTCTGGGCTGCTCCTCGCCTCGTCCCGTCCGGGCTGCTCCTTGTCTCGTCCCGTCTGGTCCGCTCCTCGTCTCGTCCCGTCTGGGCTGCTCCTCGTCTCGTCCTGTCTGGGCTGCTCCTCGTCTCGTCCCGTCTGGTCTCTTAGGTGTCTGCCCTGTGAAATGATCTTGGTGGTACTTGTCTATGGGGAACAAATCTTGTGAAATATGACTGAATATGAAAACACTGAAACCACTGTAGTAAAACTGCCAGGTTTGTAAGTGGCACTGTGATGCTGCCAAAGAATTTCCCCAAATAATATGGAACAGTCAAAACAGAAAAGGTGTGAAATTAAACAAATGAAGATAAAGGTTCTTTGTTATAGGTCAGGACAAGATTGCCTTTTGCAAACTTGTTCTTACCTTGAGATTCAGCTACTTGGGCGGAGCTTGATGTTGGCAGAGCAGAATTTTTACTGAATACTGGCACAAATTGTATTACCCTGCGTATGGCACTCCATTGTCTCAGTGAGTAGAACAATTAGTGTAGGATGCAAGACATTAGTCAGGTAGGGGAGTGTCTGAAAGGCCAGGAATAGGGTTATGAGAAGAAATATATTCATGCTGTTAAAAGAAATCATTATCTTCTGTTGGTAAGGCTTGGAGGGTAAGTCCAAGCAGAAAGCATAGGATATTATACATCTGTAGACCCTACAATCCCTTCTCTGCCTTGGATTGTCTATGGGCTGCTAGCAAAGCTAAAATATCCTTACATTACTCAGTACCCAAGAAGATAAAAGTGTGAAAGTGGTGTAAGAAGTACATTTAACAAATCATGTCTACTGAAGTGTATAACTGTAGTGTTGGGCGAAAGACAAGAAAATGAAGCTGTTAAAGTTGTTATGAATGTAGTAAAGATACCAAAGCAGGTTTTCAATTGGAGGTGCCGCAGGCAGCGTAAAGTTATACTGCAAGTTTACATATGGAGAGTTAATCACCTTGTGATTTGGCTTTCCATAGACGCAACTTACATGTCCTTTTGAATGATAGGTGTGAGGAAAGTTTCACTCACTCTTTGTTGATTCCAAGACCCATGATGTGTGTCCCATTGTTTTTGATCTGCCAATGCATGTTCCTCTAATAGCTCCGCCTGTGTAGTGAATAAGCTCACAAAAGAAATTACTTTCATTGACCAAGTATTTCAACAAAGGTAATTTTTGTACTGCTATTTCTGAATTAGAGTATGAAAAGAAGAAATAAGTAAAATTAAAAAAAAAAAAAAAAAATCTGCAACCAGGGAGAAAACAGTAAGAAGAAAACAAATGGAGGATATGTTTCATGAAACCATGTGGGAAACAAACAGAACACAAAAAACAGCAAAAAATCCTCACATGAAAAATTCTACAGCCGGGGAGGAACTGGTGAGGCATGTTTCATGAAAAGGAGAGGGGAAACAAACAAGGCAGATAGATAACAACAGAAAACACACATTCCCGGGGATTAAACAAACAAAAAAAAAGTCAACTAAAATAAAATAAAAAGCAAATGAATAAAAGTAAAACAAATGGAAAACAAAATAAAACAAAACAAAACAAACAAACAAACAAAAAACATATTGTGGTTGAACCACAAACACCAGCTGGGTTACAACGTGCTTCCGGAAGACTTAAAAATAATAAGAAAAAAAAATAAAATCAGTTGCCTGCTCCTGGTTCCTTTGCGCAGTTATTTGCCATTGATTTAGTCTGAAAATCTAATCTTGTTTAAACTAATTAAATCAATATGTTTTACCCATCTAAATTGTTTAGCAATCTATTGAGCTAATTTGAACATTTTGAGTCATCTGGTTTACTCATTTACATTGTTTTTTTTTTTATTTCCTGAGCTAATTTTAACAATGTTTTGAGTTTGTTTTCAATTTTAGAGAGCCAGCTCAGCTCTGCGACATTCCTCCTATTTTTTTTTTTTCAAACTTTTTACGATTTTTATATATTTTTGTGTTGCAACATTTTTTTTTAAACCCCATTGGTACCATAATTACTGTACGTGTACTTAACAGGACCGGTTAAACCTTTCCTGCACCTTCCACTTAAAGTCCTTTCAAACTTGCAATCTTTGAGATCCCTCCATACCAGCCCTCACGCCTACTTACTTTTGCCCACAATTCACTTACTGTTTCCATCAGTCAACATTCTATTCAGACTATATGAATCAATTTTCTATGTAAGAAGAACGAGTCAGATTCTTACTAAATTAATTATATAGCTAGGTATTGGGAGAGCAACTCAATCCCAGGAGACCAAGTCATCCTTCCTTCTTCCCAACGATCCTGCATAGGCTTATTTCCCAGTGTTCCAAACACTGTCCCACTTTCTTGAAAAACCAAAACTTCTCAACCCTTCTGTCACAACCACACAGCATTCACATTGGGGTGAATTTTGAATTTTGTTGAAGCATGCCGGCAAGCTGGTGAATCAATAGACAAATCCCTCCACCAGCTTAAAACGGCCATGCACCATTACCCATTAAAGAAAAAAAAATTACTATTGAGCTCAGTTGACCAGACATTTAGGTATTTTAAACTTCTATCCCCATGCTTCCTTCTCATAAGATCCCCAATAGGTCCCTCCGGAGGTCCAACCTCAACGGAAATCTTACTCCCCATTCCAAATGGAGGCCGCGCACGACTATTACAATACAGATGTCTCTGTAAGGATTGCTTCGATAAATTCTCCGCCCCAAGCAATAACAAAGCGAGTCACTTCATTGAAAGGCAATAAGTGAGAAGAACCAGTACTTCGATATATATATTCGCCCCAAGCACCAAAGCGAGACACTTCATTTAAGGCAATAAGTGACAAAAACCGATCAATTGTGGATAGTATGAGATGGAAAAGTTATGCCAAATTAAAAGAAAAACCCAGTTTTCTTAAAAGTCGATATTTCAATGCTCACCAGATTAATTTTGCTGAAGCGCGTTCTTGGAATCCCAGCGGCAATGATCCAGGGCGATTGCGGACAGACCTCCCGTCTCAGGAAATGATTTGAGGTTTGGAGGCTGGAAATCTTTTTTCTTCCAGGTTGGCCTTTCCCTGTCCGAAACGTCCCAGATGGCTGCTCGAGGGATCTCACTCCTGACACCAAATTGTTGTGGAAAAAAATAATCCCGTTTCTGGTGAATAATGAAATAGAGACTTCTGTCGGCCGACAAGTTTTTATTTTCGTTGCAAGGAAAAGGTCAATCAGCATCCCGAGCAGTAGCAATGTTGAAAGACCTCGATCATTGGAAAGCAAGAGCATTTAAACCTGAGGAAAACGCCTCCCTAAGGTATACTTGAGCCCCACCCCAGACGGTTGCTTGTGGACTCCACATTGCAATAGGCTTTGTGAGCTATAGGTGTGAGAGGTCTGGGCAGGAAGGAGATTGGGGACAACAGGCTTTGTTTCTTGGGGAGGGGTGTGATGGTCCAGACATCACAGCTTAGCACACAAATGGTCTGGGGTCTCAGTCAGGTGACAAAAGGTAAGACGTCTCCAAGATTTACATTCACAATGAAAGGTCCAGACATTACAGTTTAGCACACGAATGTAAGGCGTTTCCAAGATTTACATTCACAACGAAAGGTTCAGACATTACAGTTTAACACACAAATGTGGGGCGTCTCCAAGATTTACATTCACACAAAGCGACGAGGTAATGTATCTCTTTCTAGTTACGTAGTGGTAGTTTTTGATGTGTGACAACAAGCAAATTTGGGAAAACTTAGTATCGTAGTTTTGTAGCCGGCTATATATGGCTACTGACAGCCTGGTGCTCTAAGACGTGTCTGAATGATATAAATTTGCTCTAGTTTTAATTGTCTTGATCCCTAAGTTGAGTATCCATGCCAGCTCGGCTCTGACTGACCCGACCGGAAGGCTAAGGAATAGCATTTATAGCTAACCTATTTTGATGCTATAAAACTCATCTTAAAGTGTGTATTTCCATCAGGCATATATCTAAAAGGGAGATGTAGCGACTCAAAACCAATCACGAAGTCACTGAGAGGCTAAGTAAGGGAGCATTGCACTGCTGACGCGCTGCACAGACGAGGAAGCCATTTCCGGGTTGGAATTGCATTCATATTTATTCTCCAACCGCAAACAAACAATCAAAGCAAGGCAGGGCACGACACGATGTTAAAGCACTTGTTTCTCAGTTGCTCTAAGCGGTCAACAAAAAATACAATCTCCCTACTCACCCCCTCTCCATGTTGCCGCCGCTGTGAACAGGTGATTATGTATCCATTCATTCATCCGCTAACCACTACACTCCGCCCACACCCAGGTGACATGCGCAAACGTGCTAAAACCAACAGCTGATGCCAGCAGAAATGTAAACAACACCGTGGTAGCATACAGCCCCTACAACCCAGCCCCTAATTATTACCACTGTAATAATTACGATATAACAAGCAAGCACACAACATGAAACCACCAAATCCCAAAATGTCCATGTTTTCTGTCTATCAGTATAGTTCAGCATTGAGTTCTTCTCACCGGAATCCAAGTCAAGTTTAGTCTGGTCAAGAAGTTCAAACACACGTCTTCATGTGGTAATCTTGACCATGTCCAAGGGCGGACTGGCCATCGGGAGCACAGGGAGGTTTCCCGGTGGGCCGCTGCCTCAGTGGGCCGGTACGGAAAGTAAAGGAAAAAAAAAAGGACTCCACCGCTGGTTTACCGTTTCTCTAGTGTCTGGCCAAGGGCGGTGGGCCGCGGCCGCAACATGAGAGAGAGGGGGCGGGGCGGATCAGGCTGTGGCAGAGTCGCCTGTCAATCACGCTGCTCGAACGGGGGACAGTCATGGATGTATAACAGGGCTGCCAACTTTCACGCATTAGCCGTGAAACTCGCGCATTTGGTTGGTTTCGCACGCACTCAAGCCACACGTCCGATTTCTCACGCTTAAGTCAGAGGCACAAAAGCGCAGAGAGAACGCAGAGGTCATGTGGTGTAATCTACAAGATATGCAGGTATGCACCCTGTACCCACTAGAAAACGCCAAGAAATACCATATAACCACTATAAAACATCGGCCTACTTATAGGATGGTTGTGTGACTTTAACTTTCACTTTCCGTGTACGCGCGCTCCTCTTTGTGCCGGTGTGCGTAAAGGCGCAGAGAGACGCGCATCCCAGCAGTGAGAGATCGTCAGTCACTATGTGTTATTTTATATTTCAAACTGTGTCTTGATAGCTCATGAGCACATTTTAAATGAACACAGAGACTTAAAAAAAGACGAGTCAACCTTTAGATGAATCAAAAGTCAACATTGTTCATCAGTCCATCTGAGCTGCTGTTTTCACTCACTCACTGTTTTCTAAATGATAAATTCATCCTGAGGTTCCCTGGATCACATATTCTTCATTATGTGAGCAATCTTTTAAGGATCAAGCTTCAAATACAATCTACTAGTGCAGTGGTTCTCAACCTGTGGCTGGAGGCCCATGAGTGGGTCTCAGGGCCATTATTAGTGGACAGTGCATAAATGAGGTAAAAATGCCTTTAGTGTGTGGGGGCCTTAAAGGACAAACATTCATCCGAGTATGTCAGAGTTTATCCACTAGAATAAAACCAAAATTAAACAACTGGTCGTGTCCTCTCCTTCTATAAAGTTGTCCCCCCAAAATCCCCATTGTAAACACAAATAAAGGTTTTCCAATTGTATGGTTATGTTTTCTGACTGTACAATACAAGTCAAGTCTTATAACATTTTAGTTGAAAATTTAAACTCTTGAAAGATTTTAACCCCAACTCCCACTCCCCTCTGCCTGGCTGTGACATCCTCATCCTCTCATTTATGACACAAATATTAGATGTTAACTTGAACAGATCACGTTTCTAATTAAATTCTGACTCTTAATTTTCACTCCTTATTGTCCTCCAATTAAAATTACTGCATATATTTTCAATTTTTTTTTCATAGATAGTTCATAGTAATGTGGACTTACAGCCTACAAATTGATACCAAAACTTTGTTCATTTACTAAAGGAAAATTAAATCTAGGCTAATCGTATATTTAATTGCATTACATAATTTAACCCTTTAAAAATGAATGCACAAATAATAGCCAGAAAATTCTACTTTTTGGGAGCTGAAATGTTAATCCTACTTTCAACTAAAATCAAAGAAAAAAAGGAAAAAATTTAATAAAATTTAACACGTATATCTTGGTATCTCATTTGATAGAATTAGTTGTTGGCAACTGATAATCAATTTAAAGACACTTTTTACCATTAATCTGAATAAGATGTTTCTTTTGTATTTGTTGGTCATATTGATTTGATAAAGGTATCAAATACATTTGTATCAAATAAGATACAACAGGCTTTAATTGGTTAATTATGTAAAGGTTTGTGTATTGTTAAGTTATGTGATATATTCAGATTTTGTTTTGTTGCTGCTTGTTGACAGTTTGATAAAAAAAACCAATCAAAGTGTAGTTTGATTTAGTGCAGCTTTTCATTAAAAATGTCATATAGATTTATATATTGTTTTGAGCTTTTAATTCTTATAAAGCTGCTGTAGTGGAGATCAGACCAGTGTTTTGGTGAGTAAACCCTGGTCTTGGAACGAGTGGTTGTGCATGAACACAAACCTGTAGACAGGTAGGAAATAGACTTATGAGGAACAAAGACATATTAGTTATTGTTTATATCACTATATAGGTCTAAAGAGCTTGACATATCAGACACAGCAGAATATAGCATTTATTTTAATTTTATTTTTTACCTTTAACCTAAGTTGATTGCACATGCACCTTTTTGTTACTTCTGAGTGCTATATAGTCTGATTACACCTGCACAAAATTAGGTATTTTGTGTTAAATGTCGCCGTGTATGCGGGCAAAATTATATTATTATGGTCCAAAACAATGTGAAATTAGTCTTTTTTCCCTCATATAATGGGAAAATTGTGTCGCCGTTTGGTTGCTTCGCACATCGCGCATGAAGTGGGCCGCTCTGTCAATGACTTCCCGGCCACCCCTCCACCCCAGTCCGCCCCTGATCATATCAGTCATATTTTGAATGTCTGATTTTTGTAACAATCCAGAGACAATAACAAAAAATATATTAAAATTAAAGTAGCAACTCATAGATAACTTAGCATGGGTGTTAGAGGATAATTAACACAGTTGGATTTGTCAGGGAATACCAAGCCAGATTTGATCTATATGATATATAAACTACTTTAAAATTATCCTTGGGATGTCATCATCAAAGTCAGATTTAAGGGATATCAGAGCTGTAAATTGAAAACAAATTCAGAAATCAGAAATACCACGAAAGCCAAAGTTAAGAGACTTTGACTGTCCTGTTAATATAGATTTGACCTTTTTATGTCATTTACCTTTAATATGTGTTATATCACAGTGTTGATCATTTGATATCCCTTTAAGAAGATCACCTGGGCTGTTTCTAATCTAAAAATTGCTCTTGCTGTTACTCTACTCTTTTTTTATTTGGTTTATTGATTCATACGAAAGTGCATTGCATTCACTGCATAAACAAAAGTTAAACACCTTGTCTTGTAATTACGAGATCAGATCTCATAAATACTAGAGAATATCTTGTAATTATGAGAAAAGATCTCGAAATTACGAGAAAAGAACGTGTAATTATGAGAAAAGATCTCTTAATTAGGCTACGAGAAAAGTAATTACAAGATTTTTCTCGTCATTCCTAGATAAAGATTTCGTTATTATGAGAAAAGATAAAGAAAAAAAGAAACTTCTGTCTCGCAGTGGCAATGATGGTGCTATTGTAGTTAATCTGCTATTACCTTGTTCTTGGTTTCAGACACTGTGAAATACTGATATTTACAAAAAAAATGAGAAAGGTGTTAATATTAGTATGTCAACACTGCACAGGTATCTCATGTCCCTGACTGTTCAGGCAGAAAGCCCAGTCTAATGAGCTGGATGTTGCGTCTCAGGATGCTTCACAGATACAATTCATGCATCTGAAATGCATCCAGGAGCAAACATGGCTGAATTCAGCTTAAAATTCTCAAAGGTCACTATCAAGACAAATCTCTAAAGTATTTCTGTTATCTCTGCAACACTTGCAGTGAAACCTCACATGCATTACACATTGCACATACATTCTACTAAAATATTCATCAATGGTATAACTCAAAGTCTGGATTTAACCTTTTGAACAATCCCTCTTCAGCAGATGTAGAGCAGGATGGAGCCCGAATGGAGCCTGCTCTACTAAAGGTTCGCATGTATAAAACACATGCAAAATTGAAATCCAATCTACAAAAAGGGTGCACCAAGGATTTCATCTTTTAAATGTGCAAAGTACAGCAGAATGCATGTAGAATGAATGCAGATCATCAGAACGTGCAAAATACTGTGATGGGAGATGCAATTGTAACCATTTTACACCCGCAATGTGATTTATCATCCCACAACTGATTGCGTGTGGTATTTGAAAAGCAGGTGCAAAAAAAGGCACAGCGTTATGCACAGACAGCTCTAATTATGGTGAGCAACAGAGGTCACACAAACATAAAATTTTTACATCACTGACTGAATTTTTGGATGAAAAACAGAAATACTTTGGAGGCTCAGTCATTATACTGGACTGAAAAAAGAGGTAAAATTCACACACGCCTAAAGTATCTATGGCATGAGGGAAAAGTGACGATCTTGTCTGTCAAATAACAGACAGTAAAAAAATGTACTGCAAGTGTGTTTATTTGCCTCAATGGCCTCAAACTTAATTTTTCATTTGCGGACACTTTGCCCTCCCAATCTCTCCATAGTAACAGATGGTAGCACACACAAAATCCTCCTTTAAAGAGGGCGGTCCGCACCACTTTTGCTCCTGTTATGAATTCCATTAAAACACAAAAATGTGAAGAATGTTTTTGTTAAGCATCTGTGCATCACATCTGGCCATCTGTAGGCCTATCCATGGTGAAAACAAACATTCACATCATATACCTCACCACCGTAGAGGAGGCTGCAGGGCTGAGCAGGCACAACTGTCAGAGGAGGGCCATGATGCTGCAGAGGGCAGAGAGCTGGCCATTTTAGCTGCCTTTGCACGTTCATTTCATCTCATTCAGATTTGCGTCCAATAATTATTTTTAAGAATAATAAACAAGTCAAAATTCATCAGCATCAATATTGAAAAAAGGGCATTTCTTGATTTCCTCAAAAGCAAAGCTAAATTAATAGAAAGCTTTCTTCTCCATAATTATGCAGTGATTACAGTGCCATTTTCCCAGACGTGTGCATCAGACATGCAGGATCTGTTCTTGATGCCTTGGTCCTGAAGATCCCCTCTATCCACCAGCTCAGTATTTCCTCTTGGCTGACGGAGAATACCTGTGCCTGCAGTATCCTGTGGCCATTGTCAGTCCACATCCACAGTCTGTTGAAAGTCAGGACATGGTCATGCTTATAAAAAAAATTAAAGCTGGGAGTCATGTTCATGCTATAGAGAGTAAAGAGGTTTTTGTATAATTCTAATTAATCAGCTTTGATCAGTTTCTTGGAGTTAAATATTTTAGCAGAGTTGGATGTTTACTGCATAGATGTTATTGCAGAATTATATTTGCTTTAATACACATACTTTAATCAGTTGTTGATATTTATAGCATAGCCATTAATTTGTTTGTTATAATCTGTCAATTTGAAACATTGAGTTTTCTAACGAGTAATGTATATATTTAGCAGAATAGTTTTCCCACAGTAAACTACTTTAAAATGACAATGTCTTGTCTTTCTTCCTCCGGGTCTGACCCACTAACCTGACATGCCAGATGGACAGTTCCATATTGGAAATATTTCACGACTCCAGTGATTCCCAAACTGTGGTACACAAAGTGGGGTAGGGGGTACACAAATAACTGACAGGTTTCAAACAGTTGTTTTAGTAGTTTAAGTTCAAACTGGCTAATGTTTGTGTTATGAATTATATTGTGTAGAAGGAAATCTGTCCTGAATTATCGAAGATTCTTACAATAACATAAGTTCACTCAGACAGCCTTCTCATTAGAGCTGTGGTGAGTTTGTAACAGCTTCAAGTTCATAACTGGATATATCCCAGAAATGTACATTTCTTGACATGACTGACATTGCTGGTCAATACATCTATTTAGTGAGAAATAATCGACTTTAAGAGATTTTATTTGCATGTTATGCATGTTTAATGTGGGAGGTGGGGGTTGGCAGCAGGCTTCCAGACATGTTTCGTAATCTTGCCTTCTAAGTGCGTGGGAGTCAGGGGTACATGGCTGGAGGTCAAGTGTCTAAAGGGATACAGGCTGTATATAGTCTGGGAACCACTGCACTAATCCATCTGGGGAGGAGCCCTGCGAAAATGTTTTCAGGGGCTGAACCTTCAAAAACAACAGCAGCTTGTGATTGGACGATCATTTGGGTCATCACACTCATCACAGACCAATCCATATCAAGCAGCGCTGCTATGATGTACGATATGTAGCGGCTAAACATATGGCTAACAGCTTACAAGGGCAAACAACAGTTAATGGCTGTTAGCCATAGTGGCTAACTGTTGTTAGCTAACAGCTAATGGCCGTTAGCTGTTGTTTGCTCTTGTTAGCCATTAGCTGTAGCACTTAAAGGGACAGTTCAGTATTTTTGAAGTGGGGTTGTATGAGCTCCATATGGTCACTAAGGACATTAGATACAGTAGAAAGTTCTCTCTTCTCCACCAGAAAGCCACAGTCTGTAAGAGTCGGTGACGAAGAAAAGACGCTAATGGAAAAGTACCTTACCGGATTTAAAGGCTATTTTCTCTGCCTACAAGAACTCAAATAAAAAAGTAATGCCACCGTTTAAGAGTACGCTACATATACATTTTTTGAAGTGCATAAACCGTTCGGGAATTTAAAGTTTATCCAGACCTAAGCCAGCTCACGTCTGTGTCCTTCCGCTAAATCCCTCCGCCGTAGTTAGCTAGCGGAGAGCTAGCGGCTTCGAACACCTTTGTTAGACCAATTAAAAGTACATTATAAGGCAAATATTTCTGAGATGGGTTTTTGTGATGCTTCCCTTGATGCAAGAACAGATGTGAATCATCTAGAACTCAGCTTCACAGAAATCGTTGCATGTGTGAGAGACACACACACTCACTAGTAGTCTGCACTGTTACAATAAACAAACAGCCTCCTCTACTCTGTTCATTTGTCTCTGACATATCATTACTACTTACTTTGAACAGAAACTGTCATTAGGTCCTTCAGGTTTGGGACGTTTTTCCAGTTTATCTTCGGGAAATTGAAGAATGTCCACAAAACTCCGGGAAAGGAAAGTTTGTTTGACGAGTAATAATACCGCCGTCCGTGTCACATATTTCCAGGTCAAAAATTCGCCCCACTGTTTCTTTCCGACTCTTTCTTGATGTCTAGTGTCCATGGATGTTTCCTCTGTTTTCCTTTCGGTCGGTTCGTTTCCATTTTATCAGTTCGTCCTCTGTAAACTCCTGACTCATTCACTTGAGTCCAAAGTGAATGGGACTTCATCAGCGCTGTCATAATAATCCCTATTTTAATTTCCTGCATTGTGTCTTCCTCACGCCACTGACAGTCAAAACAGAAGAGTTATGATACTTTATCAAAGTTATACGAAGCTACAGGCAGCATCTGAAGCCGCTAGCATGTATGTTTTGATCAGCTGAGAGGGGGAGAGGGCGGCGGACTGATTTAGCGGAGGGACATACTCCCCCGCCCCCCTCTCACCTGGAAATAAGTGATATGGATGGCGGTATTACTCATCAAACAGACTTTCCTTTCCCGGAGTTTTGTGGACATTCTTCAATTTCCCGAAGATAAACTGGAAAAACGTCCCAAACCTGAAGGACCCAATGACAGTTTCTGCTCAAAATAAGTAGTAATGATATGTCAGAGACAAATGAGCAGAGTAGAGGAGGCTGTTTGTTTATTGTGACAGTGCAGACTACTAGTGAGTGTGTGTGTCTCTCACACATGCACACACACGCAACGATTTCTGTACAGCTGAGTTCTAGATGATGCACATCTGTTCCTGCATCAAGGGAAGCATCACAAAAACCCATCTCAGAAATATTTGTCTTATAATGTGCTTTTAATTAGTCTAAAAAAGGTGTTCGAAGCCGCTAGCTCTCCGCTAGCTAACTTCGGCGGAGGGATTTAGCAGAAGGACACAGACGTGAGCTGGCTTAGGTCCGGATAAACTTTAAATTTCCATTTTGCATTTTTATGCACTTCAAAAAATGTATATGTAGCGTACTCTTTAACTGTGGCATTACTTTTTTATTTGAGTTCTTGTAGGCGGAGAAAATAGCCTTTAAATCCGGTACGGTACTTTTCCATTAGCGTCTTTTCTTCGTCACCGACTCTTACAGACTGTGGCTTTCTGGTGGAGAAGAGAGAACTTTCTACTGTATCTAATGTCCTTAGTGACCATATGGAGCTCATACAACCCCACTTCAAAAATACTCAACTGTTCCTTTAACTAACTTAAGACTATCGTTTCTCATTAAATTATACCACACAGATGTATCATTTAACACTTGTATGTGACATGAACCTCATCCATGAAAATCCCTACGAAGCAAACTTATGAGGAGAGCATATTACGCCAAGTATAACGAGCAACCATGATGAACACAGGCTAACCGACATTACCAATCATTATTTGTACAACAGGAAGGGACTTCACATCCTGTCAAGTCACTTCCTGTCAAGTCACTTCCTGTTGTCGTCACGCCTGCAGCTTCCGCTGCTCACACCTCTCTTCCCTGATTGGGCTGTTTAATAATAATAATAATAATAATAATAATAATAATAATAATAATAATAACTTAAATTTATATAGCACCTTTCAAGGAACCCAAGGTCGCTTTCCACAGTAGCATTTAACCGAGTGAAACCGTTGGACAAGTGAGGCTGGCAAGATGGAGATGCCTGATTTCAGAATCAGGCAGGTCTGTCTGCTCTGCAAGGCTATTCCCTACTCAGTTTATGGATAAATGGATGCATCAATATAAGCCCAAATGAAAATAGAAATTTTGTATCAACTGTGTTCATGTATTTTTCTAACACTGCCTGACACAGGTAAAGTGCTGTATAAATGTCTGAATTATTGGAAAACATCAATGACTTTTAAATGAATCACTGTTCGAGTAACAAAACAGTACCAAAAAAATACATTTATTTACAATTTATTAAATAAAAAAGCAATTATTTCACATCTACGCTGAAACAGCATACAGGGTTTTACACTGCAGTAGCTGACCAACACGTGCAACTTTTAGCTGTATAAGCTGTTCAGAAATACCATAAGAAAGCTGTCCAACAGCAATATAGTATAAATAGACTGCTGTGTTGCCAATGCATCAGAGGAAGCCAACCTAATGTCCCATCGTTACCTAAAACCACCCACAGCATCCATTTAGAATTAATTACCTCCGCCACGGAGGTTATGTTTTTGGGAGAGTTTGTCCGTCTGTCTGTCTGTCTGTCTGTCTGTCCGTCCGTCTGTGAACAAAATAACTAAAAAAGTAATGGACGGATTTGGATGAAATTTCAGGAAATGTTCAGCATGGAAAAAGGAAGAACTGATTCGATTTTGGTGTTGATCCGGAGCAGCGTCTGGCCGCCATGACGAAAATGTGATTTTGGTGAATAACTACTGAACTAAAATAGATACCATTATGAATCCAGTTGCTAATAGGTCAAGGAATCTAAATATTGACATAAAATAAAGGTAGGAGTAATATTTATGGTCAAAATGACAATATAGCTGAGGACTGTGGCACTAGCGGAGGTCTGCGCTCTCCGAGTGCTCTCTAGTTAACAATGACTTTGATTCAACGTTCAGGTTTCAGACGCAACTCTTTCTCAAATAAGTAACTTATTCAGAATTTTATGTGACAAGTACTTAAAATTGTACGTCTCTCCTCTGCCATTTCCAGAGTTTCTTTGTCTTCTTTTGCCTCTGACCCAGAAACAGTAGGCATGTAAGGTGACAGATTAGAAAGAAGGAGGTTGAGGAAGGCCATCCGTTTACTGCCCGCCCCCAAGTGCCAAAACTCAGCAAAGTCAAGCGCGTAGAGGGCAGAGAGATTGACAGGGATCATGTAGACGGATGCCGCAAACTAAAGAGAGTGAGAGCTAGCATGTAGGCGGACACTGCGAGTGCGCAGAGAGTGACAGCAAGCGTTCAGACGGACGCCACGAGAATGCAGAGTGACAGTGAGAGCACAGAGGCCGCAAGCACACAGAGAGTAGTCTTTCTGGGTGCTGATTATGGTTTGTATGCACGCTCAAATTGGCACTTTCCTGAGGCCATACTTTGGGACCAAAATTCAACAGGGGTCACTTTCACCTTTAATGTGATGGGAACATTTAGCACCTTTACTGAGGCAGATATCCATGTGTCTATCCTATCCTCTGTGTCCATCGCCAGTGTTATCATAAAGTCAGCTCCTCTACCGTCTTCAGGTGGGTCAGCTGACCTGGTAAACAAACTTTCGATGACGTCATAGCCGCGCGACACAAAGGTACAGCTGATTTCATCCATGCTGTTTCACACTCAGCTGTAAACATGGTCCGGCAGTGCGTATTCCCACTTTGTCCAAATAAAATGACAAGTTCTTCAAAGTTTAGCTTCCACAGGCTTCCTTTGGACTATCTGGGATTACTAA
Source organism: Scarus forsteni (assembly GCA_036419115.1). Lineage (NCBI taxonomy): Eukaryota > Metazoa > Chordata > Actinopteri > Labriformes > Labridae > Scarus > Scarus forsteni. The sequence continues at coordinate 1,236,574 of JAZDUH010000083.1, forward strand.
AAGTGTGGCTCGTTGCACTGAAAATAGGTTCAGATAACGGAGCTGTGCAGCCAAGCTATTGCTATACAGTAAATAAATCCAAATTAGGTAAGCTAGTTATTAAATAAATGAAATAATAATGCAAACGAATTCGTGGAAAATAAACCCTTAATGAATCTACTTACTCAACTGAAAGTTGCCCGTTGGGTCCTGCTGGTTTTGGCTGCGTCCTCCAGTTTATCTTTGGGACATGAATAAACGTCTCTACCACAGCCCGGTTTGTCATTGCAGAGAAATCCTCCAGAGTAGTCAGACATACATTCCTGGATAGATCCATACGCGTGTCAGCCGGTCTCAAGTCCCACTCTGAGCAGCAAACACACTCCTCTTCTGTTGCTATAGGCGAACACTGTCCACAAGCGCACCACCAGTTCGCATTGAGTCGTGGACATGCTCCTGTTTGTTGTTCTCGAGCCAGCTTGTCGTCTCTCTCCCTCCGCATTCTTCTTTTATGGAGCTCCTCGTCCATGTACTCAAGCTCAAACCGGTAAGGACAACTGTCAAACTCGAAGTCGTAGTCTGACTCTTTGACATCAGATAAATATTCTGCCATGTTGCTCAGCAATGCCGGCAAAAAGTAAATCAGCTGTACCTTTGTGTCGCGCGGCTATGACGTCATCGAAAGTTTGTTTACCAGGTCAGCTGACCCACCTGAAGACGGTAGAGGAGCTGACTTTATGATAACACTGGCGATGGATGAAAAAATATAGCCGAAATGAGCGATTTTGCAGAGATTATGTCCCGCGCTGAAGCTCCTTGCCGTGGCCGCCGCTAAGTCCGGCTAAATCGGTTGGATCTAAATAACTTCTGAAGGACTCCAAGCTGCACGATGTTTGTCTGAGTGAGTATATGAGCATGCACACACCTATAAATAAGGTCCAGGTGTCAAAAAACCAGAGTTCCCCTTTAAACCTGTCTCAATTATGGATGCCCAGGTTGCAAATTGTTAGGGTTCAAACCCCGAAGGGGTGGAACCCTATTGTTTTTGTGCCGGTTTATTATTATTATTAGGGTTCAAACCCCGAAGGGATGGAACCCTATTGTTTTTGTGCCGGTTTATTATTAGGGTTCAAACCCCGAAGGGGTAGAACCCTATTGTTTTTGTGCCGGTTTATTAGGGTTCAAACCCGAAGGGTAGAACCCTATTGTTTTTGCGGTTTATTATTATTAGGGTTCAAACCCGAAGGGTGGAACCCTATTGTTTTGTGCAGGTTTATTATTATTAGGGTTCAAACCCGAAGGGGAGAACTATTGTTTAATGCGGTTTATTATTATTATTAGGGTTCAAACCCGAAGGGTGGAACCCTATTGTTTTTAATGCCGGTTTATTATTAGGGTTCAAACCCGAAGTGAACCCTATTGTTTTGTGCGGTTTATTATTAGGGTTCAAACCCGAAGAGTGGAACCCTATTGTTTTTGCGGTTTATTATTATTATTATTATTAGGGTTCAAACCCGAAGAGTGGAACCCTATTGTTTGTGCGGTTTATTAGGGTTCAAACCCGAAGTGGAACCCTATTGTTTTAATGCGGTTTATTAGGGTTCAAACCCGAAGGTGGAACCCTATTGTTTTGTGCGGTTTATTATTATTATTATTATTATTATTAGGGTTCAAACCCGAAGAGTAGAACCCTATTGTTTTGTGCGGTTTATTAGGGTTCAAACCCGAAGGCTGGAACCCTATTGTTTTTTAATGCGGTTTATTATTATTATTATTATTAGGGTTCAAACCCGAAGAGTGGAACCCTATTGTTTTGCGGTTTATTAGGGTTCAAACCCCAAAGGGGTAGAACCCTATTGTTTGTGCGGTTTATTATTAGGGTTCAAACCCGAAGAGTAGAACCCTATTGTTTTAATGCGGTTTATTATTATTATTATTATTATTATTAGGGTTCAAACCCGAAGTAGAACCCTATTGTTTTAATGCGGTTTATTATTATTATTATTATTATTAGGGTTCAAACCCGAAGAAGTGGAACCCTATTGTTTTTGTGCGGTTTATTATTATTATTTTTATTTCCGTTCTACGCTTAGGCCAAAATTCCGTGAGCTGGAATGAGCCAGAGGGCTGAAACTTGGCCAAGGTATTGGAAATCATGTGCACCAGGTTTGCCTAAGTCTTGAGCCAAGTCAGCCACAAGGTGGCGCTGTAATTAAGGCCCAAAGTTGGCTTTTGGAGAGGCCACGCCCCTCACGCCGTAAGTCCGATTGACTTGAAATTCAAGGCCCAAGTCCAGCTCAATGTGCTCTACAAAAAGCCTCAAGGACCCTAAAGTCCGCCTAATTAGATTTTTGCTAATTTGCATAATTTGAAAAACACTTAAATGAATAGAAGTTGAAATATTGACTCAATCAGCACCAAATCTGGTATATGGCCTCAGAGGACAAAAAGGCAAGTTTCTATTATAAATCAGCCAGATTGGTGAAAAAACATGGCCGCTAGCCACCGAAATATCTAAGGTGGTGGGCGGAGCTTAAACATAATTGGTGATAACTCCAACACCCGTTGCCCAATCATCACCAAACTTGCAGGATACCTTCATAGTGCCACTGGGAAGTTGTCTGCAAAAGCAAGTTGAGCTTAGCCCATAGGGGGCGCTATAAACACCACATGTTTATATCTCAAAGACCATTGGTTGGAATTTCACCAAATTTTGTGGGCATGTTCTAGGGGCCAGTAGTAGGTGATATTTCAAATGCCATATTTTTTGGTGAAAGTGGGCGTGGCCTATTCAATATTAAGTACATTTTCTTCATTTGTGGTCAACTGAAATGACCTAGGGACACCAAACTTAATAGGTCAACTACAATGAGGGTCTGAGTAATACAAAAAAATTTGATCAAAATTGGCCCATAGGGGGCGCTATAACATACAGTGCCAATCTAGAAACGCTCTCCCTTCCACACCATCAGTCGTGTTGAGTTGAAACTCAACACACATCTTCCCCTGATAGTCCTCTACAAAAAAGCCTCTTGCACCATCACTGCTGCTATTAGCGATTTTGGCCTAATTTGCATAATGCCAAAAACACTAAAATGAATAGAAAGTTTGAAATATTAATGCTATCAACACCAATTTCACAATATGGCATCAGGGGACTGAGACAGTCATTTCTATTATAAATGAGAAAGATCGGTCAAAAAATGTAGCCACGGTGAACCAAAACATCCTAGCAGTGGGGAGCTTAGTGAATATTGCTTTTCTTCAATTTTGGAAGTAGAAATGACCTGGAGACACAAAACTTGGCAGGTCATCTATAAATGTCACTGATATGTGGCAAAAAAAATCTGAAACAAATCAGGCCTGATGGGGGCGCTAGAGCTTTGAACGAAATCTGCAAAATTTACAGGCTATTACTTCCATACCACAAAGTGTAATGACTTGTCGTTGGATTGACAGTTTAGGCTGATATGCCTCTACAAAAAACCTTTGCAACCATGAACACTGCTATTATGGATTTTTGCTAATTTGCATAAAAGTAAAAGCAATGATATTAACAGAAACTCTCAAAAATTGACTCAATCAGCACGAAATTCAGGAAATGGACTTAGGGGACAACCATTATAATGACTCCCATAGATGAGCCCGATTAAATGAAAAATATGGCCGCTAGCCAGCAAAACATCTAAGGAGGTGGGCGGAGCTTAAATATAACTGATGATTACTCCAACACCCTTTGCCCAATCCTCACAAAATTTCCTGGGTGTGTTCACAATGAGACAGGGAAGCAGCTTGCAAAACCAATTTGAGCTAAACTCATAGGTGGCGCTATAAATACTACATGTTTATATCTCGTAGACGATTGGCCAGAATATCATAAAAATTGGTGGGTATATTCTAGGGGTGAGTATTAGCTGAAAGTTGCAGTTTCAAGTTAATCGGTTGAAGGGGGCGTGGTTTATTCATCATTAAGTACCAATACTTCAATTGCTATGAGCTTCAATGACCAAGAGAAAAGCTGTGATTGCACGGAGCATTAGAGGAAAAAGCCTGTGACAGTGCAAGTGTGTAGTTTTGAGGTTTTGGGTGGTTGGAGGGGGCCAGAAAAGGTTTGAACCCGCCAATTGCCGCTTGCGGCTATATTTATTATTATTATTATTATTTTTCTTCTGCCGCTTAGGCCAAAATTCCCGTGAGCTGGAATAAGCCAGAGAGCTGAAACTTGGCCAGGGCCTAGGAAATGATGTGCACCAGGTTTGCCTAAGTCTTGAGCCAAGTCAGCCACAAGGTGGCGCTGTAACTACGGCTCAAATTTGGGGGTTTTGGAGAGGCCATGCCCCTCACGCCGTAAGTCCGATTGACTTGAAATTCAAGGCCCCAGTCCAGCTCAATGTGCTCTACAAAAAAGCCTCAAGGACCCTAAAGTCCGCCTAATTAGATTTTTGCTAATTTGCATAATTTGAAAAACACTAAAATGAATATAAGTTGAGAAATATTGACTCAATCAGCACCAAATCTGGTATATGGCCTCAGGGACAAAACCGCAAGTTTCTATTACAAATCAGCCAGATTGGTGAAAAAACATGGCCGCTAGCCACCGAAATATCTAAGGTGGTGGGCGGAGCTTAAACATAATTGGTGATAACTCCAACACCCGTTGCCCAATCATCACCAAACTTGCAGGTTAGCTTCATAGTGACACTGGGAAGCTGCCTGCAAAAGCAATTTGAGCTTAGCCCATAGGGGGCGCTATAAACACCACATGTTTATATCTCAAAGACCATTGGTCGGAATTTCACCAAATTTTGTGGGCATGTTCTAGGGGCCAGTAGTAGGTGATATTTCAAATGCCATATTTTTCGGTGAAAGTGGGCGTGGCCTATTCAATATTAAATACATTTTCTTCATTTGTGGTCAACTGAAATGACCTAGGGACACCAAACTTAATAGATCAACTACAAATGAGGTCTGAGTAATACAAAAAAAATTTGATCAAAATTGGCCAATGGGGGCGCTATAACACACAGTGCCAATCTAGAAACGCTCTCCTTCCACCATCAGTCGTGTTGAGTTGAAACTCAACACATATCTTCCCCTGATAGTCCTCTACAAAAAAGCCTCTTGCACCACCACTGCTGCTATTAGCGATTTTGGCCTAATTTGCATAATGCCAAAAACACTAAAATGAATAGAAAGTTTGAAATATTAATGCTATCAACACCAATTTCACAATATGGCATCAGGGGACTGAGACAGTCATTTCTATTATAAATGAGAAAGATCGGTCAAAAATGTAGCCACGGTGAACCAAAACATCCTAGCAGTGGGCGGAGCTTAGTGAATATTGCTTTTTCTTCAATTTTGGAGAGTAGAAATGACCTGGAGACACAAAACTTGGCAGGTCATCTATAAATGTCACTGATATGTGGCAAAAAAAAAATCTGAAACAAATCGGGCCTGATGGGGGCGCTAGAGCTTTGAACGAAATCTGCAAAATTTACAGGCTATTACTTCCATACCACAAAGTGTAATGACTTGTCGTTGGATTGACAGTTTAGGCTGATATGCCTCTACAAAACACCTTTGCAACCATGAACACTGCTATTATGGATTTTTGCTAATTTGCATAAAAGTAAAAGCAATGATATTAACAGAAACTCTCAAAATTGACTCAATCAGGACCAAATTCAGGAAATGAACTTAGGGAACAACCATTATAATGACTCCCATAGATGAGCCCGATTAAATGAAAAATATGGCCGCTAGCCAGCAAAACATCTAAGGAGGTGGGCGGAGCTTAAATATAACTGATGATTACTCCAACACCCTTTGCCCAATCCTCACAAAATTTGCTGGTTGTGTTCACAATGAGACAGGGAAGCAGCTTGCAAAACCAATTTGAGCTAAACTCATAGGTGGCGCTATAAACACTACATGTTTATATCTCAGTAGATGATTGGCCAGAATATCATAAAAATTGGTGGGTATATTCTACGGGTGAGTATTAGCTGAAAGTTGCAGTTTCAAGTTAATCGGGTTGAAGGGGCGTGGTTTATTCATCATTAAGTACCAATACTTCAATTGCTATGAGCTTCAATGACCAAGAGAAAAGCTATGATTGCACGAGCATTAGAGGAAAAAGCCTGTGTCAGTGCAAGTGTGTAGTTTTGAGGTTTTGGGTGGTTGGAGGGGGGAAAAGGTTTGAACTCGCCAATTTAGAACCCCCTATTGTTTTTGTGCCGGTTTATTATTATTATTATTATTATTATTATTATTATTTTTCTTCTGCCGCTTAGGCCAAAATTCCCGTGAGCTGGAATAAGCCAGAGAGCTGAAACTTGGCCAGGGCCTAGGAAATGATGTGCACCAGGTTTGCCTTAGTCTTGAGCCAAGTCAGCCACAAGGTGGCGCTGTAACTACGGCTCAAATTTGGGGGTTTTGGAGAGGCCACGCCCCTCACGCCGTAAGTCCGATTGACTTGAAAATAAAGACCCAAGTCCAGCTCAATGTGCTCTACAAAAAAGCCTCAAGGACCCCTAAAGTCCGCCTAATTAGATTTTTTGCTAATTTGCATAATTTGAAAAACACTAAAATGAATAGAAGTTGAGAAATATTAACTCAATCAGGACCAAATGTGGTATATGGCTTCAGGGGACAAAACCGCAAGTTGCTATTATAAATGAGCCAGATTGGTGAAAAAACATGGCCGCTAGCTAGCAAAACATCTAAGGTGGTGGGCGGAGCTTAAACATAATTGGTGATAACTCCAACACCCATTGCCCAATCATCACCAAACTTGCAGGATACCTTCATAGTGACACTGGGAAGTTGCCTGCAAAAGCAATTTGAGCTTAGCCCATAGGGGGCGCTATAAACACCACATGTTTATATCTCAAAGACCATTGATCGGAATTTCATCAAATTTTGTGAGCATGTTCTAGGGGCCAGTATTAGCTGATATGTCAAAAGCCATATTTTTTGGTGAAAGTGGGCGTGGCCTATTCAGCATTAAGTACATTTTCTTCATTTGTGGTCAACTGAAATGACCTAGGGACACCAAAATTTATAGGTCAAGTACAAATGATGTCTGAGTAATGCAAAAAAAATGTGATCAAAATTGGCCCATAGGGGGCGCTATAACATACAGTGCCAAACTTCAAAGGCCCTCCCTTCCACACCGCAAGTCCTGTTGACTTGAAAATCAACACACATCTTCCCCTGATAGTCCTCTACAAAAAAGCCTCTTGCACCATCACTGATGCTATCACTGATTTTGGCCTAATTTGCATAATGCCAAAAACAGTAAAATGAATAGAAAGTTTGAAATATTAATGCTATCAACACCAATTTCACAATATGGCATCAGGGGACTGAGACAGACATTTCTATTATAAATGAGCAAGATCGGTCAAAAAACGTAGCCACCGTGAACCAAAACATCCTAGCAGGGGGCGGAGATTAATGAATATTGCTTGTTCTTCAATTTTGGAGAGCTGGAATGACCTGGAGACACAAAACTTGGCAGGTCATCTATAAATGTCACTGATATGTGGCCAAAAAATTCTGAAACAAATCGGGCCTGATGGGGGCGCTAGAGCTTTGAACGAAATCTGCAAAATTTACAGGCTATTACATCCATACCACAAAGTCTAATGACTTGTAGTTGGACTGACAGTGTAGTAGGATATGCCTCTACAAAAAACCTTTGAAACCATGAACACTGCTATTATGGATTTTTGTTAATTTGCATAAAAGTAAAAGCAATGATATTAACAGAACTTCTCAAAAATTGACTCAGTCAGCACCAAATTCAGGAAATGGACTTAGGGGACAACCATTTTAAAGCCTCCCAAAGATGAGCCAAATGAAATGAAAAACATGGCCGCTAGCTAGCAAAACATTGAAGGAGGTGGGCGGAGCTTAAATATAGCTGATGATAACTCCAACACCCTTTGCCCAATCCTTACAAATTTTACTGAGTGGGTTCACAATGAGACTGGGAAGCTGCCTGCAAACGTAATTCGAGCTAAACCCATAGGTGGCGCTATAAACACCACATGTTTATATCTCAAAGACGATTGGTCAGAATATCACAAAAATTGGTGAGCATATTCTAGGGGCCAGTATTAGCTGAGAGTTGCAGTTTCAAGTTAATCCGTTGAAGGGGGCATGGTCTATTCATCATTAAGCACCAATACTTCAATTGCAATGAGCTTCAATGACCAAAAGAAAAACTGTGATTGCACGGAGCATTAGAGGAAAAAGCCTGTGACAGTGCAAGTGTGTAGTTTTGAGGTTTTGGGTGGTTGGAAGGGGCCAGAAAAGGTTTGAACCCGCCAATTGCCGCTTGCGGCTATATTTATTATTATTTTTCTTCTGCCGCTTAGGCCAAAATTCCCGTGACCTGGAATGAGCCAGAGAGCTGAAACTTGGCCAAGGCCTATGTAATGATGTGCACCAGGTTTGGTTAAGTCATGAGCCAAGTCAGCCACAAGGTGGCGCTGTAACTAAGGCTCAAAGTTTGAGGTATTGGAGAGGCCACGCCCCTCATGCCGTAAGTCCGATTGACTTGAAAATCAAGGCCCAAGTCCAGCTCAATGTGCTCTACAAAAAAGCCTCAAGGACCCCTAAAGTCCGCCTAATTAGATTTTTTGCTAATTTGCATAATTTGAAAAACACTTAAATGAATAGAAGTTGAGAAATATTGACTCAATCAGCACCAAATCTGGTATATGGCCTCAGAGGACAAAAAGACAAGTTTCTATTATAAATGAGCCAGATTGGTGAAAAAACATGGCTGCTAGCTAGCAAAACATCTAAGGTGGTGGGCGGAGCTTAAACATAACTGGTGATAACTCCAATACCCATTGCCCAATCATCACCAAACTTGCAGGTTACCTTCATAGTGGGACTGGGAAGTTCCCTGAAAAAGCAATTTGAGCTTAGCCCATAGGGGCGCTATAAACACCACATGTTTATATCTCAAAGACCATTGGTCGGAATTTCATCAAATTTTGTGGGCGTGTTCTAGGGGCCAGTAGTAGGTTGTATTTAAAGTGCCATATTTTTTGGTGAAAGTGGGCGTGGCCTATTCAGCATTAAGTACATTTTCTTCATTTGTGGGCTACTGAAATGACCTAGGGACACCAAACTTAATAGGTCAACTACAAATGAGGTCTGATTAATGCAGAAAAAATTTGATCAAAATTGGCCAATAGGGGGCGCTACAACATAGAGTGTCAAACTAGAAACGCTCCCTCTTCCACACCGTCAGTCCTGTGGACTTGAAAATAAACCCACATCTTCACCTGATAGTCCTCTACAAAAAAGCCTCTTGCTCCAACACTGCTGCTGCTATCACTGATTTTGGCCTAATTTGCATAATGCTCAAAACAGTAAAATGAATAGAAAGTTTGAAATATTAATGCTATCAACACCAATTTCACAATATGGCATCAGGGGACTAAGACAGACATTTCTATTATAAATGAGCAAGATCGGTCAAAAAATGTAGCCACAGTGGACCAAAACATCCTAGCAGTGGGCGGAGCTTAAAGAATATTGCTTTTTCTTCAATTTTGGAAAGCAGGAATGACCTGGAGACACAAAACTTGGCAGGTTAACTATAAATGTCACTGATATGCGGCAAAAAATTCTGAAACAAATCGGCCTGATGGGGGCGCTAGAGCTTTGAGCGAAATCTGCAAAATTTACAGGCCATTACTTCCATACCACAAAGCCTGATGACTTGTAGTTGGACTGACAGTTTAGTCTGATATGCCTCTACAAAAAACCTTTGCAACCATGAACACTGCTATTATGGATTTTTGTTAATTTGCATAAAAGTAAAAGCAATGATATTAACAGAACCTCTCAAAAATTGACTCAATCAGCACCAAATTCAGGAAATGGACTTAGGGGACAAGCATTTTAAAGCCTCCCATAGATGAGCCCGATTAAATGAAAAATATGGTCGCTAGCCAGCAAAACATCTGAGGAGGTGGGCGGAGCTTAAATATAACTGATGATAACTCCAACACCCTTTGCCCAATCCTCACAAAATTTGCTGGGTGGGTTCACAATGAGACAGGGAAGCTGCCTCACGAAAGTAATTTCACCTAAACTCATAGGTGGCGCTATAAACACCACATGTTGGGCATGTGCTGGCCAGAATATCATAAAAATTGGTGGGTATATTCTAGGGTGAGTATTAGCTGAAAGTTGCAGTTTCTGTTAATCGTTGAAGGCCGGGTTTATTCATCATTAAGTACCAATACTTCAATTAAGTTAAGGAGCTTCAACAATGACCAAGAGAAAAGCTATGATTGCACGGAGCATTAGAGGAAAAAGCCTGTGACAGTGCAAGTGTGTAGTTTTGAGGTTGAACCCTTGGTGCAGCTTGCGGACTATTATTATTGGGGTTCAAACCCGAAAAAGTAGAAACCCTAATTGTTTTAATGCGGTTTCTATGTTGTGTGTGGAGTTCAAACCCCGAAGAGTAGAAGCCCTATTGTTTTTAATGCGGTTTATTATTATTATTATTATTAGGGTTCCAAACCCGAAGAAGTAGAACCCTAATGAGCGGTTTATTATTATTATTCCTTCTACCGCTTAGGCCAAAAATTCCCGTGAGCTGAAGAGCCAGAGGGCTGAAACTTGGCCAAGGCCTATTGGAACTGATGTGCTGGGTTTGCAGTCTTGATTAAGTCAGCCACAAGGTAGCGCTGTAATTAAGGCCCATAGAGTTGGCTTTTGGAGAGGCCGACGCCCTCCACGCCTGTAGTAAGTCCGATTGACTTGAAAAATCAAGGCCTAAGTCCAGCTCAATGTGGTCTACAAAAAAGCCTCCAGGACCCTAAAGTCCGCCTAATTAGATTTTTTGCTAATTTGCATAATTTGAAAAACACTAAATGAATAGAACTTAAGAAATATTGACTCAATCAGCACCAAATCTGGTATGGCCTCAGAGACAAAAAGACAAGTTTCTATTATAAATCAGCCAGATTGGTGAAAAAAATGATGGCCGCTAGCCACCAAAACATCTAAGGTGGTGGGCGGAGCTTAAACATAACTGATGATAACTCCAACACCTTTGCCCAATCATCACCAAACTTGCAGGTTGTGTTCATAGTGACATTGGGAAGCTGCCTGCAAAAGCAATTCCAGCTTAACCCATAGGGGGCGCTATAAACACCACATGTTTATATCTCAAAGACCATTGGTCGGAATTTCACCAAATTTTGTGGGCATGTTCTAGGGGCCAGTATTAGCTGATATTTTAAAAGCCATATTTTTTGGTGAAAGTGGGCGTGGCCTATTCAGCATTAAGTACATTTTCTTCATTTGTGGTCAACTGAAATGACCTAGGGACACCAAAATTAATAGGTCAACTACAAATGATGTCTGAGTAATGCAAAAAAAATGTGATCAAAATTGGCCAATAGGGGGCGCTATAACATACAGTGCCAATCTAGAAACGCTCTCCCTTCCACACCATAAGTCCTGTTGACTTGAAAATAAACACACATCTTCCCCTGATAGTCCTCTACAAAAAAGCCTCTTGCACCATCACTGCTGCTATCACCGATTTTGGCCTAATTTGCATAATGCCAAAAACACTAAAATGAATAGAAAGTTTGAAATATTAATGCTATCAACACCAATTTCACAATATGGCATCAGGGGACTGAGACAGTCATTTCTATTATAAATGAGCAAGATCGGTCAAAAAACGTAGCCATCATGAACCAAGATATCCTAGCAGTGGGCGGAGCTTAATGAATATTGCTTTTTCTTCAATTTTGGAGAGCAGGAATGACCTGGAGACACAAAACTTGGCAGGTCATCTATAAATGTCACTGATATGTGGCCAAAAAATTCTGAAACAAATTGGGCATGATGGGGGGGCTAGAGCTTTGAGCGAAATCTGCAAAATTTAAAGGCTATTACATCCATACCACAAAGTCTAATGACTTGTAGTTGGACTGACAGTTTAGTAGGATATGCCTCTACAAAAAACCTTTGAAACCATGAAGACTGATATTATGGATTTTTGTTAATTTGCATAAAAGTAAAAGCAATGATATTAACAGAACTTCTCAAAAATTGACTCAGTCAGCACCAAATTCAGGAAATGGACTTACGGGACAACCATTTTAAAGTCTCCCATAGATGAGCCCAATTAAATGAAAAACATGGCCGCTAGCCAGCAAAACATCGAAGGAGGTGGGCGGAGCTTAAATATAGCTGATGATAACTCCAACACCCTTTGCCCAATCCTTACAAATTTTACTAGGTGTGTTCACAATGAGACAGGGAAGCAGCCTGCAAAACCAATTTGCGCTAAACCCATAGGTGGCGCTATAAACACCACATGATTATATCTCAAAGACGATTGGTCAGAATATCACAAAAATTGGTGAGCATACTCTAGGGGCCAGTATTAGCTGAGAGTTGCAGTTTGAAGTTAATCGGTTGAAGGGGGCGTGGTCTATTCATCATTAAGTACCAATACTTCAATTGCAATGAGCTTCAATGACCAAGAGAAAAGCTGTGATTGCACGGAGCATTAGAGAAAAAAGCCTGTGACAGTGCAAGTGTGTAGTTTTGAGGTTTTGGGTGGTTGGAAGGGGCCGGAAAAGGTTTGAACCCGCCAATTGCCGCTTGCGGCTATATTTATTATTATTATTATTTTTCTTCTGCCGCTTAGGCCAAAATTCCCGTGAGCTGGAATGAGCCAGAGAGCTGAAACTTGGCCAAGGCCTAGGTAATGATGTGCACCAGGTTTGGTTAAGTCATGAGCCAAGTCAGCCACAAGGTGGCGCTGTAACTAAGGCTCAAAGTTTGAGGTATTGGAGAGGCCACGCCCCTCATGCCGTAAGTCCGATTGACTTGAAAATCAAGGCCCAAGTCCAGCTCAATGTGCTCTACAAAAAAGCCTCAAGGACCCCTAAAGTCCGCCTAATTAGATTTTTTGCTAATTTGCATAATTTGAAAAACACTAAAATGAATAGAAGTTGAGAAATATTAACTCAATCAGCACCAAATTTGGTATATGGCCTCAGGGGACAAAAAGACAAGTTTCTATTATAAATCAGCCAGATTGGTGAAAAAACATGGCTGCTAGCCACCAAAACATCTAAGGTGGTGGGCGGAGCTTAAACATAATTGGTGATAACTCCAAAACCTTTTGCCCAGTCATCACCAAACTTGCAGGTTAGCTTCATAGTGACACTGGGAAGCTGCCTGCAAAAGCAGTTCTAGCTTAACCCATAGGGGGCGCTATAAACACCACATGTTTATATCTCAAAGACCATTGGTCGGAATTTCATCAAATTTTGTGGGCATGTTTTAGGGGCCAGTATTAGCTGATATTTCAAAAGCCATATTTTTTGGTGAAAGTGGGCGTGGCCTAATCAGCATTAAGTACATTTTCTTCATTTGTGGTCAATTGAAATGACCTAGGGACACCAAAATTTATAGGTCAACTACAAATGATGTCTGAGTGATGCAAAAAAAATGTGATCAAAATTGGCCAATAGGGGGCGCTATAACATACAGTGCCAAACTTGAAAGGCCCTCCCTTCCACACCGTAAGTCCTGTGGACTTGAAAATAAACACACATCTTCCCCTGATAGTCCTTTACAAAAAAGCCTCTTGCACCATCACTGCTGCCATCACCGATTTTGGCCTAATTTGCATAATGCCAAAAACAGTAAAATGAATAGAAAGTTTGAAATATTAATGCTATCAACACCAATTTCGCAATATGGCATCAGGGGACTGAGACAGACATTTCTATTATAAATGAGAAAGATCGGTCAAAAAACGTAGCCACCGTTAACCAAGATATCCTAGCAGTGGGCGGAGCTTAATGAATATTGCTTTTTCTTCAATTTTGGAGAGCAGGAATGAGCTGGAGACACAAAACTTCCCAGGTCATCTGTAAATGTCATTGATATGTGGCAAAAAAAATCTGAAACAAATCGGGCCTGATGGGGGCGCTAGAGCTTTGAGCGAAATCTGCAAAATTTAAAGGCTATTACATCCATACCACAACGTCTAATGACTTGTAGTTGGACTGACAGTTTAGGCGGATAAGCCTCTACAAAAAACTTTTGCAACCATGAACACTGCTATTATGGATTTTTGTTAGTTTGCATAAAAGTAAAAGCAATGATATTAAGAGAACCTCTCAAAAATTGACTCAATCAGCACCAAATTCAGGAAATGCACTTAGGGGACAACCATTTTAAAGCCTCCCATAGATGAGCCCAATTAAATGAAAAACATGGCCACTAGCCAGCAAAACATCGAAGGAGGTGGGCGGAGCTTAAATATAACTGATGATAACTCCAACACCCTTTGCCCAATCCTCACAAATTTTACTGGGTGTCTTCATAATGAGACAGGGAAGCAGCCTGCAAAATCAATTTGAGCTAAACCCATAGGTGGCGCTATAAACACCACATGATTATATCTCAAAGACAATTGGTCGGAATATCACAAAAATTGGTGGGCTTAATCTAGGGGCCAGCATTAGCCGAAAGCTGCAGTTTCACGTTAATCGGTTGAAGGGGGCGTGGTCTATTCATCATTAAGTACCAGTACTTCAATTGCAATGAGCTTCAATGACCAAGAGAAAAGCTGTGATTGCACGGAGCATTGGAGGAAAAAGCCTGTGACAGTGCAAGTGTGTAGTTTGGAGGTTTTGGGTGGTTGGAAGGGGCCGGAAAAGGTTTGAACCCGCCAATTGCCGCTTGCGGCTATATTTAGGGTTCAAACCCCGAAGGGGTGGAACCCTATTGTTTTTGTGCCGGTTTATTATTATTATTTTTCTTCTGCCACTTAGGCCAAAATTCCCGTGAGCTGGAATGAGCCAGAGAGCTGAAACTTGGCCAAGGTATTGGAAATGATGTGCACCAGGTTTGCCTAAGTCTTGAGCCAAGTCAGCCACAAGGTGGCGCTGTAATTAAGGCCCAAAGTTGTTTTTTTGGAAAGGCCACGCCCCTCACGCCGTAAGTCCAATTGACTTGAAAATCAAGGCCTAAGTCCAGCTCAATGTGCTCTACAAAAAAGCCTCAAGGACCCCTAAAGTCCGCCTAATTAGATTTTTTGCTAATTTGCATAATTTGAAAAACACTAAAATGAATAGAAGTTGAGAAATATTGACTCAATCAGCACCAAATTAGGTATATAGCCTCACGGGCCAAAAAGACAAGTTTCTATTATAAATCAGCCAGATTGGTGAAAAGACATGGCCGCTAGCCACCAAAATATCTAAGTTGGTGGGCGGAGCTTAAACATAACTGCTGATAACTCCAACACTCTTTGCCCAATCATCACCAAACTTGCTGGTTAGCTTCTCAGTGACACTGGGAAGCTGCCTGCAAAAGCTATTTCACCTAAACCCATAGGGGGCGCTATAAACAGCACATGTTTATATCTCAAAGACCATTGGTTGGAATTTCACCAAATTTTCTGGGCATGTTCTAGGGGCCAGTATAAGCTGATATTTTGAGTGGCATATTTTTTGGTGAAAGTGGGCGTGGCCTATTCAGCATTAAGTACATTTTCTTCATTTGTGGTCAACTGAAATGACCTAGGGACACCAAACTTAATAGGTCAACTACAAATGTGGTCTGAGTGATGAAAAAAAAATTTGATCAAGATTGGCCAATAGGGGGCGCTATAACATACAGTGCCAAACTAGAAACGCTCTCCCTTCCACACCATCAGTCGTGTTGAGTTGAAACTCAACACACATCTTCCCCTAATAGTCCTCTACCAAAAAGCCTCTTTCACCACCACTGCTGCTATTATCGATTTAGGCCTAATTTGCATAATGTTAAAAACAGTAAAATGAATAGAAAGTTTGAAATATTAATGCTATCAACACCAATTTCACAATATGGCATCATGGGACTGACGCAGTCATTTCTATTATAAATGAGAAAGATCGGTCAAAAAACATAGCCACTGGGAACCAAGACATCCTAGCAGTGGGCGGAGCTTAATGAATATTGCTTTTTCTTCAATTGTGGAGAGCTGGAATGACCTGGAGACACAAAACTTGTCAGATCAACTATGAATGTCACTGATATGTGGCCAAACAAATTCCCAAACGAATCGGGCCTGATGGAGGCACTATAGCTTTGAGGGAAATCTGCAAAATTTACAGCCTATTACTTCCATACCACAAAAGCCTAATGACTTGTAGTTGCATTGACAGTTTAGTCTCATATTCCTCTACAAAAAAAACATTGCAACTTTGAACACTGCTATCATGGATTTTTGCTAATTTGCATAAAAGTAAAGGCAAATACATGAACAGGACCTCTCAAAAATTGACTCAATCAGCACCAGGTTTAGGCAATGGACTTAGGGGACAACCATTATAAAGCCTCCTTATGATGCCTGATTAAACGAAAAACATGCATGACATCCACCAAAATATGTTTGTTGTTGGGCGGAGCTTAAACTTAACTGGAGATAATTTCAACACCCTTTGTCTAATCACTACCAAGTGTGGTGTTAAGGTTCACAATGGGACTGGAAAGCTGACTGTATAGCATTTTTCGCTGAACACTTTTAAAAACACTACATGAGCAGATCTCAGCGACCATCATGTGGAATTTCACCAAATTTGGTGAACTTGATCAAGGGAGGTGTACTAATCAAAATCTTGAGTAACATGTTGATCGGTTAAAATAAGCATAATTTATTCATCATTTAGTACCTATTTTTCAGTTGTGATGAGCTTGAATGACCTTGAGACAGTTTGTGGTTGCTTGATATCATGCGTTAATCACCATTGGATGTAAAGATCATTATAACCAGTGTAACAAAAATCCATCTAAATCAGAATACTAACCCTGTCTTTAGGTAACGTCTTCAGTTATTCTCACAAGTGAAGAAGGATGTGGCCTATTCTTCATGAACTGCCTGTTCTTCATGAAGTAGAGAGACAGGATGTGTTTATATGGATCTGGCAACATCACCCACTAGTAGAGGTGAGGTTCTATGCCTTTGAATGACCGACCAAGGTTTAAACCCACTTCGACTTTAATTTTGAATTTAGCATTATTCTGCCTCAGACAGCCTGATAAAACATTTGGGTTTTACTTCATTAACTGATGACATTAAAGTTGCAGGTGTCTCTCACTCTTTGATTTTTTTATTAATATATTTATGTTTTTGAAGGCTTTCAAACCTTACAACACAAACACCTCTGATCTGTTTTGCTTGAGAAACAACATGCCAATATGTCCATTTTGGTTGCACATCACAGGTGTGTCCACAAGAGAATGTGGAAATTAATTACTTTAGTTCACCAAAGCATCAGACAGTACAAGTGAATTTAAAAAAAATTTAAGTACCTTGATTTCATTTGTCGAATAGCAAGACATTTTTATACCTTTGATTTTTGGAAATCATTAAAATTGAGAGTCTTCATCAGTTAATTAGCAAATGCCACAGACATATTCTGTAACTTCACCGGTTTTTAACGGATGCCACCACTTTGGGTAGAATCATGTTTTTGCCAAGAGAAAAAACCTGACAATATATGGGGAATCCTCGGTTTCATAAAATCAACTGTGTAATGGCTGTGAAAAACGTAGTTGAAAAAGCCTTGTATCTGGAATTAGTTGAGGGACATTCAGAATTAACTGAATCTGGAGATAGGATATCCCTCCCAATAAGGCTGTATGTGGTGCCACATAACAAGCAACATAGTTGAAATGAGGGTGTACATTTATGTGTCTTTGAATGACCTAAGCTACATTAGTTGTTCCCCAAATAAGTCTTCCTATTCAGTTAAATGCTGCTTTTCTGATGTCCTTCCAGGTCCACTTTGTGGAACAATATGGTAGGTATCATGGGTGTTCTGTCAAACCTGTCTATTGCTGTTCAGACAGTAGAAGCACAATTAATAAGTTATGAAAGCATTTTAATCGAACCAGTACAAGAGAGAGAGAAAATGTTGATATACAGTTGTCTGCCAACCTTGTATTCTAAATGGGTTCTTATTAATGGCTATTTTAATCAATGTTTGAAAACATTTTACTTTTACATGTTCTTCAAGTAAAAAGTATGGAGTAATGAGAGTGCCAAATTCCAAAAAATAAATCTTTCAAAGAAAAGGAAATGAAAGTACAAGTATGAAGATGAATAAGTAAATATTCATCTTTATACTTCTACTCATATTACTTACTAAATAAAATAAGTAATATGACTACATAAAGCAGTATTAATAAAAAAAAACTAAATCCATTAAAGAAAAAATAATGAAGAGTGAAATGTGAAGAAAAAGTAATAAATTTATTATAAAAGAAGAAGAATGGGAATTATGAAAAGTATAAAACATAAGTAATGTTACTATATAAAGCAATATTAATCCAGAAAATAAATCCATCAATGAAAGACTAAAAACTTTGCATAAAAAGACTTAAAAAAGAAGTGTTCTTATCAATAAAATGGGTTCAATTAAAAAAATATAAGTCCATATTTCTTTTGTCACTTGCAATGTCACTTTAAGAGCAATGAAAATATATGCAGTAAAAATGTACCCAGTAGGAATGTAAGCTGTCCACTGGCGGGAAGGAATCCTTAAAGAGGAGCAAGGATAATAATTGACAGAAAGCAAGTCTAAATATTCTTTTAAAGTGACATTTTAAGCAGTAAAATAAAAAGAACGAAAGAAAGCTGTATAAACAATGTCAATGTGGCATTTAATGTGTGCAGTAAAGCCAACAATAAAAATTGGTCAAAAAAGCAATAGTAATTCATGGATCAAAAGTTGAAATAAATGTGTTTTAGAAAAACACTTTTTTGTTTGAAATGTTTGGCTTTATATTGTACTTTTCTCTTAATGAATGTATTTTTGATGAATATGGCTATTTATATACCCATATTATTATTTTTTATTTCATTTATAAACGCGTTACTTCTTTTTAAATAACTTGATTTATTTGCCTTTATACTTCAAATTTTATGATCCTTTTCACCTATGTTTTATTTTAATTAATATTGTTGTATATAGCAACACTACAGTTGTTGCTAAATAAACTAATTAAGTAGTAATTTGGCATTGTCACTATTCCAAAAAAAAAGGAAAAAACATCTGAATTATATCTAAAAACATGAGTTTTTCAAGCATAGGTTTTTAGAAATCTAATGAATCTAAGTTACAAAATTGTAATCATAAGGGACACAAAATGCTTCAAACCTTTGTGCTTTATCATTTTAAATTTTGTAGATTATTTTAAATTCCTAAAATATACAATGAATATGCCTAATATAATATTTAGGCAATGTCTTGAATAAATCCGTTCAAAATAATACGATTAAAAGAACCTTTTTCTGTTTAAAGCCACCTTTCCTTTCGGAAACAGTCACGTGATCTGGATGACCTGTGGATACAGGTTGACAGTATCTGGCCTTCTACTTCCTTTTTCGACGAGACATTGTCGAGGTAAGATGCATGCTAATGTCTCTGCTATATTATGTTGAAAACGTTACTCATATATGACAAAAGTAGCAGAAACAAAGACATTATAGCGGAGTATATTTATAATATGTGTGTGTGACGACACAGAAGTCTAAACAGCGTATTTAAGACTGTGACTCGGCTTTAATGTGTTGTTCTCAGGCCTTCAGTGTGCTTGTTAGCGATAGTATTAGCATCCGTGCTAACGGTAGCGTTGCTATCAGGGAGACATAAAGCGGGTTTTTTGGGGGGATGCTAAGGTTTTATCATCGTTTTTGGTGACTTGTGTGACTCATTCAGATCTGATGAGTTTATTTCGGAGAGTGGGGTTGTCGTAGACGTTCATTTCTAAGATTTCCGGCTGTTTAATGCCGGTTCACCGTGACTTAGCACAGTGCCGCAGAGTGTACTGGGGGCACAGCACGGCCTGAGGCCTAAACGTGGACGCCTCAGTACGACCTACGCGTCGCCGCCATATTGGAGGGGTGTCTTTACTCCGGCGTAGCACCAGAAAGTAGTTGAGTGAACGCATTTATGCTCGTTGTTTGTGCAGCGTAAAGTGACAGTCAATGGCGCAATATTTATAGGAGTTGACCGTTTAAGTTTTATTCCAACTCAGCTGAGTTAAAACGTATTTAAAGTTTAATACGCACATGTACGTAGACGCCGCATCAGGCCTGGAGCGGAATCCAGCGTATCCGCCATATTGGAGAGGTCTCTTAACTGCGGTCTAGCATCAGAAAGAAGTGGAGTGAACGCATTTATGCTCGTAGTTTGTGCAGCTAAAATTGACAATAAACGGCACAACATTGAAAGAAAAAGACAACAGTACTACCAATTGATATGTATCCTTAAAGTGTAAATACGGGTTATTGTACAAATAGATAAAACACAAGATAGTATAATTAACATAAAGACATGTAAGAAGAAATGTATATCAAAAAAGGAATAACAAAGGATAAAATATTTATTAAATATCAAGTGTAATATAAGTCTAAATGTATAGATATATGAAGACATGGTTATATATTTACACACAGAAATTAGAAGGCTACAAAAACTGCGAAGAACTGAATATGAAGAAATGACTTTCATCATGTGTCTGTAATAATACTCATAATGAAATGAATAATTTAAATAATGAAGATTAAATTTTCAATCTGTCATAACCTGTCTATAATTATGTTATGGTTTTTTGTAATCCGAAGTAGTTGAGATTTTGCAAACTCTGTCTATATTTGTGTATCAATAGGCATTAATGAATGTATCAAGTGCTTAAATATCTGGTCAATAATGAATCGTTGAAATCCTAGAACCTGTGAAATAGCATGAATAACTGTCATGTTCTGTCACGTACTTTTTGAAGAAACAAGCTCAATAAACCCACTCGTATACAAATTATTGTGTTCATTGACTTGCTCTGTCCCGTGTCAGCATACCTGAATCAGTCTAATTGTGAAATGTGACATCCTATAAATGTAACTATTGCTAAATGTTTTTGCTTTGCAGTTGTACTTCGTGACTTGTAGTTTCATGATAGTTTTTTGTCACTAACTTTTGTTTTTCATGTTGTCTTCTATCAACATCATGACCTGATCTGATGTCTGGCCTTGGCTAACTTACAGGTAAGTGTGAACAGAGGTGGAAGGATCATTTGTCTGACTTACGAGTTGCAATAAAGTGATGAAGATCTTTTTCAGACAATGGTGCTCAGAAATCCTAAATGTAATAAGTGAACATCATATTTGAATGTAGACGCATTGTAATTAAGAATCTGATAACATTGGAATGAAATAAGAGTAAACCTTTCAATGAATTATCTGATACAAACATATCAAAGAATTAATGCAAGATGATGCTTGTCATAAATTAACACCATAGATTCATCAGATTGTCAAATTATTACCATTGAAGTAATTTGAGAGTGAGTGTGAAGTTTAACTCCTGATGAGATTTCTGAAAGTTGACATTTAAATCAAAATTTAAACAGAATTTGAAAGTTCACACACCTCCACTCCAGAAGGAAACATGTCCAAACCAAGAGATGATTTTGTACAAAACATTTGGCAACAAAGTAAGTACATTAAATCCTAAATTAGTCAACAACAGGTTGTAGATAGTCCCCAAATGTAAAGACAAAGGAAAGGAAAACATCCCAAACAATTGTAAACATTTGAACTCATCTGACAATTAATTTAAAAAGAAAAAGACAACCTACTGACAATTGATATGTAACATGATGGAGTAAACACGGGTAATTGTACAAAGATATAAAACTAGATATTTAAATTAATATACGGACATAAACGTATTTAAAAGGAATAAAATTTCAGGTTGAAATAATTATTTTAATGTCAAGTTTTATACAAGTCTAAATGTATAGATATATAGATACATGGATTATATATTTAAATTTACACAAATGAGTAGAAGGCTAGAAATACTGCAAAGAACTGAATATGAAGAAATGATTTCCATCATATGTCTGTAATATTGACAATGTAATAATTTAATTAATGAAGATTAAATTTTCATCAGTCATAACCTGTCTATAATTATGGTATGTTTAATGATAGTTTTTTTTTGTCACTAACTTTTGTTTTTCATGTTATCTTCTATCAACATCATGACCTGATCTGATGTCTGGCCTTGGCTAACTTACAGGTAAGTGTGAACAGAGGTGGAAGGATCATTTGTCTGACTTACGAGTTGCAATAAAGTGATGAAGATCTTTTCAGACAATGGTGCTCAGAAGTCCTAATGTAATAAGTGAACATCATATTTGAATGTAGACGCATTGTAATTAAGAATCTGATAACATTGGAATGAAATAAGAGTAAACCTTTCAATGAATTATCTGATACAAACATATCAAAGAATTAATGCAAGATGATGCTTGTCATAAATTAACACCATAGATTCATCAGATTGTCAAATTATTACCATTGAAGTAATTTGAGAGTGAGTGTGAAGTTTAACTCCTGATGATGTTTCTGAAACTTGACATTTAAATCAAAATTTAAACAGAATTTGAAAGTTCACACACCTTCACTACAGAGGGGAAACATGTCCAAACCAAGAGATGATTTTGTACAAAACATTTGGCAACAAAGTAAGTACATTAAATCCTAAATTAGTCAACAACAGGTTGTAGATAGTCCCCAAATGTAAAGACAAAGGAAAGGAAAACATCCCAAACAATTGCAAACATTTGAACTCATCTGACAATTCATTTAAAAAGAAAAAGACAACCTACTGACAATTGATATGTAACATGATGGAGTAAACACGGGTAATTGTACAAAGAGATATAAAACTAGATATTTAAATTAATATACGGACATAAACGTATTTAAAAGGAATAAAATTTCAGGTTGAAATAATTATTTTAATGTCAAGTTTTATACAAGTCTAAATGTATAGATATATAGATACATGGTTATATATTTAAATTTACAGAAATGAGGAGAAGGCTAGGAAAACTGCAAAGACCTGAATATGAAGAAATGATTTTCATCATATGTCTGTTATATTGACAATGTAATAATTTAATTAATGAAGATTAAATTTTCATCAGTCATAACCTGTCTATTATTATGGTATGCTTAATGATAGTTTTTTTTTGTCACTAACTTTTGTTTTTCATGTTGTCTTCTATCAACATCATGACCTGATCTGATGTCTGGCCTTGGCTAACTTACAGGTAAGTGTGAACAGAGGTGGAAGGATCATTTGTCTGACTTACGAGTTGCAATAAAGTGATGAAGATCTTTTTCAGACAATGGTGCTCAGAAGTCCTAAATGTAATAAGTGAACATCATATTTGAATGTAGACGCATTGTAATTAAGAATCTGATAACATTGGAATGAAATAAGAGTAAACCTTTCAATGAATTATCTGATACAAACATATCAAAGAATTAATGCAAGATGATGCTTGTCATAAATTAACACCATAGATTCATCAGATTGTCAAATTATTACCATTGAAGTAATTTGGGAGTGAGTGTGAAGTTTAACTCCTGATGAGATTTCTGAAAGTTGACATTTAAATCAAAATTTAAACAGAATTTGAAAGTTCACACACCTTCACTACAGAGGAAACATGTCCAAACCAAGAGATGATTTTGTACAAAACATTTGGCAACAAAGTAAGTACATTAAATCCTAAATTAGTCAACAACAGGTTGTAGATAGTCCCCAAATGTAAAGACAAAGGAAAGGAAAACATCCCAAACAATTGTAAACATTTGAACTCATCTGACAATTAATTTAAAAAGAAAAAGACAACCTACTGACAATTGATATGTAACATGATGGAGTAAACACGGGTAATTGTACAAAGAGATATAAAACTAGATATTTAAATTAATATACGGACATAAACGTATTTAAAAGGAATAAAATTTCAGGTTGAAATAATTATTTTAATGTCAAGTTTTATACAAGTCTAAATGTATAGATATATAGATACATGGTTATATATTTAAATTTACAGAAATGAGTAGAAGGCTAGGAAAACTGCAAAGAACTGAATATGAAGAAATGATTTTCATCATATGTCTGTAATATTGACAATGTAATAATTTAATTAATGAAGATTAAATTTTCATCAGTCATAACCTGTCTATAATTATGGTATGTTTCATGATAGATTTTTCTGTCACTAACTTTTGTTTTTCATGTTGTCTTCTATCAACATCATGACCTGATCTGATGTCTGGCCTTGGCTAACTTACAGGTAAGTGTGAACAGAGGTGGAAGGATCATTTGTCTGACTTACGAGTTGCAATAAAGTGATGAAGATCTTTTTCCAGACAATGGTGCTCAGAAGTCCTAAATGTAATAAGTGAACATCATATTTGAATGTAGACGCATTGTAATTAAGAATCTGATAAATTGGAATGAAATAAGAGTAAACCTTTCAATGAATTATCTGATACAAACATATCAAAGAATTAATGCAAGATGATGCTTGTCATAAATTAACACCATAGATTCATCAGATTGTCAAATTATTACCATTGAAGTAATTTGAGAGTGAGTGTGAAGTTTAACTCCTGATGAGATTTCTGAAACTTGACATTTAAATCAAAATTTAAACAGAATTTGAAAGTTCACACACCTTCACTACCAGAGGAAACATGTCCAAACCAAGAGATGATTTTGTACAAAACATTTGGCAACAAAGTAAGTACATTAAATCCTAAATTAGTCAACAACAGGTTGTAGATAGTCCCCAAATGTAAAGACAAAGGAAAGGAAAACATCCCAAACAATTGTAAACATTTGAACTCATCTGACAATTAATTTAAAAAGAAAAAGACAACCTACTGACAATTGATATGTAACATGATGGAGTAAACACGGTAATTGTACAAAGATATAAAACTAGATATTTAAATTAATATACGGACATAAACGTATTTAAAAGGAATAAAATTTCAGGTTGAAATAATTATTTTAATGTCAAGTTTTATACAAGTCTAAATGTATAGATATATAGATACATGGATATATATTTAAATTTACACAAATGAGTAGAAGGCTAGGAAAACTGCAAAGAACTGAATATGAAGAAATGATTTTCATCATATGTCTGTAATATTGACAATGTAATAAATAATTTAATTAATGAAGATTAAATTTTCATCAGTCATAACCTGTCTATAATTATGGTATGTTTCATGATAGATTTTTCTGTCACTAACTTTTGTTTTTCATGTTGTCTTCTATCAACATCATGACCTGATCTGATGTCTGGCCTTGGCTAACTTACAGGTAAGTGTGAACAGAGGTGGAAGGATCATTTGTCTGACTTACGAGTTGCAATAAAGTGATGAAGATCTTTTTCAGACAATGGTGCTCAGAAGTCCTAAATGTAATAAGTGAACATCATATTTGAATGTAGATGCATTGTAATTAAGAATCTGATAAATTGGAATGAAATAAGAGTAAACCTTTCAATGAATTATCTGATACAAACATATCAAAGAATTAATGCAAGATGATGCTTGTCATAAATTAACACCATAGATTCATCAGATTGTCAAATTATTACCATTGAAGTAATTTGAGAGTGAGTGTGAAGTTTAACTCCTGATGAGATTTCTGAAAGTTGACATTTAAATCAAAATTTAAACAGAAATTGAAAGTTCACACCCTCCACTCCAGAAGGGAAACATGTCCAAACCAAGAGATGATTTTGTACAAAACATTTTGCAACAAAGTAAGTACATTAAATCCAAAATTAGTCAACAACAGGTTGTAGATAGTCCCCAAATGTAAAGACAAAGGAAAGGAAAACATCCCAAACAATTGTAAACATTTGAACTCTTCTGACAATTAATTTAAAAAGAAAATGACAACCTACTGACAATTGATATGTAACATGATGGAGTAAACACGGGTAATTGTACAAAGATATAAAACTAGATATTTAAATTAATATACGGACA